>CM042138.1:86391233-86516180 GCA_023376005.1 Doryteuthis pealeii | reverse complement strand
AGTTTAACCAATTACTTTAAGAATTCAGTATGAAAAACAAGTTTATTTCCGTTAAAACAAGCCTTCAAAAAAGAGCGTACGAAGCCGGCTCCTGCTGCATAATTTGAAGGAGCATTCCTTTAATAAAAATAATAAAAAGTCGAGAACCGAAAATCTAATGTTTCACAATGGAAGCCTTTGTCAGTTAATGCGTAGTGATATTTTCACATTGTCTAGAACTTTTTAAAATTACAATTACATTCAACATAATACTTACTACTAATAGTAAAACTCAGCTTAATTGGATAGCATTTTCCTCAGCGTTACAAATAAAATGAGTTTTCGTTTACCAATGCACAACGAATCCTTAAAATCACATGGTAGCGAAGCTTAGTTTGACTCCTGTAATGTAACGTTCAATTCTCTTGCGTCCTGATTACTCTGTAGCGTACCCCAAAATAGGTTTCACGTAATCAGTTAGGGCTAGCAATTACCCATTTCGGTCGCCTGCTACAAATTTTAAAACGATTAAAATTAATTAAATCCTATTATTTAAGGTCAAACTTTTGTCTAAATCGATAAGTAGCAACATTAATGACCATCAATTAAAAAAAGAAAAATATTTACATTAGCAATTTATTTTAATACATTTAAAACCGATTTGTTTGCGTCATTTTGTTCGCCGACGCCATTTTTGGTTCTTTTTAAGTGGTTTATTGCTTTTTACAATTTTATGTAACCAATTTCGCCGATTGCAAAAAAATTTACCAAAAATCAGGTTAATTATCCTATTAAATGAAAATTTTCAGTATTGATTTATCAATTAATGAATTTTATTAATGCATCAATTATTTTATTTCAAAACTTTTAATTTAGTATTTTGCTATGAAAATAATATATAAAAATCATTTAAAATGTTGAAAGCATGATGTTAAGTTTAAATGTTATATTTTAGATTCAGAAATAAATATAATATTTAATGCAAACCTTATTTTAGATAGCAAAAGTATAAGTTTTGAGAAAAACTATTGAAAATTCCCCCCCCCTTAAAAGCAGCAAAAAATATTCAAATGTATAATTTTTTCTTTTATAAGAATCTCCAAAAAATGTATTTATTATTTTTTACATTATTTACGATTTTTGGTACTTTTTCTTAAGAAATATTCCACTTAAATTTTTTTTTTCTATTTACAACTTCGGTCTTTTATTCTACTTGTAATTAGTATCAATCAAGGCCAACTCGCAATATCTTTACACTCCAAAGTAAGGGGGGGTCAAAATAAGTACCTGCAAAAAAAAGATCAGAAAGTTTGAAAATAAAATAAAATTAAATGCATTATTAAAGATTCATTCATGATAAATAAACACTTGAAAAATTCATTAAAATTCCGATAATTTCCTTGATTTTTGCGTAAAATTGTGGGGGGGGGGGCTAAATTCATTTTTTTCAAAAACGCAATTTTAGGCCAATTGGGTATAGTTTTAGGCCAATTTGAAGAAGAAACGTAAATATTTACTTTTTTAAAAATCTCGCCAAAAGAAATAATGAATTTAAAGAGTTGTTACAGAAAAAACAGTTAATTCAAAGATCAAATATCGAATGGGTGAAAATTACTCACCGTTATCTTTGAAAAATAAGTAAAACAGACCGTTTTTTTACGACACTGTCAGTTCTTATCGATATATTTAGCTGAATTCTGTATATCATGCGTCTTACTAAAAAGCTCTCGCATTGGAACTTTAAAAATCTTGATTATAATTATTCAGACACATCATCGTATAGAAAAAGCCTAAAATTGTTTTTGCCGCGCTTCATTTTTATATTTCATAAAATAAAAATAAGGGAGATATAGACCTCGTAAAAAAAAACTTTAAAAAAAAACTATTTCCCCCAATAGTATTTTAGGAAAAAAACTATGTCATACACATTTTCATTCAAACGTAAGTAAATTCTTGAAATTTTTGCTGAAATCTGACCATTTTTCATATAATTTTTTAAAAAAGCCGGTAAATTCATAACTTGTTTTGCGGACTACCGTAATTTCATTGATTTAACGGTGCAAAAATGTAACTATTGTTTTTCGTTTATAATTTTCATTATTTCCATAAGCTGAAATTTTTTTTTTTAAAATCAGTTTGTTTTTTGTTTTTTTTTCTTCTTCGATTGAACAAAAATTTTCAGCTAATATTAACCTTTAGCAAGTTTCCTAGTGTTAAATATGCGGGAGTAAATTTTCACAGGGAAAATGGTTGGTACCTATTACTCTGGCTTATTTACCAAAATAAAGCTAAGCTTTTGCCCTAAATAAATATAACTTAGCCACAAAAGATAGAAAATATACTACTTTTCCACTCAACTATCTCAGCGGCGGTTCCACAGCGATAATGAATGAAAATTAAAATAAAAAAATTTTTACAATGACGATGCGCCGCCAAATTAGCGTTCGTTGACAACTTTACCTTGCAAACGGTGTGCCCGCTGTCATTTCCGTAATTAAAATGAATACATCCGGGTTTATTTTATAGGTACCTGTCACTTGCGACTAGAAACCAGTGGGAATTAGCGTTGGACAGTGAACACAAAATGTTCCATGTGACAAATAAGTGGTAACAGATTTAATCAAAATTCTTTTCGGCTTGGAAGTAAACTCTGCCGTCAATGAACTGCAACGCATGCGCATACATTTTTTACTTACACTGCATGCACAATTTTTGTTAATATATTATAGGCATACCCAATGTCATCTGCTTTCATTTTAAAAAAAAAAAAAACAATTAAAATTAATTTGATTATTTAAGTCAAATTTTTTTCTAAGTCGAAGTAGGTAATATAATGAGCATCAGTAAAAAAAGAAAGAAAAAGTAAAATGGATATGCATGTAATTTCTTTCTAATACATTTTAAACTATTTTTCGGTCAATTTTGCCTTCAAATAATATGTTTTAACTTGGCGCCAAGGTTACCATAAAATCCGGTTTACAAAAAAATTTAAACCTCCCGATAAAAAATTACAAAAAATTCAGGAAATTATTTCCGATTTTTAATTTTTTAAAGAAAGAAAATGGGGGTCTATATGGGGACCAGAAAAATACCGACACCCGATGGTTGTAATGTAACTTAGATGCCGCAAATAGAAAAATTCAACTGAGATTGAACACTGAATTTACAAAGCGTTGAAAAAGCTTTTTCGAGCTGGAGACTTTACATGCCATTATTCAAAAGGATGAAATAAAAAATAACAATTCATCGAATAATTTTTCAACCCCTTTGTATAATTCAGTGCTTCAATTCTCAGTTGAAATTTCTTATTTGCCATTCTAAGTTTACATTTTTAACAACATGGGTGTCAGGTATTTTTCTAGCGTCCCCATATAGACCCCATTTTTCTTTTCTTTAAAAATTAAAATCGGATAATTTCCATGATTTTTGGTAATTTTTTTTCAATCGGGGAGGTTTAAATTATTTTGTAAAACACGGATTTTATTGGTAACCTTGGCGACCAAGTTAACATATATCTTGAGCAAAATTGACCGCGAAAAATAGTTTAAAATGTTATTAGAAGAAAGAAATTACATGCATATCATATTTTTTCTTTCTTTTTCTTTTACTGTATGCTCATTATATTACTACTTTTCGGACTTAGAAAAAAATTTGACCCTTAATAATCAATTAATTTTAATGTTTTTTTTTAATGAAAAGCAGATGACATTGGGTATGCCTATATTATTATAAACAAAAATTGTGCAGCCAGTGCTACATAAAAAATGTATTGCGCAATGCGTTGCAGGTTTCATTGACCGCAGAAGTTACTCTAAGCCAAAAGAATTTGATTTAAAATGCTGTTACCACTTAATTTGTCACATGGAACATTTTGTGTTCACTGGTCCAACGCTAATTCCCACTGGTTCTAGTCCAAGTGACAGGTACTTATAAAAATAAACCGATTTGTATTCATTTTAATTACGGGAAATGACAGCGCACCCGTGCCAAGGTAGTTGTCAACGAACGCTAATTTGGCGGAACATCGTCATTGTCAAAAAGTTTTATTTATTTTTAATTTTCATTCATTATTCGCTTGTGAACGCCGCCGGAGATAGTTGAGTGAAAAGTACGTATATTTCTATCTTTTGCTAAGTTATTATTTATTTTAGCAAAGCTTAGCTATATTTGGTTAAAAAGCCAGAGTAATAGGTACCACCAATTTTCCCTGTGAAATTTACACCCGCATATTTAACACTATGAAAACTTAGGCATTAAAGGTAATATTAGCTTGAAAATTTTTTGTTTCATTCGAAAGAAAAAAAAAAAACAAAAAAAAACAAAACTGATTTAAAAAAAAATTTTCAGCTTATGGAAAATAATGAAAATTATAAACGAAAAACAATAGTACATTTTTGCACCGTTAAATCAAATGAAATTTAACGTAGCCAAAACAAGTTATGATTACCGGGCTTTTTAAAAAAATTATATGAAAAATGGTCAATTTTCACAAAAATTTCCAGGAATTACTTACGTTTGAATGAAAATGTGTCTGAAATAGTTTTTTTCCTAAAATATATTGGGGAAATAGTTTTTTTTTTAAGTTTTTTTTACGAGGTCTATATCTCCCTTATTTTATTTTATAAATATGAAAAAATGAACCGGCAAAAAACAATTTTTAGCTTTTTCTATAACGATGAGTGTCTGAATAATTATATCAGATTTTTTTAAAGTTCCAATGCGAGAGCTTTTAGTAAAAACCATGAATACAGAATTCAGCTAAATATATCGATAAAGAACTGACAGTGTCGTAAAAAAACGGTCTTGTTTTTACCTTATTTTTCAAGATAACGGTGAGTAATTTTCACCCATTCGGATAATTGATCTTGAATTAACTGTTTTTCTTGTAAAACTCTTTAAGTTCATTATTCTTTTTTGCGAGATTTTTTAAAAAAGTTAAATATTTACGTTTCTTTCAATATGCGCCTAAACTATACCCAAAATTGGCCTAAAATGCGTTTTTGAAAAAATGAATTTAGCCCCCCCCCCCCAAAACAATTTACCAAAAATCAGGAAATTATCGATTTTAATGAAATTTTCAGTGTTTATTTATCAATGAATGATCTTTATAATGCATTATTTATTTTATTTCAAAAACTTTCTGATTTTTTCAGGTCACTTATTTTGACCCCCCCCCCCTTACTTTGGAGTGTAAAATATTGGCGAGTTGGCCCTTGATTGATACTAATTTACAGTAGAAATAAAAGACCGAAGTTGTAAATAGAAAAAAAAAAATTTGGGAAATTTCATTAAGAAAATAAGTACCAAAAATCGGAAAATAAAATGTAAAAAAAATAAATAACATTTTTTGGAGATTCTTTATAAAAAGAAAAAAATTATACATTGATATTTTTTCTGCTTTTAAGGGGGGGGGGGGATTTTCAATAGTTTTTCTTCAAAAACTTATTACTTTATGTATCTAAAATAAGGGTTTGCATTAAATAGATATTTATTTCTAGAATCTAAAATATAACATTTTAAACTTAACATCATGCTTTTCACATTTTAAATGAATTTTATTATATTAATTTTTCATAGCAAAAATACTAAATTAAAGTTTTGAAATAAAATAATTGATGCCATTATAAAAACAATTATTAATTTGAATAAATCAATACTGAAAAATTTCATTTAAAATAGGATAATTACCTGATTTTGGTAAATTTTTTTGCAATCGCGAATGTTACATAAAAATTGTAAACAAGCAATAAAACCACTTAAAAAGAACCAAAAATGGCGTCGGCGAACAAAATTGACCAAAACAAATCGTTTTAAATGTATTAAAAATAAATTGCTAATGTAATATTTTTCTTTTTTTAATGATGGTCATTATGTTGCTACTTATCGATTTAGACAAAAGTTTGACCTTAAATAATAGATTTAATTAATTTTAATTTCGTTTTTAAATTTGTAGCAGGCGACAATTGGGTATTGCTAGCCTAAACTGATTACGTGACCTATTTTGGTGGACCACAGAGTAATCAGACAGTCAAGAAGAATTGAACGTTACATTACAGGAGTCAAACTAAGCTCGCTAACCATTGATTTAAGGATTCGTTGTGCAATTGGTAAACGAAAACTAATTTTTTTGTAACGCTGAGAAAATGCTATCAAATTAACTGAGTTTACTATTAGTAGTAAGTATTATGTTGAATGTAATTGTAATTTTAAAAAAGTTCTAAACAATGTGAAAAATATCAACTACCATTAACTGACAAAAGGCTTCCATTTGTGAACATTAGATTTTCGGTTCTCGACTTTTTATTATTTTTATTAAGGAATGCTCCCTTCAAATTATCAGCAGGAGCCGGCTTCGTACGCTCTTTTGAAGGCTTTTTTACGGAAAAATAAACTTGTTTTCATCTGATTCTTAAATAATTGGTTAAACTTGCAGATCGTTGTCAGAATTAAACGGAAACTTATTTTGGTGGTGATCCATGACAGTTTTAACTACAGTGTATGAATGAACTTTTTGGCGAATTGGTTTACGGGATTAAGTTTGTTTTTAATTAAGTATTGCTTGAAGCGGTCCCACCCCCTTACGGCTATACTTGCAAATCGGTCGGAAAATTAAAACATATTACAGGTAGACCCAGAAAAACCAGAATCCAAATTATTTATTTTCCCATTAAACTACCCTACCCCCCCTAGTTAAAAGTTTTATTAAAAATTTGTGGGTTCTGTTTTTTTTCTGGGTCAATCTGAATACAGGGTGACCCAGAAAAAACAGAACCCAAATTATTTATTTTCCCAATTAAACTAACCCCCAACCCCACCCTTAACCTCCCCCCAGTTAAAATTAAGTTTTATTACAAAATTTGTGGGTTCTGTTCTTTCTGGGTCAACCTAATTTTCCGACCGATTTGCAAGTTTAGCCAAATTACTATACATTTAATGTTGAAAAATTTCTTTTAAAACCAAGTTTTAATTGAAATTTATACATTGCAATACAAACACAAACTGAGACTAATGTGCTCTACCGTTGGATTCAATTAATTAATTTCAATGGTATTAAATGTATAGTAATTAAAAAAATTTTTTTTAAGCAAACACGTAATTAAAAACAACCTCAAACCCTAAACCATAACCCAATTCGCAAAAAAAATTCATTCATACACTGTAGTGTAAACTGTCATGGATCAACCACCAAATAAGTTTCATTTTAATTTTTGACGATAATTTGCAAGTTTAACCAATTATTTAAGAATTCAGATTGAAAAACAAGTTTATTTTACTTGGTAATTTTTTTCAACCAGGTTGGTTAATATTTATGTTAAATACGTCTATGATATCACAATTGGTGGTACAGTTGTGGATTTATTTACAATAGATTGATTGATTTAATGGGCATGTTGACTGATAGTAGGGATGGCTTTTGAATATCAAATGAAAACCCTTCACCCGGCATTCATTAGTTTAAATTAGTTTATTTATTTTTAAAATGCCTGTTTCAAATTGGTTGCATCTTATAAGCCCATGTGAGAAGTATGTTTAAGAAATTTTCAATGAACTAATCGACAGGGACTTAGGAATATGCTGACTGTATCTCTTGAGTATAGGAGTAAGACCTCTTCTCTCAAGGGGTTGTTCTTTGTAATGAACTAAACTGCATCTGCATGGTGGCAGGGCTCCAGATCTAGGGGAGCTATGGATATCCCCTCTTGCATTACTTCCAGGTCCACTGTGACTCGTGTGCAGTACTTGCTTAGTGTCCTATCTATAGGTCTAATAGAACTCTTTAAAAATATTTGTATCGATTTAGGACCGAATACTCTGTGAGAAACGGCTACACAAAAAAAGATGGCATAAAATTTGGGGTGGGACCCATTTACAAAATTTGGAAAAAAAATTTGTTAAATTTTTTTCTCTTAAAAACCCCCTTTTCTAGGGGGGCATAAAATAATCCTAGACAAGTTGATATGCCATTAAAATTAATCAATGTAAACTTTTCAATAGATTAAAACATATCTTTATAAAAAAATTAAGGTTGACATGTAAAATTAACCAAACATATCTATTTGGTCATTTAAGAAATATATATTTTGTTAGCCTTTAGGGCTGGTGCTAGGGTCTCATGGACCCCTCCAAATCTGATACAGGGCCTACACTCTTACTACAAGTCAATTTTTCTATAAAATATTATATATAAAATATTATGAACGTGCCCTTCTAATTGAGGTGGGGTTTGGGGTAGTATGTGCCAGCCCTAGGAACCTTTTTCATCAATCTTGAAATGGAGTTTTTTCCAAACAAGTTAGGAAGATTTTTTTATTTTTTCTGCATTTCAAAAAAGGTTTATGTTAGAATATAAATGCATTACTGTTTTGCAATAATAATGTAGAAAATTTATATTCAAATATTTTTTTTAGTGAGTCATGTTGACGTGAAAGGAACAATTCCACCATTCTTTCTGCAGAAAGCATTAATATTTTGGCTGACCAAATCAAAGAGGGAATAAACAGGACTCCGACTTGCTATGTATTGAACATTCCAAACACAACAGTGGTGAAAATTGTATTGAAAAATGCCTGGAGAAGTGGCATTCGAAATGCACCTCAACAAGAGGTAACCCATTTAATGAGACAACTTTTGAATTATTGGTGTCACATTCGAGCCAATGCAAAACCTAAAGATAAAGTAAATGATATGGAAAAAGCTTTAAGAGATGTGGACTGGATCAAATAGCAGATTGTTGGAATGACAATTTTACCGCTGGCATTGATTAACCAAAGAATTATTTTAAAGTTAAAAAACATCTTACAAAAGTATTTATTATGTCTATAAAAAAAAAAAAAAAAAAAAAATGAATTTAAAAAGTAAAACTGATGTTAAAAAACCAAAAAAAAAAACTAAAGAACTATAAATTTTCACTTTTATGAAAAAAAAAAATGTGATAAAAGAATTTCATGTTCTGAAAAGGATATAAACTTTTATTACTGGTAACTAATAATCATTAAAAAATATTTGGATCTATACATCTTGAGTTGTCTGTGCATGAAACATTACAGTACAAATGTTTTGAATTTAAAATATAAGCTATCATTTTGAATAGAGGTGTGAAGTGACAACTGAATGCAATGACAATAATCACTTTGTTGATATAACTGCAAATGTTCACTGGTTTTTAGTCCAAAGAAGATGAAACAACTGCCGTGGTGTGGGGAGGTAGGCCTTAATAATAATTGACAGACCACTGCAATCACCAAAATCTTATATCTGGATCAATTATGCTCAGTGCTGCCCAACTTGTGAGAAATTTGCATACACGACAACACAATCTTGAAGTTTGGGAGTGTATTTTCCTTTAAATTATGAGCCACCATTCACAATCAGGTTATGAGTTCAATCTCTGTAGTCACCTGCTACAGATAGAGAAATGGTCTTTCTAAATGTTATTTATTTAAGCTTTGGTTAATTTGTGCACAGGTTCCTTACAGAGCGATTATTATTAAGTGGTCACTTGTCTAATTACTGAGCAGGCTCATTGTTGCTTAACTTTGATCTAATGGGAACTGGTATGTTCAGTGTGATTTGACTATATAAAACTGGTAGAAATAATTTCATTAACTCAATGTATATCAATATATTGGCAGAAAATTATTTATGTTAGATTTTCATTTAATTTCATATAAAACAAATTGGTTGAAATAATTTATTATTTTTCATGTGTATCAATAAATTAGAAGAAACAATTTCATATATATTAATAAACTGGTTCAGCCACTGCCTTTCTAGCACTTATATGGTAAAAAGAATTGGGTGTTTGCCATAAGAGCAATTTGAAGAATACAGTTGGGACAATCATATAGGTGCTAGGCTCAACATAACAGCCGATTGATTGGATGGGGGCCTCTCCAACTCCCGGTTTAGCCCAAGTAAGGGCCAAAGTGGAGTGTTGCAGGTTATGGGACCACTTAGTACCAAAATCACAGACCACTCAACCACCACAATTCTGTCTTTAGAAATATAGCTCACCACCCACTGCTAACAAAGTGGCTCTTATAGGAAGTGGGGGGGTCTTACCCCTTTGTAGAGGTGCAGTTGCATGTTGTACAGCCCCAGCTGACAGGGTGGTATTGACTATAGTCATTTCCAGTTGTTGGTGACAATCTCTATTAACTGATCATTTTTTTACAGATTTTAAACTTTATCCCACTGCATTATTTGCAGGGATTACTTTCACGTTGTAAGATGTGCTAGTCTAGAAAGAAACTGAATTCAAACTAGCTTTACTCCTCTTAAAAATTGATGTCACATCCTGCTTGTGGTAAATAAATACTTCTCCTTCTATGTTTTCTCAAAAGTACCAAAATTGTGCATTTTTGTGCACCAATATGATGGTGACTATTGTGGAAAAGTTAGCATAGTAGTTCTGGTAACAAATGCACTGTTTAATTGGTTTAGTGATAAATATGTTGGATCAGTTTGAAAGCTGAATTGTCATCATTGAAATGCATTTGCTAAAAATAAATAAATAAAAATAAAAACAAACACTTTTCATTTATTAGGTTGATACAAAAAGTGTGAACTTTTGTACAATGTTAGAGGAATCTGAGGCCAATGACCAACCACACCGACAGTAGGAAGATTGGTGTACTTACTACACATAAACCCCCAAATTGGCCCTGGTTTAGGACTAGGAAGAGACTGTTATAAAACCCACAGCTGCTGAGCGCGGTTTAATAATCCAAAGGAAGGGCAGGGGAGTAAACCCCGATAACAAATCCTGAGGCTGGAATCCCCAAGGTGGAGTAATGCTGAATTTCAGTGCTACACAGCAACTCCTGCGACAATGCTGTTGGCAACTGTATAGGTTTCTTACCTTCCTTTGGATCACAGTGGCAGTTTGGTGAGGGGGGGGGGTATCTGCTGCTTAGGCAACAGCACATCCTCCAAAACATGCCCAGGCTATGTAGTTAAAAAAAAAAAAAAAAAAAAAAGGTAAAGAAGACCAGTTTTCTCGTTTATTCCTACCATAAAATAAACTGAACCCTCATTTTATGTCTGATTTTGCAATAAATGTTTTATTTTTCTTGCACCGTTATTTTACAATACTAAAATATTTTATTTATTTTAAACATTCTCACAAAATAAAAACTTTTAGAATATACACATTGAAGTGAATATTAAAATAAAGAAAATATATTTAGTATTGTAAAATAACGGATATGCAAGAAAAATAAAAACATTCATTGCAAAAACACGGACATAAAATGAGGGTTCAGTTTATTTATGGTAGGAATAAACAAGAAAACTGGTCTTCTTTACCAAAAAAAGAAAAAAAAGAAAAAAAAAAGAAAAAAAGACACCAGCCATCATCTTTTGCTGACAGAAAGATGCCAACAACAACAACAAGAGGAATCTGAAGTTTACTCATTTTTTTTTTTATGTGAAGAAAATTTGTTTCACGTGAACTTACAGAATGGAACTTTGATCTGTGATTTTAATAGCATGACAACCTGTTTAGGGTTATTTTATGCCTAGATGTTAGTGAATCAGGTTCATTTTACATTTCATATCACTTTTTGTGGAGTTGTAAGAGATTGTTTTTTTGCAATCAAATATGAATGATTGTAAAAAAGATCTATATGATCTATAGATGGAACCCTAACTGGTACTACCACTCTGGGTCAGAGTGGAGATGGGAGTAATGTCAATGAAAAGGTACTCTACACTCCTCAGATCTGCAGAACTGAAAGCCTCCCATTAGATGTAGTTTAGTCATACTCAGGACACCTCCTTTTTTATGGGGGGTCAATCTCTCTCCTGGGGATATATTCAGCATATTCTAAGCCCCTCCAACAGAGTGAGATCTGTGATTGTCATGCTTAACAAAGTCCTTATTAAACAAATGGGTCACTAGTAATTAAGATGGATTTAATAAAAAGAATGTAAAAAATAGCGTCAAACCCGTTTATTAAAATTTTTTGTAGCCCTTAATGTTAAATCAGTTACAGACCCCCCCCCCCCAAAAAAAACAAACAAACTTTAGATAATCCAGGAATATCATTCAACCATAACAATTTACTGTAGAAAAAAGTTCTGAATTTGTTGTGAAATTTAAAAAGGAAATTATTATGAATTGATGTAACCTGAACGATGCAGTACCAGTGAGCAATTGACCCATTGAAATGATACATATTATTATGGGAATTATATAATAATAATAATAATAATAATGAAATTTATTGTGTACAGTGCTCAGGTGCACCACAACTCATCAAAGTCTCATGTCAAGTACACAGAATAATGTAGTGTCAGGAACATGAACAGTTTACAGTAGTAATATGCATGTATGTGTGCGCGTGTGTGCATATGTATGTAGAGAGTGGCATCAGGTATAGTGTTGGCGCGACCACAGGAAGCATGGAGGCTTTGTATGTTTGTCTGTAACCAAAACTACATCACCACTGACGTCACAATTCCCTTATCTTAATTAGCATCTTATTAATAATATCTCTATCAAAGTCTAGCAAAGTTAGATTTGCCCGAAAATGCGTTTCTCAATGATACCTGTATCAGAAAATATCTTTAAATTTTTTTTTGCACAGACACAAATCAAATACTCTATTTGACACACAAAAAAAAAAAAAAAAAAAAAAAAAAAAAAAAAAAATCACCCAAGAAAAATCACCTTGGATTCCATAAGGTCAAGGGTCAGCTTTGGGTTACTGGCTAGTGAAATTCTAGTGCTTACAGTGCCCCTTAAATTAAATTGCAAGCATCTATGCAAATTTGAACTAAATGACAATTGCTTCTATAGTAACAATGGTGACTTTTTTCTAAGGTAAAAAATAATAATAATAATAACAGTTATAAAGAAATATGTCCAATTGTATTTTAATGTTACTTCATATAAATTAACACCAGTCAGAAAGAAAATTAAATAACAATGCTTAACCATGCATGTACTTAAAACCTATTAAGGTTTTTAAATTGTTTTTTTATTGGATTTAATATGGATATGAATAAATATGAAACTCTAAAAATTACCTGATAGTGGGAGGGTTACGAATGTCAAGTGAAAACCCTTCAACTGACATTCATAATTTAAAACCTGTTTTGTTGACCTTAATGTTAAATCAAATAGAAGCGGGGGAAGAGAAAAGTTAGATAATCTCCATACTTCTTTTTTTGCTCATGGTAAGAAAAAAATAAAATGAATGAAACCCAAATAAACTCTACATTCATTCATCTTTCTTTGTTAAATAGCATATAAACTTTTATGGGTTATTTAATGCCAAAGCCATCTCTGTAGGAGTATAGTAGTGGTACTATTTAACCCATAGCTGGAGAGGTGAACTTGCTCACTACAACGTTGCATTCATCCTTTTAGTCTCTCTCATGTAAACAAAAATAAAACTCAACACGTTTTGATAGGAAAAATAATCAAAATTATTTTGTTTTCATTCAGAAATAAGACCAAAATTTACATCTGAAATACCAAGAGTTCTTTAGAAAAAACATTTTCATCTCTGTACATTTTTCTTCTGTGAAAGGTTTTTTCTTTTTTTTCCCTCTCTCGCTTTCTCCCTCTTCCAGGCATTTGTGTGTTCTTTACAAAATTTTCAACATGAGTAGGTGATGATAATGTAACTTTTTAAAAAAACAAACAAAGTTAGATAAAATAGAAAATGAATCCCTAAACTTCTTTTTGAGATGACAGGGCAATAATTATAAAACAACAGTAATTAATTAGGGGAGGGAGGAAGGGAGGGACACTTAATGAAATGAGAAGGAAAAAAAAAAGCCATTACAATTTATATAAAAAAAAAAAAATTCATGATCTTTTAAATGTTAATAGTCTATTCATTTAGGGAGGCTTGCAGACTTTGCATGCAGCTGTTGTTGTTGTTGTGTAGTTAAATTAGTAGGGCTGATAATATTAGAGGTAGTAATACTCAAGTTGGAGATTGAATTAGTGTTTTAAGAAGTGTTGTGGTTAATGATAGTGGTAACGGGTGTGGATAATCTAGGCTAGTAATTTACATGGATTTGACTTGACCAATTGTTTTTAGCCCATACTGAATGGTACAAGTTATGAATAACTTATGGTCAGAGTTGACCTATAGCAATACACACTCAAAAAGGCATAATGTTTGGAACCAGGAGTTCCTTGCATAGATCAATGTGGATTATGACTGATAGAATTCTGCCTTGTGATGAAGAGAGTAGCTTAAAAACTGATCTGTGGAGGCATCTGTAAAAAAAAAATCAGAACAAGAAGTGAAACATTATAATACACAATAAAATATAGAATATAGTTGATATTTAAAAGAGATTTGGACCAAGTATCTAGTAGACACCCCAGCTAGAGAAGTTTTCAAAAGAACAGCTTTTGCTTTTCACTGCAGACTTCTGCTTGTTTGTAAACAAAAAACATGATTTTTTTGACATTAGAATTTCACTGTAAGATTTTTTTAAAGTTTGCAAATATACATGAACAAACTTTAAAAAAATCTTACAGTGAAATTCTAATGTAAAAAAAAAATCATGTTTTTTGTTTACAAACAAGCAGAAGTCTGCAGTGAAAAGCAAAAGCTGTTCTTTTGAAAACTTCTCTTAGCTGGGGTGCCTATTAAATATTTGGTCCAGGTATTCTAGTGGATAACAAATATGCATAAAATATTTTTGTTTGAAATTTTAGAGATTGTTGTAATTCCATTTTAGCTTTTCCATTTATTTTTCATCTGTTAATTGAAAATTATTAAGAAGACCTATCACCCCTTTCATCATCACCAAAATTTCATCAATATAGGAATTAATGCCATAATGAGTATTTAGAACAGGAAAACCAATATGAATTTAATGTTATATTAAACTGAACATATGTCATGCAATTTTACCACAAAATACCAATGTTTATTTATTTAGTCTTTATCAATTTTAAGAACAATTAAGTTGAATCAAGTATAAAGAAAACAAACTGAACAATATAGACAAACATTTTAATTGTGCGAGATCTCCATATTTTTGGAATTAGGTGATTTATGCATTTTTGTTCTAGTAATAAATAAAAAAAATAAATAAAAAAAATAAGAGTAATTAATTTTTAGGTAAAACTTACAGCCACTTGACCAGAATATGTAGCAGTATAAAGAACATTTTGTGTTGTTTTGATCGGTCAATATAGGAGGGATGGCTGAAATAAGAAACCAAAGCAAAAATCAGACAGACAAAAAAAAAAAAAAAAAAAAAAAAAAAAATCTTTCTTTGGTCATTTTAGCTAAGTAGATTTTAAGAAAAACAAACAAAAAAAAACATCATTTGCCAGCAGAATTTTTTCTGGTCTATTAATGATTAATAGTGGAAAAAAAAAAAAAAAAAAAAAAAACATTGAAAAAGGTTAGATTTTGGTTAAGGTTTATCTATATACAGTTATACTCCCCCCTCAACCCCCCCCCCCAAACAAACAGTGAAAAAAGTGAAACATTTTTTTTTTATTGCCACAATTTGAATGAAACTTCAATGGCTTAGACACACATACAAAGTTATTATTTTTCTTTATTTTTTTATTATTGTCAAAGTTCCTTTAGTTGTAGTGAAAAGATTAGCAAAGGACTAATAACAATTAAGAAAATCAAAGGTATTTCTGAGAATTTTAATTTTTAGAAAATTATGACTTTTTTGCTACAGCTTTTTGACAATAATAATGAAGGAAAATAATAACTTTCCTCTGTGTGTCTAATCCATTAAAGTTTCATTAAATTTTTTTAGAAATAATAAAAAACAAGGTTCAGTTTTTTCAGTCTTATTTTTTTTTTTTTTCAATACTGTGCACAAACTTTTATTCAATATCAACAGCCTTTATACAATGATTTAACAAAGAGTTAACAGTAATTTTATAATAGGCAACAATTAATTTATATTCTATTCATATTGTGGATAGGTCATAAAATATGGCCTTCAGATTGTTTAACACTAATTTCCAAAGAAAGAAGAACAGAATGCTGTGTATACAAAGGGTACTGAAAAGTTCTTAGCCTAACCAAGAAAGGAATGACCAAGTGCTATAAAATACATAAAGCTTGGGATATTTTTCTAATGTTTTTTCATACATCCAGTAATATCTAATTTCTTTAAATATGTACATTAGGGTAAATTGATTTTTAACTTTTTTAGAATATCAAATTGTCCATCTATGCAAAAGTTGTGTATTAGTATACAGAATACTGATACCAAAAATTAGATCTTTTACTTGCACCATTGTTTGAGGAAATCGCATCAAAGACCGTCTACTGAAATACACTAAAAAATCCTTGTTTTTGCAAAGTTTATCCTTTAAAAAACAAAAAAACAAAGATTGAACACAGACTTTGCTTTAAGATAAAGTCATTTCAATAAATTCTTATTTAAAAGAGGTCAGACACCTTTGCACTTTACACTGTTATAAAGGGATTTAAAATGAAAATTTACCCCTATGTTTTTATTCACCCTGCCAAAATTGTATTCAGCCCCTAGGATTTATATAGACTACTTTGAGAAGCCCTGGATTATGTAAGAAAAATATTCATTCTAATAAACTGCTTCCTTCAGGTTATGAGACAGTCGTAGTATGTAATTGCTTGACACTCGTCCTCTAACCGTCGCTGTATGCTTATATGTACGTCTGATCTCGAGAGAATTTGCATACATGCAATCCCATTCTCGCTGGTTCGAGATCGCCCATCGTTAAATATAGTGCTTAACGCAGCCATATTTCTTTCCTGCGATGACCCTGCAAGTCAGACACGTCGGCGCACGCTTTGAGTTTCGAGGTATGTTATTTTCATTACATCCACATTTATACAAGACAATTAATAGTAAAACCTGTCATCAATAGTCCAGGTTAAAAATGCAGTAAGGGTAACCCAAAGCCAAACTTTTTTTAGACTTTATTTTTCCAATGCAATTATCATTGGGGAATGAGAAAAGTTTTTGCAAATGGGCTGAAAGCTAGCCCTGTTTGCCAAAAGTTTTCTCAATTCCCCAATAATATCTGCATTTGAAAAATAAGGTCTAAAAAAGTTTGGCTTTGGGTTACCCTTACTGTACTTTTAACCTGAATTTTATCATAGGCAACAATTAATTGATAGAATTTATTATGTGTAATGTAGAAAATGTATATGAAGGAGGCAAGAAGAATATTGTTTCTAGATTTTACAAAAGTGATTAAAATTTAAAAAAATTAGAGCCCTGTTGGCGGGGCTTAGAATATCCTGACTGTATCCTCTGCAGACGAGTAAGCCCCCCCCCCTCCGCAAAAAGGAGTGTCCTGGATATGACACAAGTTCAGCACATTATTTCTCAAGTTTCTTAAGTGACTCCCACTTGTAGAATTTAAATAGTGATGAAAGTAAATTGAAAATGACAAAACCATAAATAAAAGAAAATTGGAATTTCATCCAACATTATTCCAAAAATATATTTTTGTAGTTGTAAGATTTTTAATTGGCTCAGATAATCATTTTTTTTCTTCATTAAAAGATGCAAACAGAACTTACTGCTATAAGTCTCTTCCATTTCATCACCTGTGGCATCTCCAGCCATTGCATTTGGTTGTAAACCTTTCTCTCCTTTGGCAGACTAAAAAATAAAATGAATTAAGTTACAAGTGGAAATCTTTAAAGTTCACTTGAGAAGATATAGGAATTAGAGATGAATGCATTTTATTTTTTTTTTTTTTAGAAACAAAAAAGTTTGAAGATTTGATTTTAAATTAAAAATATTTCATTAAATGTATACACATACATTATTTTCACTATAAAAAATATGCACACTCTGGTCACAAGTATTTGAGTTTTAATGTAATAAAATATATCAAAATAGAAAATATTGGGAAAAGCAAAAAGAACAGGATTACAGTTAGTTCTTTTTGTTAATGGATTTCTTTTAAGATTTATTGGTAGAAATGTTAACCATATTTATCAAAATAAAACCAAACAATTAGAAATCAATACCAAGAAAATATGTATTAAAATCAAATATTTTTAAGATCAATATACAAATTAGCCTTCCTGTTCACAATGTAAACTACTTTTTGTTTGTATATAAATACAATTGCATGTTATTATTCTTTAGATAAGGCCTACAGTATTATTAATATAAAACAATTTTCCTAATTGAGATTTGAATAAAAATAAAATCATGGGGAATGTGATGTAAATAACTATGGGAATTGGGATGTAGTTACAGACACATAATCTCCATTATAATAAAATTGTAATACAAAATGACATTTGTTAAATATAGACCTTTCACTTTCCTGACCAAATATTCAGATGTGTTATATAATGGCCCCTTGCCATCAAATGATGATTTAAACAAGTGCTGAGAAAACTTGTCTTCAGTTTTGGCAGTTGGATTTCTAAAGTACTAAATAGATGTTTTTTTTTTTGGTGGGGGGTTGGGGTGATAATGCTTTTAGAAATCCCTCTTTATGGGCTATGGTATTTTCCATAGGTGATGGAGGAAGTTTTGTCCCTCCTATAAAAAGAAAATTCATGGAGATGGCCAGCCTGAATTATCTTATCAACAGCAACCTTGAGCACCTTTTTGATCTCCATGTTTCTAACACACATGGGCATGCCTAAAAAGTCAGAAAACAGCATAGCTCACATGACTCTCGTAAACATTTTTTCACGCTCAGAGTTGTCAAGGTATAGAATAAACTGTCTGCACCCGTTGTAGGCTGCTGAAACACTGCATCTTTCAAAACCTCCATGCTTCCTGTAATTCGACAAAACTATACCCAATACCCACCTCCGCATACATATGCACGCACATGTATATTACTGTATGCTATTCATGTTCCTGACATTAGTACATTATTCTATGTACTATACATGACACTTTGATGAGTTGTGGTGCACCTGAGCACTGTACACAATAAATTTCATTATTATTATTATTAACACTTTAATAAACATGGAAATCAAATTATAAATGCATGTTTATCCATTTCTTTCATCGTTGGGATCAAGTGACAATCTTTGTAAGAGACCCACAATGTTACAATTGTTATTAATTAAAATTTATGAAAAATAATCCTTATTAAACACTGGTGAATTATTTTCATGACAAACAGAAATTGCAAGTTGGTACAAGTTAAAATATTTAACAAATTGCAAAATTATAAACATACTTCTCTGTATTTTTGTAGATAAACTTTCAGTGGATCCACATAGTTATCAAAACCTAAAGTAGACATAGCAAACAGAATATCTTCTCCATTGATTGTCTTTCTTTTTTCATGCTGACATCTCTCACTTGCTCTGAAGACAAAGTTAAGGAATACAAACACACAGAGACAGTATTAAATGCTTGGTTCAAAGTGCAGTGGGCATAGATTAATTACATTTTGGAAATCCTTCCAGTTAACGTTTGCAGATGAATTTCTTTTGAAAAAAAAAAAAACCCTGAAAAGATTTGATATATATATATATATAACAAAAAAAACAAAAAACAACAAAAACAAAACTTATGTATAATATGCATTGATTTTTGGGAATTTGTAGCAGCTAAATGTAGAGTAAGTTTGACATTTATTCAACTTTTTATCCGGTTTGTATAGACTCAAAATAAAAATTTATATAGTTTATATAATGTTTTGAAACAGAATTTACAGTGTTTAGGGCAAGCACAAAAATGTAACAAACTTTTGATGAAAATAAGTTCACAATAAAAGAAGAAACAAATTATAAACAAATATACATTCCAGTGGCTATTTCTTTGTAGTGATATAAAACAGAAATATTTGTTTATACATTAGTAAGTTTGAACCATAGATATAGCCTACTTTCTGTCATAATCTCCCAAATATAGTGAGCGAGTGAAAAAAAAAAAAAAAAAAAAAAAAAAAAAAAAGGTAAGTAATATTTTTGTTCTCATGTAATATGCTACCCTAGCTTCTAGGCTTAAAAATCTGGAAAAAAAAGTGTGCAGTAAACATAAATAATTGTGGTTATTAAAAAAAAAATAATAAAAAATAAAAATAGATTATAAAAGATTTAAGATGTCAGTTCCTCAGGCAGAAAAATCTTTTTTGTTTCTTTATATTTTTCTTTCATTTTTTTCATAAGGTATGTTTTGGGGGAAGGGAATTTATGCAGGTTTTGAAATCATTGGTGACACAAAGGATACTCGCTAGTAATGAAGCTGATAAATTCAGATACACATTCCTGTACACATTCCTTGGCATCTTTGGCAATCTAAAATGAACATAAATTAAAAAAATTAACAAAAGAGAGAGAGAGAGAGAGAGAGAGTTAGACAAGAAAATACTAGAAATATGAGGGTGGGCAGAAAAGTGCATATGATAATTTTATATCTGCTGTTAAGGATTTTTTGAGGGGTATCTAAGCACTGCAACACCGATGAAAAATGTGTGTGGACCACAAGGGGGACTATGTTGATAAATACACCTCATTTGGCAACATACCATGAGAGTATCTTGGTCAGCTTGTGAACTTTTCAGCTGACTCTTTGACTTTAAATGTTTGTTATATCAACAACTTAAATGTTTAAATCAGAATACACTGTATCCCCTGCAAAATTATTTGTATTAGATAGGAATACTTGAAACCATACAACTCTGTGCAAAAAGCAACTACACAAAAATATAAATATAAATGTACAATGAACACAATTTTCTACCTCTAGGCATAAAATAACTCTAGGTAGGTTGACATGCCGTTAAAAAAAAAAAAAAAAAAAAAAAAATGAATCAATTATAAAAAATTTAAAAACAATGTCTAGCTCTGAATTAAAAAAATAATTATAGTAAAGCAAAGTTAGCAGAATGCAATATGTTTTAATATATAAGTAGATTATTGTGCTGTTTGTATTAACAGCACAATAATCTACTTATATATTAAAACACAATGTATCACAGACATATATAAAAAATAATCTATAATCTCTTTATAAATAATCTCTAATCTCTATATAAACAATTATTACTTCGTTTTTTTATCTTTATGATTTTATATACATTCCAAATAAAATGAATAGATATTACGCCAGAACGACTGATCTTAGGCAGTAATATAATTTAAACAATGTATTAGACTATATTACTTTATTTAATAAAAGTTCAGGGGAAAAAAAATTGGCATTTATCCACACCCAACATTTAATTAAATCAGTTTAATTTATATTTTTTAAATATAGTTTCATAATAATAATAATAATAATAATATCTATAAGAATTATTTTGAAAACAAAAAAAATTTCTATACTCACTTTACCAGTCTTGGGTATCGATTTTTTCATTATCCTGGCTACGTTGGCAATAGGTAAGAAACGGTCCTAAAAAGTGAAAAACAAATGTCTTATAAGAAAGAATAAAACTAAATCACAATTTAGAGATACTCACCAAAGTTAACAAAAAACAATCTTACAAGTTCTGTTTATAAAAGTATGCAAAAGTTAGTGTTTTTTTTCCCTAAATTATTAGAACGAAGAGGAATATATATATATATATTGATTTAGAAATAGATTTAAATGAAAGTATTTACCTGTTCCCTAAGAGGTTCATCACTTCGACCATCTCCTTCTCCTTCACCAGACGATGCCATGCCTTCATCATCTTGTGCTTAGAGAGATTAAATAAAAATAAAATGAAAAATGTATACAACTATAATTACATGTTTTTGATAGTAACAATGATTAACAAATGATTTTGTTATTGTTTTATAGATATAAAATTTGAGTTGTCTTTTATTAAACCATCTTCAGAGTGATGAAGATGATTTAATAATAACAATAATAATAATAATAATAATAATAATAAAAAATTAAAAAGGGAAATGATAAACGTTGAATATTATCATTAATAAATAAATACATCCTCTGAATATTATTTTTTTTCATATTCACACACACAATGCAAATCTGTAATATTTAATATGTATATAATAAGCTTATTTAATAAACTGAATGAACAGAATCAATATATTTGATTCCTTTCTTTTGAAAATAATATAGAATCAAAAATGTTTAATGATAGGAAGCACTGGTTTGTGTTTTTGAAAATTCTTTTTCATTTCTACTTCTGAATTTTTGAAATAAAGAAAAGTTTAAGTGTTATTTATTGTTCAGAGAGCTCAGATATATTTGAAAACCCCTAAAAATTAATAAATATTCATTTTTATTATTTTTTTAGATTTCAAAGTGTAAGATTAACCTAAAATGGGGGGGAAAAAAAAAAAAAAAAAAAAAGTTTAAAAAGTAAATTTTGTATTCTTATGCAATAAATGATTCACTGTAAAATGTTTATTCCTGTAATGAATGATACACTAAAAGAGGTATGGTAGGATGGTATGCAACAATCAATGCCAGTTTCCTAACTTTATTTAGAACAATTAATTTTTAATAATTAAAGTGAAAAATAAAAATTACCATCAACTGCATACTGACTCGCAGTCATAAATGACTCTGACAAAGATGCCGCATCCCCAGCACCATCACTTGAACTTGCATCCATACTGAAAAGAAAGTAAAAGGAAAAACAAAAAATTAACATGAATAAAATGGAGGAAATGTTAATATAAAGTTTGATATTAAATCATCTTATTGTTCTTTAGTAGATATTTTTATATTGGAAAATATCCTTTGTTCAGATTTATTTTGGAGGGAATCCCTGTAATGGTTAACATTAATAAATCAGGACATCATAAGCAGTTCAAACCCAGTCACACAATGCATTCACTTTTGGACTAATACCATAGGGAAAGGTATGAACCCCTCATCTCCCCAACTATGGGTTAAATAGTACCACTAATGTTCTACAAGGTTGGCTTTGGCATAAAAATAACTCACAATGGTTGATATGTCCTTAAACAAAGAAACCAAACCAAGCCAATTTCAGGGGGAATTTTGTAACTTCTTCCTCTTTGGCCCAGTGAATGGTAAAAGACGATGTGTAAAAGGCATTAGATATCAGGCTAAGGATACCAGATATCAGGTTAAAGATAAGAGGTAAGGTTATAATAGGTTATATGTATTATGCAATATATGATATGAATCTGTCATAATGAAATAGTTAATTTGTATTTGACAAAAAGCAAGATGTAAGTGCTTTAAGGAAAAAAGATGAAAAATGGTTTAAAAGAAAAATCTGGCAAGACAGCCATAGTTTGAGCATAGCAAGCCTGTTGTGAAGCAACCAAGCCACCTGCAGGGCTATGCACAGTGAATTCGCTAGTTGATATAAAAAGTGAGATTATAGATAGTGCCTATCGAGAGAATCCCCAACAGAGGATTGTTATAACTGCATGAAGACAAGTAAATTTATTACAGTGTTATGAAATCAGTTAAAGGTATTACTGCCATGCTTTTCCTATAAGACAGTTGTATCATCAGCCAGAATTATGTAGAAATATAAACTTATATATAGCCAATCACTTCATCAAATTGCACATAAAAAAAAAAAAAAAAAAAAAATCAAAAGAGGAAAAATAAGAGTATTTCTTAAATCTGTAACAATTGTTTCTAGATTCTATTTTTATCTCTTTAATTTTCTGTGATGAAAATGCAATGGAAGAGGCAGAAACTTGATTTTATATACTAGTACAGTGTTTTCTGCTTCAACATGTCAAAAGTGGATGACTGTAGTTGAGGTGATTTCTCAGTGCATTTTTTTTTTATTAACTACAAAAAAAACCTTGGCTTATGAAGTGTAAGTATTATCTTGTATTTGAGAAAATAGTGAGTGGATTTAGTTACCCCCCCCCCAAAAAAAAAACAAAAAAAAAACAACATTTATTGACCAGAAAAATGGTTGGGAGTGGCTTCAAGATTAGGTTATTTTCTTTTGTGAGGAATGAATTTGATAAATAGAAATGTATTAATATCAGGATTAAATCCAATTTGTTGACATAAAAAAATTGGATTTTTAATCTAAAATGGAAAATGTATTCAAATGATAAAAACAAGTGAGCTGTTGTGTGAGGATACTAATCAGTGATGCTGATAGTTTTTTGATTTAGTGCGTCCTGGGACGTACATGTTTTGCTTTGAATTTATGGGCCCCAACTAAAGTTTCTTAATAAATTGTAGAGTTTTTATTTATGATCTGGAGAAATAACTAAAGCCATCCAACTCATACCTTGTAACCTATCCTGTGTAATTCTTTTCTAAGAAATTATTGAAATGTATTTACAGTTAACTTGAAATGGTGAGGGAAGAAAAAAAAAAAACACTAGGATGCATGGATATGATTTTACTGCGTCCTTTTAGATTTTTGTGCATTAGGGACGCAAGAAGTTTACCTATCAGCATCTCTGCTAATAAAATAAAAATGCTAATTAAGGGATATATTTTTTCTTGTGGTTGTTACCAGATCTAGGGAATCGGGCAGAAGCAAACTGACTTACCAATAAGTTGTGTAGATATATGTATGAATAATTTTTGTATAAAAACTACCTCTAATTTTCAACCACAAAAAGATGTTTTTATCATATATTGCATGTAATGAAAAACCACTAACTTTTGACTATACTAGCCTACAAAAACAGTTCTTCAAAATCCAATGATATAAAGAGTAAACATTCAAACACCAATACTTTCAAAACTACTGTAATACAATCAAAATTAATGCAATGCCACAAATAAAAAACGTAATCTACACCTAGCTAATGTCTAAACAAAAGCTTTTAGTTAAGATAATGAAGTATTTATATAACTTACTATTTATAATATTTGTATATATTATTAGCACAGGTGCTATATATAGTAAATAATGTTAAGTAAAAACTTAATTAGTTTAACTAATAACCTTTAAGTATATAGGCTATGCAGAAAAAAAATTCTTTTACTTGTCTTCTGAAAGTAAACAACTTTCAACAGGCATCGTTTATTCAGACCTTACCAGTTTAAATAGTTATTTCTTGTATATTTCTGGTTCAATTTTAAAAACATTTATATGGTTGGAAAGAAAATAAAATAAACTTTCTAAATATGTAATTTGTATGTGTTTTCATCCATTGAATTATTTTTTTTACAGCGTGTTAAAACGGTATTATGTCTTCAAACAGGTCTTATACAAATTTTTTTTCCAAGCCCGAATTCTAACAAGTTACATTATTTGTAAAATCCAAGTAGCTAATCTTTATCAATATTCTTGAAATTTTACACTTAATTAGGAGACACTTTTAACTACCAGCAGAAACTTGTATTTTTCTTTTCCAACCTTTGGAAGCGAAACCACAACAGACCAAAGTTGGAGATTTCTTAAAAAAAAAAAAAAAAAAAAAAAAAAAAAAATCCAAAATACGTGTATATGCACACAGGTATTATAAATTGTAAACAATGTCAAATAATTTATTATTTAACTCATTTGGACTATTGTTCTCATCTTTATTGTTATCTGTACAACATATTGGCTAATGTGCCCTCTGGCCTTCTTTAGGTATTGTCCAATTGGACACATGGTGTAGTGGATATAGGCGTTGAGTTAATACAGTTCTAAGCGACAGTTATCTCTAGGCTGCAGGTTCAATCCTGGTCAAGGGTGACAGTAACATAGAATAGTAATTAACACAGCTTAACACTTGTACCCAGTCATGGTTAGCGGAATGAGAACAGTCTACACCCGTGGATTGAATATAGGGTTAGGTTTAAAGCTCCGTGAAGGCTCCTGATTATGACAAGAAGGTTTCCAGAGTTCAAAGAGAAGGTTCCCAAGTCCAACCAGAAATACCTCAAGAAGGCTGGAGGGAACATTGGCCCAAACGTACAGATAATAAAGATGAGGACAATAGTCTGAATAATTCAAATAATACAAAATGTCAAATAAAAACTTTATTTTAACTAATAACCTTTGTTTAGGGATAGGCTATGCAGGGGACACTTTCGATTGAAGTTGAAACAAGGTTAGCTTCTACATTTCAAAAACATATTTTGTGTGTAATGAACAACCCCTTGTTTTTGAGATAAAATAAAGTACCAATGTCCTATACTGAACAATTAGTGTTGTAGAAGAGTTAACTCAGCCTGTAAACCAAAACTAGAATTGGTCAGTTGGTTTCTTTGTCTAAGTGTCATATCAATCTTTGTAGGTTATTTAATACCAAAATCATCTCCGTAGAAGAACTGTAGTGGTACTATTTAATCCATAGTTGGGGGGGGGGATGAGAGCATTCATACCTTTCCTAAGAGCATTAATCCAAAAATGTACTGGAATTTAAACTCACTCACTACCATGTTGCAGTCAGTCAGGGTGGCCATTACACTATGGGGACACCCCCTCGCCAAAATCAATGCTTTTATCATTGTTGTAATTATAACCTTGTATTTTTCATCATTGTTGGTGAATGGCCCATATTTATTTTAATTGTGACCAACAATCTTTGATTCAACATGAAGTTATGACCGACTACCCCCCCTCCTTTTGAGATCTATAAATGTTGGTAGAGAGACAATTAGTGAATTGAAGCTAACTAGACCAGTCAGTTGATCACAGCTATTGCCACTTTTGTTTCAGTGGTACAATCACAACTGGTAGCTGTATTCAGGATAGTTTGATCAGCTAGTTGACAAGAATGCTCAGTAGTAGCTTTATTACAAATAGTGATGGTGACTGGTGTAAAGTAAAGTTGGCAGAGTGGCCTATTGTCGGTATCAGCCGGACAGCGAGGGAGTCTATCTCCTTTTCGCTAGCTCTAGACCAGGGAGATTGTTTTTGCTGAGGTGGAGTGCTATACATACCATCAGCTAGTCACTTTACTGCACAGATCAGATTACCAGTCTATGCTACTCATTCGTCGAGTTGGCGGGGACCAGTATCGAACTAAGAACCCTGCAATACCCAGGCAAGTGCTCTACCAACCAGAGCTAAACAGGCCCCATAAATGTGACTGGTATATTAGGCAGATATTCTTTTCAAGTATTATTCCTAATGAGAGTGGAATTCTACAAACATAAGACAACATGGCAAAAGATACAACAAACCATTCAATATTTGTGAAAGGTATAATCTATCTATCTATCAATGTATAAAGGGCAGTTGTGTGTATATGTATGTCTGGAGGAAACTTCGAAAAATCAAACAATTAACGACAAAGTAAATACATATACACATTAAATATCACCAGGGCTTGGCTTTTAAGCAAAAATAATAGATATTTGATTTATATTCGGGAAGTTAATTAAAAAATAAAATTCAAATGATAACAGCATGGATTTTTCTTCATTTAATATTTTAGATAGTAGACATTAACATTTCTTTTCAGAGTAGCTGGATCAATGCAAGGTCTATTTTTTTTTTTTTTTTTTTTTTACATAGGGATTTAAATGGGGCATCACAAGAGGATTCAACTCAAAATTCAGTAATAATGGATCTGTGGGACTAACTTAAAAAATCCCCCTCTACCCAGGTGATGCTGGGTAGCTGCTGCTAGTATATTATGTGGGAAGAATACATGTAAATCCTTTTTCTTTGGCTGGTGGTTGTTGGTTTCTCATCTTGTATGATTCAGTACTTGCCATTTCTTTGGAGGGGGAAGGGGTAAGAAGGAAAGACCAAATCTGTGCTATATACAAACTTCTCAGTAAGCAACCCTATAGAACAGTGTACCATAAAGCTTCCGTGGGTGTGCCGTGAGTATTGAGGACAGTTGATCATCCTCTTATATTTTTATTCTATTACTTTAATATTTTTTGTTTTAATTATGCTACACTTGTAGCACATTTTCATTATTCCTTTTCTTTTAAAATTTAAATGATAAAATAATTATGTTTATATACTGATGGTGTACCTAGATCAATTTATTGCCCAGCTTACTGTGCCATGAGATGAAAAAGGTTGAAAAACTCTGCTATAGAAGGTCGTGAAGGTACCAATTCAAAATAGCTGTGAGATACTGTGTGTGTGTGTGTGTATATATATATATATATATACATATATATATATATATATAAAGAGAGAGAAGAGAGAGAGAGAGAGAGAGCTGTCTCTGCTGTCTATTCATTAGAGTTTGGCCCCCTCAATCAAATCTTCAAATAATGACTGCTGGAGATGCCAACAGCACAAGACTTATTATTTGTCTGAATTTTTGAGATGAGGCTTGATTAGTATGATTAAAATTTTTCAGACCTTTGTCCTCATCTTTATTGTTATGTACATAATGTTTATGGATATCTTATTTTACTATAAATGTGTGTGTGTAATATATATATATATATATATTATTATTTTTATATTTTGCCATATACAATATAATCGTGAGAGCAGCGGCAGTTATGGCCAAACTGAGCCAGAGAGTCTGGAACAATGCCAGCCTTACTAAGAAAACCAAACTGCACGTTTACAATTTCCACCTCAGATGCCTACGCCGCACCCTATGCATTCACTGGCAGGACAAAGTGCCCAACACAAACATGTTGGAACAAGGAAACATGAACAGCATGATTGCCATCATCTGCGAAATATGTCTGCACTGGCTTGGACATGTCAGGAGGATGGACAAAGGCAGCATCCCCAAAGACCTACTGTATTGCGAATTAGTAGAAGACACCTAACCGGTAGGGAGACCACACCTACACTTTAAAGATGTTTGCAAGAAGGACATGAAGACATGCCACATCAACACTAACACATGGGAGGTTGGTGCAGAAAACCGAGTGGCCTGGTGCCTCCTTGTCAGACAAGGGATGAAAAGGAGTGAAAAGGAGAGGAAAGAAGCCGCCACAGAAAAGAGAGCCAGAAGGAAGGAGAGACAACAGCAACTCCAGCAAGCATCACTGTTTGTTTGCAGTCACTGCAACAGAGATTGCAATTAAAAAATTAGCCTGTTCAGCCACTCGTGCAGATGCAGTTAAAAAAAAAAAAAAGGGACACTACACCATCGTTTTTAACAGATGGAAGGTTGCCAACATATATACCAGATGACCAGGATTTATTTAGCTGCATCATCACATAAAAATTTCTATAACAAATTGTGGAAAATTTCTCTGAAAGAAATTGTGAAAATATATATATATTTTTACTAAATAAAATAAATTATGAAAAGGTGTGAGTAGAAAAGGAAAATATTTCCCGCTTAGGATTTAAACGTATGAGAAAAGGGAAATAACTCCATCGGTGTAAATACAAAAAAAAAATCATTGTCTTTAAAAAGAATCGTCTTTTGAGTCTGGTAAAGAATAACAAAATCTCTAACAGTTCTTATTTGTAGTGCACATAAAATTCTTCCTAGTTTCTATTTTTATCTCTTTAATTTTCCGATTAAAATGAATGGAAGCGGTAGAAATTTGATTATATATAACAGTACAGTGCTATCTGCTTCAATATTTCAAAGTAGATGACAGTGGCCGAGTTGATTTTTCAGTGTATTTTTCATTAAGTACAAAAAGTTAAAAACTTGGGTTATACAGTGCAAGTACCAGGTTGTCTTCAGGTTTTAAACAGAGATATGAGAAAATATAAATTTAATTAACATTATAAAAAACAATTTTTAGATATACATGTCCTGGATACAAAAATTCCAATAATTTTATAGTTTCTGGAGATAACTGGAGAGATAGTCTTTCACAGGATTATTTAAGTAATCATTATAATACAGTGTATATTAAATACACAATGGATAATTATTAGGGTAAATCCAGAAAGTTTTTTTCTTTTTTACATTACAATGATAAAAGAAGTTTTTTTTTTCTTGTGACATGGGATAACCATCTAATAATCTTTGTATGAGAGTACTGACATTGCAACATTAAAACAGCCAAAAAAATTACTATGTTTAATACGTTAACGGGTTATTTCCTATGAGTCTAACATAAACAAAGGGGAACCACTCTTGACTGATAAATTATTTATTTAGTTATTGATCTACTAGGAAAAAAGAAGACGGGGTTAGGGTTAGTTTAATGGGAAAATAAATAATTTATCAATCAAGGGTGGTTCCCCTTTGTTTATGTTAGACTTATAGGAAATAACCCGTTAACCATTAGTAAATAAATGTATCGGATACATTGTATCCTATTTGGTTTGATGTGATGTATGTAATTGTTCAAACTGGGAACTAACACTACCAAGAAACGTGATGAAGTTTGTGATTACTAAAGGAGTGGGTGAATAATGGAAAGATAAGTTTTTGGTTTTGGAATAAATACTAAAATTAAAAAAATAAATAAATAAACTATGAAAAGATTTTATAATTCACATTCTGGTCAGGCGGAGGCGTATTTTTGTTTTGTTTCACTTTTAAGCTAATGTTAAATAAATAAGCACAAAAACTCTAAGAAAAAAAGAAAAAAAAAAAAGGCTACTTCAAATTTCTTAGTGTCTGTATCCTTGTATTTTTATGCTGACTTTTTCGATGTTGGATTGCAATAAAGAAAAAAGTTTAAACCACTTTCCTTTTTCAAAGAAGGACTTTTAAACATATATTATTTTTTCCGAATTATTGTTTTCGTTTTTACGTTATCATAAAATGAAAAGTGAAAACAAACATTATAGAAGATAAAATAAAGTTTTATACTTTGATTTTATAGGTTGCCTTTGTGGACTTTCAAATTGGCTACCTATGTTGCAATGCAATAAGTTATAATTTTAGACATTTTAATTGCAACTCAATAATAATAACTCATCATAAAAATGATACAGATGAACTAACTAAACTGAAAATCTGAAAACAAATTAGTTCGAATAAGTATTTTAGTTATAAATGTTAATGTTTTTCCCCAAAATAAAACAAAAATAAAAAAACAAGGATAAAAAATATTTATAGATGAAAAAAAAAAAAAAAAAATTTTTGCTTGGACAATCGAAAAGTCCGAACTAATTTGGATTTAAGTAGAAAATCCTAAAAAATTAAAATGCTTCGTCCACTTATAACTTTTGTAGATGAATTGTATAACCTATAACTGATGGAGACAATATTTTATATTAAATTTTTATATAAATTATTAGTTTTGACGTAATTGAATAAAAGTTCAATAAAAAAAACAAAAACATGAATAAAGAAAAAAGGGTCTAAAAATGAATAACGAAATAGGTGGACTCACTGGTATACTATAGAAATACACAAATTAATTCGATACATACACTTTTATCTGCGTGTAAAATCCTTTAGTAGTACTTTTTAATGGAAGAAAGTGTATATGTTAAAAAAAAAAGAATAAAAGAATTAATAATTTAAAGAAAAAAAAAAAAAAAAAATAGCAGCCCTTTGTTTTAAAAGTTTTTACACATAAAAATCAGATTATTTTCTAGAACTAGGATTCATCATTAATATTCGTTTAAGGAATTGTTAATTGAATCTATTTAGCACTTAGATACCTTATCTCCTAAACCCTAGTGTTTACTTTTATCTGCGGTCTAGTAGGGTTAAAAGGCTGTAAAAGACTAAGAGAAATCTTTTCTAGAGTTTAGTTGAGTTACTATTACCACTACTACTGCCGCTTTTTGTAGCCGCCTCCTAATCTAACCACGTGTCAACTTAATGACAAATCTTTTTGCCATCAACTTTCATAACGCATTTCTTTTTAAACATACTTTACTTAGTTAGCTAAGACTGTCAAGTAAGTATTTTTTATTTTACCAACAAAGTAGATACGAAAAATGAGATTTAAACTATAACCCTTTCACTTTAGAAAAAGAAGCAAGTAATTTGAAATTTTTAAAATAATAAATAAATAAAACGAGTAAATTTGTAAAAAGTTTTATTTATTTTTAATCATGTTTTAAATTTTTTTTACGAAACTATGAAAAGATTTCATACTCCACATTCCAATCTAGAGGAAGTATATATTTCCTTTGCTTTTTTAAAGCAAAAATTAAAAATAAACCTATATAAAAGGTTCAAAAAGAAAAAAAAAGTTTATAGCTAGAGAAAATTAAAATAAAAGTTGCTAAATATTTGAATATTTAATAAGAAACATACATTTTTATAATAATAATAAAAACCACTCAGTTAATTTTTGAGGTATTATTATTCCTTGAGTTGTTCAGCCGAGGTAAATGAAAATGTAAAAAACATTTAAAATTATGAGTTTTTACAGCAGAAATATATTATAAATTATTTTAGCTGTTGTTGATTTATTATTATTATTATTATGATAATTATTTTATGTAAACAAACGTCCCGTACAAAATAAAATGTTTTTTTTAATTTTTTAAAGTAGGCCAGGAACAATGTAGCACTGCTACGTAATATATAAGGTGTACGTTGCAACAATAAGGAAGAAAAGAGAGTTGATTTTACACCGAACAAACACTAAACGAAAGAATTTAAAAAAACAAATATTACGATCAGTTTTTTTCTTCTTATATTTCAGAAATTTTTCAAGAAAATAAGAAATAAATAACAAGAAAGCTAAGATGGCGGTCGTAACAATATTTTTTCATGTTAAACAAAGGAAAACGAGTGAGAAATCGTCGCCATCATTTGAAGAAAAAGTAAAGCGGGAAGAATCTGAGTGATATCGAAATTTTATCTTGAATGTCTCTTTTAGGCTGAAAAAGTAGTCAGTATGAACGACGAAGTTGAAGGAAATAAATGTGACGATTGTTTGAACTACATCACACACACGTGAGTGTCTATTGGTCAAAGGATAATAATAACAAACCTGTGCGATTGTGGCGAGGTGCTTGACGAATTGGTTGGTCAATGCGGGAACCAGTGAGATTGCAGCAGCCGAGGGAGGCGGCTGCCACTCGAATGGGAGAAGAGAAAAAGAAGAAAGAGATGAGGATAATTATGTAACTGCCGACGTTGACTTATCCTTTTTTTTTCTCCTCTTTTTTCCCCCTAAGACAAGATGGAGGCGGGCAGAGGAAGATGGCCTCGTTTTGAGATCGGCGAATTCATTTATTTTTATCCAGTAGTTAAGCCTGGCAAGTTGCTGGCGTCTATGCATTAATGTTGTCATTTGACGCCAACCACCCTAGTTTTGCAAATGAAGAGGTTTCATATTTCTTTTCTTTCTTTTTTTTTTAAGCGAATAATGAAAAAAAAGTTTGTATATATTCAAAGTTACAGCCATTATATTTAATTTAGTTACATTTTTATATTTTAGTAGACAATTATAATTATTTTGATGTAAAAAAGATTTTTGATACCTTTGTCAAAAACTTATTCATTGGTGCTTATACACTACATAATAGCACACCAGGTACCACCAATTTTCCCTGTGAAATTTACCCCCCCGCCTATATTTAACACAATGAAACTTGCATAAAGGTTAATATTATCTTGAATTTTTTTTCCATTCGAAAGAAGAAACATTAAAAAAACTCCTGATGTTTAAAAAAATATTTTTTCAGCTTACGGAAATAATGAAAATTATGATTGAAAAACAATGTTTTCATTTTTGCACCGTTAAATCAAGTGAAATTTAACATAGCCAAAAAGAAGTTACAACAAGAAGATTTTTAAAAAAATTAATGAAAAATTAATTAATGGTCCGATTTTCACAAACATTTCCATAACTATTTACCTTTGGATGTAGATATGTCTGAAATTATTTTTTCCTAAAATATAGAGGAAATATTTTTTTTTACGAGGTCTACCCTCCCCCGCTATTTTATTTTATGAGATGTGAAAGAAATGAACCGGAACAAACGATTTTTACTTTTTTTTTCTATAAAGATAAGAGTCTGAATAACTATATCAATACATTTGTATAAAATTCAACGTGGTAGTTTTTGTATAAAAAAATCATGAATTCTGAAATAAAAAGTGCTAAAAATGTCATATTATTATTTGAAAACTTTTTTTGCTTTTTTAATTGATATGTACTATATTCTATTAAATTGTCAAGAAAAAAATTTTTTTGAAAGAAATTAATTTTTAAGAGGTTTTAAATCTTTTGTGTGCTTAAATAATTTTTTTTTTAAATGTTTAAAAATCTTTTTCTGTGTGTACAAATCGAATTTTTCACTAATATTTAAATATAATATAACACTGAATTTTAGAATTCAGGCGAACTAAAAATTTGTCTGATCCACGATATATTAATATTTTAAAGAGAATTTGTAACTTTTATTGTTGAGATCAAAATAAGTCTCTATTTTTATATTTTGTTTTAAAATTAACTTTTTAAACGACTAACCGTCCAAAATATAATTTTGTTCTATGTTTAAATACGTTTGCAAATCAGCCATACTTGTACAAATTGTATATTCTTCTTTATCCTGTGTGTTAAAAATGTCAACTTAAGTTCAAATGGAATCATAAAATCTATCGGTCTCTCTCTCTCTCTCTCTCTCTCTCTCTCTCTCTCTCTCTCTCAAATTGAACCCCCACCTTATTCTAAAAGACTCCAAAATTCACAATCTAACATAAAAAGTAACTGCTATAGCAATTATAAAAAAAAATAAATAAATAAATCCACCACACACTCTAAATCCTATTCCAGGAGGGGACCTGTGGACTTATACTAAGTTAAAACTTATAATTGACATCCCCCACTCTTTCTCTCTCTCTCTCTCTCTCTCTCTCTCTCTCTCTCTCTCTCTCTCTCTCTCTCTCTTTGAAAAATCAACCTGCCACATCGGCTTGTAAAACGAAACCATGGTTAGCAGCATGGTGGATGTGAAACGCGGCGGAAGAACCTCCATAGGTCAACGGCGTATATCACAAGATGCTGGGCGGAGGAACCCAGAATGGGTCAACGGCCAGGATCAACCAGTTCAGTCAGGTAACTACTGCTCCTCATCTCTAAGACCAGCGCCTATTGATGAGTTAACTCCACAGCTACCGATAGATATCTATGACCTCGACCCAACCGAAACTATTCATGACAGTGCAAAAAGCTGAAGAATCATGCAGCGTCGTGCCTCCTGCCAAAAGCACGCTATCAGCTGAGGCTCGAGCTCTGGCCCAGTGTCCGATAAATTACACACAGAGCTCTAAATACATCACACACTTAAACCACAACATTTTAAACACAGAAAAACAAGGCACATACGCAACAGAAGACATAAATCTAACCACAATATCTAATAAGACAGACATAGAACCCAAAACCAATACAAACCTACTTAGATGTAAGAAATCACTGAAGATAGCAACATTTAACGTTAGAACATTAAAAACGATAGGCCAACTCCCCGAACTTACAGCGTCCGCAGCCGAAAAGAACATAGATATCATATGTGTGCAAGAACACAGATTTGATCATGGTGATATAGAATTAAAATACCATGAATCTGGAAATGGATGGACATTTGTGTCAGCATCTGCATGGAAAAACTCCGTAAATGCCTCAATAGGAGGCATAGGAATGCTTCTCAGTCCTCGAGCTCTAAAATCACTGAATAGCATAGAAAAAATCCAACCCAGGATCATGAGTGCTACGTTTAATGGCAACCCATGCATGACCGTAGTCTCGTGTTACAGCCCCACAAATGTCAGCGATGAAACAGATATAGAAACATTTTACAATGGGCTATCCTCGCTATGCAGACACCCCCCCAAACATAATGTGCTGATCATTGGGGGAGACATGAATGCACAGATAGGAAAAACAGAACATAATAGATTTAGTTTACACAACACCTCAAACAGAAACGGCGATCTCCTAGCTGAGTTCTCCCTAGAGAACAGACTCGTTTGCTTAAACACCAAATTCCAAAAACGGAAGGGCAAACTGGACATACATACACACACCCAAATAACACAAACGCTCAAATAGACTACATCCTAATAAACAAGAAATGGATAAATAGTGCAATGAACTGCAAAGCATACTCCTCCTTTGAAGGAGTATCCTCTGACCACAGGATAGTCACTGCAAAACTAAGACTAAGCTTGCGTAGAAATAAAAAGCAAACTAGTAGATCTGTACGATATGAATGGTCGACACTTGCCAACAGTGATATATGCAATCGCTACGCTGTCGCAGTAAGAAACAGGTTCGATATCCTCCAAGAGACAGCTGAATGCCTCTCACCAAACGAGGAATACGAAAACTTTGTTAGTGCACACCTAGAAGCAGCAGCAGAGTGCGTACCAACGAAACTAAGAGCTAAGCACCAGGTTCCCTGGGAGACAGAAGAAGTTAGAGAAAAAAGAAATATTACCAAAAAAGCAGCTCAACGTAATAAAGTAAACCCAACTAACACAAATTTACATAACCTTAGGAAAGCCCAGATAGAACTAACCAAAACATACAAAAAAAGAACAAACAGAATATATACAAGCACAAATAAATAACATCAGACAATCAGTGGAAGACAGACAGTCACGATTAGCATGGCAAATAGTAAATGAAATTAGTGATAGAAAAAGTACCTCTAGATCAAAGCTAAGGGCAACCAACCAGAAAGATAGACTGCAGAAATGGAAAAGACACTTCCAGAAACTTCTAGGAAACCCACCTAAAATCATGGAAAATAATACCCAAAAGATCATAGATAGACAACTAGACATAAAACTGGGGGACTTTACAACTGAAGAACTCAATGAAGTATTAAAGAAACTAAAAAGCAGAAAAGCAGCAGGCCTTGACGAAATACCCCCAGAGGTATGGAAGTTGGGAAATTCAACGACATACTGCTTAGGCTATGCAATGCTGTGTATAGACAAAATAGGATAGATAGATGGACGAAAGGATGCATCCCATTCCCAAAAAAGGGAGACCTAGGAATCGCCAAAAACTACAGAGGCATAACTCTTACTGCTATTGCAGCTAAGATATATAATGCCCTTCTTCTTAATCGCATCCGACCCGAAATAGAGAAAATCCTAAGGAAAAACCAAAACGGATTTCGTAGAAACAGATCCACAACTTCTCAAATCCTGACTATACGACGAATCATAGAGGGGGTCCGAGCAAAAAACCTAGAGGCAACGCTACTATTCGTAGATTTTTCTAAGGCATTTGACTCTATACACAGAGGGAAAATGGAACAAATACTACTAGCATATGGTCTCCCCAAAGAAACTGTTGCCGCCATAATGATGCTCTACAAAGACACTAAAGCAATGGTACGCTCACCTGATGGCGACACAGATTTCTTTGACATCACCGCTGGTGTTCTGCAGGGAGATACGTTAGCACCATATATATTTATAATATGCCTAGACTACATACTCAGAACATCATTAGATACCCTAAAAGAAAAAGGTCTCACACTAAGGAAAGCAAGAAGCAGGTGATACCCCGCACAAACAGTCACAGATGTGGACTATGCTGATGACCTCGAGCTCCTTGCCGATACGCCGACACAGGCTGACACACTACTACACAGCCTGGAGAAGGCAGCAAAGAACGTCGGCCTCTATGTGAACGCTGATAAAACTGAGTTCATGAGCTTCAAAAAGCAAGGGGACATCTCCACACTTGACGGCAAGCCTCTTAAGTCAGTAGAAAAATTCACATACCTAGGGAGTAATATCTCATCCACAGAAAACGATGTTAACACTCGAATAGGAAAGGCATGGTTGGCCACCAACAAACTATCAGTCATATGGAAATCCGATCTCCCCAACAAGCTAAAGAGGCGATTCTTCCAGGCTGTGGTAGTGTCGGTACTTCTGTATGGCTGTACCACTTGGACCCTAACGAAGCGTCTTGAGAATAAGCTAGATGGGAGCTGTACGAGAATGCTACGGACGGTCCTGGATAGGTCGTGGAAGCAGCACCCCACAAAAGAGCAACTATGTGGCCACCTGCCCCCCATCTCACAAACCATACGACGGACTAGACATGCAGGTCACTGCTGGAGAAACAGGGACGAGATCGTAAGCGACGTACTACTGTGGAAGCCAGCACATGGGCGCGCTAATGTGGGCCGCCCAGCCAGGACCTACATTGACCAACTATGTAGGGATACTGGCTGCAGCGCAGAGGAGCTGCCGGAGTCAATGAATGATAGGGAAGGCTGGCGAGAGATCATCATGGATATCCGTGCAAACTGCACGACATGATGATGATGATTGTTGAATAGTAATGTTTGATTCTTATAATATACGGATGAGCAAAACTGACAATATTTGTTTTTCCTCGGAATTACAAACGAGATGAGACGCGTTCCAGTCAACTAAATATTGTTTGTTTGTTTTTTAAGCGTAAAAAAATCATTTTCAACAACTTCGACCTACTTGCAATAAAAGTAAGTACTTCTTTATTGTTTTATCAGTTTTTCTCTTAGAAATAATATTCAAATTTTCATTCATTTCATTTCGTTTTCGATTTTAAAATTACCCAAACCTCCGGCATAATTGGAAAAAATTACTTTCACTGTGAAATTTTAATAATAAATTTCAATAGTAAATTTTACTAGTAATTAAAATGGTGGTACCTATAAATTACAATTAGTAAAATACTTATTGTCTTCGCTTCAGTTACACTATAAGTTCAACTAAAAAAATATTCTATAGTTTTTCTGAAACTACCACACACACACACACAAAAAAAACTTTCAAAAATCGTTGAAAACCAATAATTGGTTATTGAATATGCACAAGAAAACAATTATGTCGAATACAGCCACCCATACATTTAAATGTATAATTGTCAAAGAGAGATAATATGTAAATTTGCGGTCCGGTTTCTACAGAAACTTTTGCAAGTAAAACGAACTGTTTTATTTTTTTTTTAATATAACGGTGATTATTTTTTCCCATTCGGATAATTTGATCTTTGAATTAACTGTTTTTCTTTGTAACAACTCTGTATGATCGTTACTTTTTTTGCGAGATTAAAAAAAAGTTCAAAAATATTTACTTTCGTATATTCAATATGGCCTAAACTGATCACGTGACCCGATAATGGTGATACCTATAGCACACCCACAAAATTTAAGTTAATTTTGTTTTAAGTCATACCCAATTTGTCGAAAAATCCGTGTTTTACAAAACAAATTTATCCCCCCAAAACCAGGGAATTATCCGATTTTAATGAAAATTTCAGTGTTGATTCTATAACGCACGTGTTAAAAATAATTTTTGGAGATTTTTTTTTTAACTCTTCGATAATTATTTCATTGGCTATTATCTTATAAAAGAAAAACAATTATACATCGATATTTTTTCTGTTTAAAAGGGGGAAGGCTAAATTTTCAATAGAGTTTTTCTACAGAAATTACTAGAAAACGACAATAGAATAAAGTAGTTATTAAATAAATATGTTTTTAGAATCTAAAAGTATGACATTTTAAACTTAACATTATGCGATTCATATTTTGAATGAATTTTATATATCAATTTACCATAGCAGAAATACATAATTAAATCAGAAAGTTTTGAAATAAAATAGCTTATGCATTATAAAATTCATTTATTGATAAATCAACCCTGAACATTTCATTAAAGTCGGATAATTCCCTGATTTTTGGTTATTTTTTTTTTTCAAATGAAAGAGGGTTTGAGAGGCAAACATTATTCCAGCGGCGAGGAAGTGAAATCTGTACTGAAGAAATGGCTCAAAGAACAGTCAACAGAATTTTACGGAATAGGGATACATGTTCTCATTCGAAGGTGGAACATTGCTATTAAATGCATATTAACCTCATCAAAAATGTGTTGAATTTTTATCCCACGAGTGATTCTCTGTTGTATATAGAAGGAAATTAGACAAAACGTCACCTGTTGGGTCACCCATTGAGCTCTAGGTAGATAATTGAGATTGGGGAATAGTGAGTTTGCAAAGCGAATTAAATTTAAAAAAAATACGCCCTGACTAAACATTAAAATCATTTTGTAAGATTTCTAAGAAAGGCAACATTTGACCTAATTTAAGTAACGGGTTGTAGCTTATGAAATTTAACATACAAATATATTTCAAATTCTCCCATCTCTCTCTCTCTCTCCCTCTCCCAGAGAAACTAACATATATAACGAGGAGGTAATCAAGGGATGCATAGAGAGGGGGAAAGTGATAGGCAGAATGTAAAGTAAGGAACAGGTCAGTTTTGGATTTCATTGAAAATTACGACTAATTAGAACCAATTAAAATGGAATTTTTTTCAATCATTATTTAACCCTAAAAGTAAGGAATAATTTAGTAGGTCTTTCGTGTCATTAAACTAAACATTAAAAATGACCTTTAGGAGACAAAAGCTGATTCGCTCAGCTTTAGTATAATAATAGATATGCTTTTTCTTTGTTGGCTAGGCAACCAACCTTTGTGTAACAGCCGGCTGACCACACTTTTCTCACACGCGAAACGTGAGACATTAATTAATTTCTAACATTCCTCTTTCCTCTCTTATGCCCCCGGGGATATATAAATACGCACCAGGTCAAATCAAATGAAGTACTAGTTTACAACAGTGGCCCCACTACAGTTTTAATCATAGTTGATAACTTGGACTTGGAACAATCCCAAAGAACCTGGACTACAGACAAATAGAGCTGGAGATATGTGGAAGGATTCAGACCACAGCACTACGGAGATTGGCTAGAATACTGAGAAGAGTCCTGGAGAAATGAGGAGACCTTATTATACTTAAACTCTAGTGAAGGCAACCTGCTAGAAATGAATGAATAATAATAATAATAATAATAATAATAATAATAATGATAATAATAATAATAATATGGTATGGGGTTACAAGAGGTTTAGTGTTTTAGATTTAAGAGGTAGTTGGTAGCTATTCTTGGTGCGTGTTCTTAGGATTTTGTTTTTAACCCCATCTTATTTGGTGGTCGCGCTGAAAAGGAAGGAATTCAAGGAACGAAAAAGAAAGAGACAAAGACAGGAGGCCGTTTTATGACTTAAGCTTTATTCAGGTAGTTACCGAGAGGGAGACAAGATACGACATAGATTTCGGGGCCTTCCTCACTTGGGTGGGCTACGATATGTTCCAGAATAGATCTATCCTTGATCGAATTGAAAATACCACTTACGTATTCCTGTTTTTGAGACCGATCCAGAGGGAAGTTGTACATCAGCAATAAAGTGAGTGTTATTTTTCAGTGACCACATATCTGACTTTTCCTTTTCTGAAATCAGCCACCTCATCTCTTCATCTTGTCTTTGATGCTTCTTCTCCTGCAACGCTTTTTCTACCTAATTTTGCTATAAGCATATTGTATTATATTTTCCGTCTCCAGAGAATCTACTACATAGGGTCATCACGATTAGCGTAACGATTATCGTCTTGGGAAATAGAATATGTTGTTATATAATTGATGGGTATATCGTCGGTTTTGGACGGTTAGTGTAGAAGGTAGATTTGAATTCAAATCAAAACGATATTATTTGAATTCAAATCTGGACGGTTAAATTGAGTGACATTTAATAACCTTAGTTTGACCCCAACTTTCTGTTGCGAGGCAAACTGTGGGAATAGATAGAGAAAGTCTTTTAGTCAGTCGGCTGCTTTAAAGACGTACCCAGCTGGGCTTACCACGCGAGGTTAAGGTCTGGCGGTTAAGAATAATCAATAGAATGTGAATTCACGGAAGAAATGTTTTGTGTTGCTAATCAAAAGCTAACCAAGAACACAGAGCATCTTAACAACATCTTAAGATTAAGAAACCGCCAAGAATAAGAGAACCAGAGAGATAGACAGAAAGCTAAGAAGACAGAATCAACCGTCATACTCAGAAGTAAGGAAGCAGAAAGAAGAAATACCAGCCAAGTTACAGATGAAGATAGCTACTCACAGACTCACAAGTAAGAAGTAAGCACAGAGAAGATTGAATATGAGGTATACAACCACGGGTGTCGTCTGTGTAATAAGATGGTATATGATAATAATGAAATATATTGCGTACAGTGATCAGATGCACCACAACTCATCAAAGTCTCATGTATGATACATAGAATAATGTACTAATGTCGAATATTTAAAAAAATAATAAATTAGCTTTTACTTTTTCTTCAATTGCTATTGGGATTTAAAAAAAATGAGTTAAATATTTAAAAAGATTGTTTGGTTATTTCCTATAAGTCTAACATAAACAAAGAGGAACCACTCTTGACTGATAAATTATTTATTTATTTTCCCATTAAACTAACCCTAACTCTAACCCTAAACCCTAACCCTAACCCCATCTTCTTTTTTCATAGTAGATCAATAAATAAATAAATAAATAATTTATCAGTCAAGAGTGGTTTCCCTTTGTTTATGTTAGACTTATAGGAAATAACCGATTGTTTTTATACACTCAAAAACCTCAAATACGTTTATTTCAAACCTAAACTGGCTAAGTCATTTAGGTTTGAAATAAACTTAATTAAGTTTTTTTTAGTGTATTGTTGACAATTTTAAGGATAATAACTATGTTTACCACCATAAAATAATTCTAGTTTCACTATCATGATTTACAATTGAAAATCTGTCTAATTCGCAATAAAAGAAAAATACAGCCTTTTTTTTAAAACATTGGCAACACGAGTTCAAATCCTGGACGAGACTGTTTGCGTTCACTTGGTGCTAATGCCATTGGGAAAGGCAGGAATCGATCTCTTCTCCCCCTATCAGTAAATATTAACACAGACTGGGTTCTTTAGTCTACACAAGGCAACCAGTCTAGAAAAGAGAAAACTGAATTCAAACCTGTTAAACTCTGATTCAAAATGACTCTGTATCGCATCATACTCGTGTGAAGAGGTTGGGTAAATACACACAGCATATTTTTGTAAGCCGTTTTTTTATTACCAAAAATAATACATAAAAAGACAACGCATGTTTCAACTCAACCTCCTGTCATTTGTTTTCATGTTTGTTTCTTTTATTTATATAATTCATTTCAGCATTAACCTTTTTATCGCAGTGCCCGGAAAATTTGTTAAACTGCATCTAATGGCGAAGTTCCAATTCTGGAGCTCTGGGGAGTGTGGAGTACCCCTTCTTCGCCATTACTCCCAGGTCCACTCTGACCCTGAATGGTAATACGTGTATATAAGTTAAATAAAAATGAGAAAAAATCCGTTAAAAAATTGAGTTAAAAAATTGAGTTTAAATAAAAGAAAATGGGATACCCATCCAGAATCAATAAAACAAAACATCTTCGGCACAAAATGACCCAACAAGAGTTGACATGCTGAAAAACCAACCAACCAACCAACCAACCAACCAACCAACCAACCAGCCAGCCAACCGGAAAACTCATTTGCTACAATAAAGTAAAGTTGTCGGGGTGGCTTAAAGTCGGTATCAGCCATGAAACGAGGGAGTCTATCCCCTTTTCACTAGCGCTAGACCAAGGAGATAATTTTTGCGACTGAGGTGAGCGCCACTCCTACCATCAACTCCTTACTTTACCGCTCAGATCCCTGTGCTACTCATATGCTGAGTTGGCGAGGGTCAGTATCGAACCAGGAACCTTGTGGTTGAGTCTTATTTCCTTACTAATTAATATATTCAAGGGCATTTAGTACGAATTGCAGAAATTGCCCCCAAATTCAAATATTTTCAATACTGTCGCAACCACCTACCTATTTTTGTTCTATTTCTCTGAATGTTTGAGATGAGGTTTGAAGATTAGTATTATCTGCGTTATTCGGACTATTGTCCCCATCTTCATATTTTTGTTCAACCTCAAGATTTGACGTCCATGATTGGGGGTGGGGGTGGGGTGGAGAGATAAACTAAACGAAACCACCCCCTACCCCTGCATTAATGATTTTACCACGCGGGTTATTTAGTTGTCTATGCATTAATGCCATTGTAACTATATACTACTTCCGCACTCAGGGTTTTGCGTGTCCCACTTAATTTTTAGTGTAATTATAAAAATATTGATTGATTTTTAACGATATGTTAACTCGTCTGCGGTTATTTTATGCCGAGGGGGTTAGGGAATTGCATACATTGTACATCTATATTTCCTTTTTTTATGTAGTTATTTCTTAAGAGTATTTTTTTGCACACAGTTACATATTATCAAATACTCTTAACTAATTTGCACACAATTATATGATTTTAGGGCCGGGTTAGCTCAGTCGGTAGAGCGTTCGGCTAGAAACCACAAGGTTTCTAGTTCGATGTCGGCCCTCGCCAACTCAGCGTATGAGTAGGATAGGAGCTGATGGTAGGTGTGGAGCCCCACCTCAGACGCAAAAACAATCTGCTTGGTCTAGCGCTAGTGAAAAGGGGATAGACTCCCTCGCTGATTTGCTGATACCGACTTAAGGCCACCCCGACGGCTTTGCTTACTTATTTACTTATAAGAATTAAATATAGTTTTGAGTTTAGTTGCCAAAACTGCTTCTTATAATACGTTAGAAGGATTTAGAGAAGTCTCTAACGCTAGTGAACATATATGTAATAAAATCCAACAAAGAGATACATATAACTACAATACAGACTTTATTGTCTGAGCACATGTAACACGAAATATAGAACAAAGATACAAACAGTTAGGACGAAAGTCTTTAGGAAGTAAAAAATAGTTCTCATAGAATAGAAAAGTCATTTACTGTATATGACCCAGGTGGTAGGGTCTATAAAGGGCTACGTACTAACGTGGGTACAAGATGGGTATAGTTGGGGGGGGGGCACCTTAATGAATAGAGAAACAACTTGTCTAGTGCATTATTGTAGATGCCAGATGAAAAAGAGGAAGACTGCTTTCCGGGCTGAGTTTAAATAGCCAGATAATAATGCCGCCTAGTGGTAAATCTTGGCGGCAAGGGAAGATAACTCTTTTCCACTCAATTCCCTCCCAGTAAGGGCAGACAATTGTTACAGTTTTTAGCAACAATTTCTATTTAATAATAATAACTTGTTTGCAAACAGTTATATGGTTTCAAGTAAAAAAGCCGTCGGGGCGGCCTAAAGTCGGTATTAGCCAGTCAGCGAGGGAGTCTATCTCCTTTTCAATAGCGCTAGGCCAAGGAGATTGTTTTCGGGGTCTGAGACGGAGCGCCACACCTACCACCAGCTCCTTACTTTACAGAACAGATCCATGTGCTACTCATACGCTGAGTTGGCGAGTACCGGTATCGAACTAGGAACCTTGTGGTTTCTAGCCCAACGCTCTACCGACTGAGCTAACCTGGCCCGTTAGTAACTAATAATAATAATTCTTAATAGACAATTATAGCTTTAAGTAAGTATTTTTAATACAAATAATTTGCACACAGTTATATGGCACCAAGCGTTGAATTGGCAACTGTCCATTAGATGAAAAACGTTGAATTCAAACGCGTTAAAATCCGCTTAAAAAATTGACCGTGTTACATTTTTCAAAATCCATAAGAGAGCTCAATGTATAATGACCAATAAATTTATTATATACAGAGCAATATTTTGTAAATACTATCTGATGAGACTAGATTCATATTGAGTCTCTGGTCGAAAATAAATTTATCATAGTCAAATGACGGTTTGTTAAGTTTTTCTTTCTTTGAAAGTTATATATATTATATATATATATATATATATATATATATATATATATATATGGAGCCTATTTGAATGATATAAATAGAGCCGCTTTTAGTTAAGAAGCAGATAAAAAACATCCGCCTAACTACTCCACGCCAGTCGTTGTGAAGATATTTGCTTACAGACCATCCTTAAATGAAGCCTTCTCCTTTCTGTCTATCTAAAATACATTTCACTGCTGACTTTCTACCTCTAAAAGGACTATCATCATCGTCATCATCATCATGTCGTGCAGGCAGCACGGATATCCATGACAATCTCTCGCCAACCTTCCCTATCATTCATCGCCCCAGGGAGTTCTTCTTCGCTGCAGCCAGCATCTTTACATAGCTGGTCGATGTAGGTCCTTGCTGGGCGGCCCACACTGGCATATCCATGTGTTGGCCTCCACAGGAGAACATCACTTATGAGTTCATCCTTGCTTCTCCAGCAGTGCCCTGCATGCCTAGTCCGTCTCACTCGGATGGTCTGTGAGATAGGGGGCAGGTGACCATACAGCTGCTCCCTTGTGGGATGCTGTTTCCACGACTTGTTCAGAACTGCTCGCAGCATTCTTGTGCAGCTCCCATCTAGCTTATTCTCGAGGCGCCTCGTTAGGGTCCAGGTAGTGCAGCCATACAGCAGTACTGATATGACTACAGCCTGAAAGAGATGTCGCTTTAGCTTGTCAGTGAGATCAGACTTCCATATGACAGACAATTTGTTTGTGGCCATCCATGCCTTTCCTATTCGTGTGTTAATATCGTTATATTACTACCCAGGTATGTGAATTGTTCTACTGGCTTAAGGGGCTTACCGTCTAACGTGGAGATGTCTCCTTTCTTTCTGAAGCTCATGAACTCTGTTTTAGCAGAGTTCACATGCAGGCCGATGCTTTTTGCTGCCTCCTCCAGGCTATGCAGTAGTGTCTCAGCCTGTGCCGGTGTATCTGCAAGAAGTGCGAGGTCATCAGCATAGTCTGCATCTGTGACTGTTTGTGCAGGATATCTCCTGCTTCTTGCCTTTCTTAGTGTAAAACCTTTTTCTTTTATGGTATCTAATGATGTTCGGAGTACATAGTCTAGGCATATTATAAATATATATGGTGCCAATGTATCACCTTGTAGGACTCCGGCGACGATGTCAAAGAAATCCGTATCGCCATCAGGTGAGCGTACCATTGCTTTAGTGTCTTTGTAGAGCATCATTATAGCGACAGTAGTTTCTTTGGGGATACCATATGCCAGTAGTATTTGTTCCATTTTCCGTCTATGTATTGAATCAAATGCTTTGGAGAAATCTACGAATAGTAATGTTAAGGACTATACGTAACCCTTTCTTTCTCTATTGCTGAACTTTCGTATTACTTCATATTCTACTGATCTTTATACATGAACAATGAATGAATATTACTCTTGTAACTTTTATTATTTTGAATACAAGGTTTATTTATTATTTCATTGAATATTTGTCTTTCTTTTTTTACTTGTTCACTCTTATGGAGGTTTAGATAATACTATATATCAAATATATACTTATACTAAACCCACCATAAATCCAGTCTACACCGATAACCGTTATGTTAAGCGCATTTTATATATTAATAAAATTGTGGGATTTCTAGGGACCTCTAATTTACCGTGTCAAATTTACCCCCCTATATTTAACACAATGAAACTTATACAAAGGTTAATATTGTCTTGAAAATTTTTGAACTATTCAAAAGAAAAAACATTACAAAACTCCTCAGGATTAATTAAAAAAAAAGTTAATGAAAATCAGGAACGGAAACAATGTTTACATTTTTGCACCGTTAAATCAATTGAAATTTAACGTAGCCAAAAACAGATTATGACTACCGTCTTTTAAAAAAAATCTAGGAAAAATCAACTAACAGTCAAATTTTTACGAAATTTTAGCAATTATTTACCTGTTGATGAAATTATGTTTAAATAAGTTTTTCATAAAATATACTAGAGGAAATATTTTTTTTACGAGGTGTCCCCCCCCATTTTATTTTATGAAATATGAAAAAAATGAACCCATAAAAAACGATCTTTAATTCTTTCTATAAAGATAAGAGCCTGAATACTTATATCAGAAGATTTTTATAAGTTTCTATACGGGATGTTTTTTTTTTTTTTAGTAAAAGAACCATGAATACAGAATTCTGCTAAAAAATATCAATAAAGAAATCGGCCCTATTGTAAAAACAAAAAACAAAACAAAAACAAAACAAAAAAAAAAAAACCCGGACTGTTTTACTTATTTTTCAAGATAGCGGAGAGTAATTTTTTCCCAATCGGATAATTTGATCTTTGAATTAACTGTTTTTCTTTATAACAACTCTTTATGTTTGTTATTTTTTTGTGAGATTTAAAATAAAAAGTTAAAAATATTTACGTTTCTTCCTTTAATATTGCCTAAACTGATCTCATGATGTATTTTGGCGGTACATAGAGATTTCCATGGATTCAGCAAGCATATTTTCAAGAAATGTAGGGTGCCCAAATGCGCGAATACTTTCACATAAAATTTACCGAAATTAATTTAATCCTTGTCAAGAACTAATCAAATAAGAACTTTTTTTAAACGCAAAAAAAAAAAACAAAAGAAAAGAAAAGTTTAATAAAAGCAAAAGCAAAAAGCAAAAAAAAAAAAAAAAAATGAAGATAAAAAGAATGACAAAGAAATATCAGCCGTGAAACTTCAAACGATTTTTGTAGCGTAAATTAAATACAATTATTGCTTTTATTTCATGCATGTTTTTCAGCAATAATTTATTTCTTGAAATGGCTAGAAGTCTATCAAAAATAGTCTATCTAGAAATTTGAGTAACGCTTAAATTATACACTATTTTCGCAACATCATAAAAACGAGAAAAATTAAAGGGAGATAATTCTATTTTTAGTTTAAATTATTTCCCTTAGACTATTTCTTTCTACTTTTCAGCTCGCTAATTAGAATCAATTTTGATAATTTTAATTAGGTAATACGTACCTAATCATAAAAACACGAATGATAATGTTTGAATATCAGGAAATATAACTTAAGTCGTTATTCCTAGAAATGAAATTTACTGTATTACGGTTTTGGCTGTTAAATGTTTCCATTATACAAACCATCAACCAGCTTTTAGGTATCTTCTCATAAGGCAGTCAGTCGTTGTTACCGAACTATCGTCAGACAGTCACAAGTAAAATTATTAAAATGTAGTTAAGAGAAATTGTGCTATGAGAGACCCAATTATTCATTCAGTTTTGTTTGAATCTATTTAACTTCTATATATTTTACCTCTGCATATTTCAACGTAATAATTATTTATAATATTATAAAATCATAGTAAAATATCCTGCAAACGCACTAGGTCTGTTGAGGTCTCCTATTAGAGTTGTATATTTTTGCAGAGGAATATTCATTGGTGAAATGATGATTCTTTCTCAAAAATAAATACAATGTTGCAATGCCGGGTCTTTTTATCCTCTTAACTCTTTCTCTATTTTAAACCGCTCACAGTGGCTCACCTACCAGGAACTGTTTCTACGCATACCACACCAAAGAGAAGCACAAAACTGATGGTTAGTTCATTATAATGGAGCAGAAGGACTCAGATTATGATAATAATAGGACTTTACTTGAATAGAGTTCTGAGGTGAACAGATAGTGAATTTTTAAATATCTCATCATACCAAGAAAATTTGATACAGCCGTGGGGTGGGAGAACTTGGTAGGCATTTAAATATTTATTGTTATATATGTTTGTAGGATCCTTCAATACACGAACTCATCTCGTGTCCTGAAGAAGGTCTGGTGGACCGAAACGTTATAGCGTCGATATGACCACCAGTAATAAACTTCCAACCAGTACAACATCCCGTGTTTATCTAGTTTTCTCCACATATGTTTGTAGGTATTTACCTGACCTGTTTGCCACGGATAGGATGTGACACAAGGTTGCAAGTATGGGGTATCCAGCGAGGATCGAACTTGATACTCAGTAGTAATAGATCTGCGAGACAAATCTGCTAACCATTACACTTCGATGGGATGCCCTGTACGTGTTTGAATGTACGTAAAAAAAGTGAAAGAAATTGTGAAGGCCATTGATATTTGATTCGGCTTTTGATAAAACTTATGTCACCGCTGATTGATGCCAGTTAAAGGTTTTATGTGTTACTTTAGCTTTCAGTAGGACAGACTGGGTTTTCTAATTTTGGTAAGGAAATTAGTCTAGTTGAAGGAAAACGCGGATTCAAAGCAGTATTCGTCTTAAAAAATGATCTTGTGTCATATCCTGTTCGATGCGGAGGGGTTGGGTAAATACACACTTTCCGAAGTTTCCGAAGGTGAAGATCCCGCCTATACTTTTGCACCCTATACTTAGATTGCCAGTCCTGTCGGCTGGGGCTGTAGAATACGCAGACTGCGCCTCTGCAGAGGGGTAAGACCCGCTCCCCCATTGGAACCACCTGTTAGTCGTGGGTGGTTACCTGTGATGTTTAAGGATAGAATCCTAGTGGCTGAGCAGTCCCTGACATGCAATTCTCCACTTTTGCCCTTACTTGATCTTGACAGTCGGTCGGAGAGGCCTCATCCGATCAATCGGCTGGTTACGTCAAGCACTACTACCTATATGATTGTCACGAGCATATTATGGCAACTCCTTGCGATGGCTGGGTCACACCATCCGCAGACAGACATAAATACTCTATATGCAGAAGGCATACGAAGGACAGGAGCTGTTCAAAGACCATATGAAGACGACGCTGAATAAATGCGCCATCACACCTTCAAGCCAGGAAGATCTGACCTTCAACAGACAGGGTTGGCGAGACACGTGCCACACAGGAGCTGAGCGGCTCAATATCGAGATTAACAGGGCTGCAGAGCGGCGACTTCTTTGTCGTCATGAAACACCAAATACAGATGGAAATTTCCCTTGCAATGTGTGTGACCGCATCTGCAAGTCCAGAATGGGACTAACTAGCCATCAGAGAGTCCACGACCGATGAACGACATGGAGTGACGTCATCATTGTCTGCGACGGACTTCTAAAAGGAAAGAATGGCAACCCCCAAGCCCTTTTTTATAATATGTGCTAGAAGGCAGTGACTGAGGGTCTTAGTGACCTGGGTATGATGTTAAACTGCATCTGGTGGTAAGATTCTAATTCTGGAGTATGGAGTACCACTTTATTTACATTATTCCCAGGTTCACCTTGACCAGGAGGGTTAGTACCTGTTAGGGTTCGATCTATAGGTTAAATAGATAAAAAATGAGTTGTTAAAATGTGTTTAAAAAAACTGTACAATCAACAAGAAATTATCCCCCACCAGGCGAAGAGCCACGCCCAAACTGAAGATCATGCAGTAACCAGTGCAAAAAGTGCGTGAATCACTTTGGCATTCCACTGTTGGCGTACCCCAGACACCAAGCAATAAACCTGGCCCTGTCCCTTTTATGGATAGGTGACGCCTGGTGGTGGTGGTGGTGGGGGGAAGCTTTCCCCCTGGGGTCACGCGATTTAATTCATCTTACCGGTACAAAAACCGAATCCCTTGGACGCTGGGCACAAGAAGGAATAAAACAAAAACGTCTTCGTCATAAATTAACTCGAGGGTTGATATGCTGTGGTGATATTAACGTAATTTTTTTCATGCAGATGTTTTGTGGTATTTTAATTCTAATTCGCTAGGATGAAATCAATGTTCTTGTACGCAAATGATATCTATATTTATATCGGACGCAGACGCCATTAGTTCTGCTACTTTAAAAAGAAAGGTGACATCTCCACGCTCGACAATGTTACAATCTTATGGGCCACCCTGTAGGCTTTAAGCAAAAGCGCTTGTCCAGTGGAAATCCTTTGGTTCTTCTTAGTATCGTAAGTTCCTCCACAATGATTGCAAGTTAACTGAGGCAAGTATCAGTGTTTAAGTAGTAAATCAGCCACGCATTATGGCTGTTGATTGGCCGGAGGAATAAACCACGTGACCTCGGCTAGTCTATAAATTCAGGTTGGGAATTGAAGCACACCTTATATACAAAAATGTCCAACAGGCAGTAAGCCTCTAAAGCCAGTAGAACAATTCACGTACCCAGGTGTTAGTAATATCTCATCCACAGAAAGCGACGTAAATGCACGCATAGGGAAGTCATGATCCGCTATAAACAGATTATCAGTTATATTGAAGTCAGACCTCGTCGACAAGTTAAAGTGACAGTTCTTCCAGGCCGTAGTAGTATCAGTGCTACGGTATGGCTGCACCACTTGAACCATGACGAGACGCCTGGGGAATATGCTAGATGAGAGCTGCACAAGAATGCTACGTTCGATCTTGAACAAATCGTGGAAGCAACAGCCCACACAAAAGCAGCTATACGACCACCTGCCCCCTTTCACACAAACCACCCAAGTAAGACGAAAAGGATATGCCGAACACTGTTGGAGAATTAAGGATGAACTCATAAGCGATGTCCTTCTGTGGAAACCAGAACATGGACATGCTAGTGCGGGTCGTCCAGCAAAGACCTATATAGACCAGCTATGTGCGGATACTGGCTGCTGTGCGGAGTTAAGTGTTAGTAATATCTCATCCACAGAAAGCGGCGTAAATGCACGCATAGGGAAGTCATGATCCGCTATAAACAGATTATCAGTTATATTGAAGTCAGACCTCGTCGACAAGTTAAAGTGACAGTTCTTCCAGGCCGTAGTAGTATCAGTGCTACGGTATGGCTGCACCACTTGAACCATGACGAGACGCCTGGGGAATATGCTAGATGAGAGCTGCACAAGAATGCTACGTTCGATCTTGAACAAATCGTGGAAGCAACAGCCCACACAAAAGCAGCTATACGACCACCTGCCCCCTTTCACACAAACCACCCAAGTAAGACGAAAAGGATATGCCGAACACTGCTGGAGAATTAAGGATGAACTCATAAGCGATGTCCTTCTGTGGAAACCAGAACATGGACATGCTAGTGCGGGTCGTCCAGCAAAGACCTATATAGACCAGCTATGTGCGGATACTGGCTGCTGTGCGGAGGATCTCCCGGGGTCAATAAATGATAGGGATTGTTGGCCAGAGATTGTTATGGATATCCGCGCCGCTGGGATGACATGATTATGATGATGATGATGATGATGATATGCTGTAAAATCCGACCACCCAATTAACACCAGATTAGACGAGGCATTTAATAGTCACTTAAAGATTAGCGACAAGTATCGATGATTGTCGCTTAATAGTAAAACTGAATGGATAAGATACAATGGAAAATTATTTAAAAAAAATGTCATCGTCTCTTTCGTCTATGTGATCACGAGGGATGGTAACATGTATAGCTTTCAGCACACATTGCTAGTTGAAAAGCTTCTTAAAAGATACCCGACTTCTCAATTCAAATCAGAGTGACTTTATTTGGGGATGTCACAGAGGTTATCTTCAACATTCCGTCTCGGGAACTCTTTTAAATTGAGTCTTGTGCTGATTTACACCACGAATGTTGAACAGACAGGAGAAATAGAAAACACATGAACACAACATGGAATTTTCAAATAACATGTATTAATGTTACATAATCATTAGATACCTAATGATTATGACAATAGTGTAGAAATCATATTAGTGCAGCTGATGGCCTTGAGGGTGAGTGACGGCGCTTGACCTCGATCTCACCTTGCGTTCTGGGGATGGAACATGAGAACCAGAAGGCCCCCTTCCGGTTTAAGGGGTAAGCAACTCAGTTAGTTAGAGTTAGAACCTAGAAGCCAAGCTAGCAAGATGTGAGTCTCACTGCGCAGTTGTCTGGTCTGGGGAACTACGAATAAAGTAACATCATCGTAAATCGAAGTCTTGTGGTTATTACTAAAAGCTAACAATGACACAGGGCTTCTGATAAGGAATGATCACCAACAGAAACCAGACACGGAATCCTCAATAGAAGACCAGACGAGACCTTAGAAGATATACCAGACCAAGATAGATGATAGACGATCGGAACCAAGCCGGCCAGAAGAGAAGGTATATAACATATAGATATTTAGTGCCGGTAAAGAAGGCTATGCAACATTAATACATTAACATAAACAGGAATTATGCTTGAAATACTTGTGTGTAGCAAACGATAGTATTGTCTGCGGGAAATGTTAATCATATAAATGTAACGAATACAATTCCACTTAACCGAGTCCTTGTAAAGTTGGTAAGCTATTGCACTTACAACGGCCCTTTTTTTTTTTATATCTGCTGAATTAGGGAGCGACATTTTACATCCTTCCCGTATCTGTTGAATTAGGGAGCAACGTTGTTCACGCCCGACTCCCAAGAGACGCTGGTACCAAAGAGGAAGAATTCTTATCTTCAGTTTTGCCGCTAAAGTTTGCAGGCCTGTGATTGGTTGGTTTGAAAAGAGGCACCTCGACCAAGCGAGACAACCCACCTAACTTAGAGATATTTTTTTTACGTTCTTAGCTTGATTCACCCGCAAACTTCAGTACTTTGTCTTGAGGCGTTGAGCCGTTAAACTATTTTCCGATCTTCGCAAGTCATATTTACATACACATTTCCCAGATGTCTCATCACGAATAGAATCGGTTTTGCCACTTTTTGACGCTGTTCATTGTTGGCTTGATTATTTATGAGCCTCAACAACCCTACTGGGTAGGAAAATAACGGGTCCGCTTCACATTGAAGAAAATGTCCGCTTATATATATATATATATATATATATATATATATATATATATATATATATTGAAATCTTAAAATTAAAATTAAAACAATTATTAAACATCCTTCATTAAATCGCCCCGTACCCAAACTGGTGACAGTATCCTTTTCCACCTCCACCAACCCTATACACACCACATGCCAACATCCGCTCATACAAAAAAAAAAAAAAAAAAAAAAATACACACACCCACGCACACATATGCACGAGAATACAAACGCTCACACGTCCGCATTGATCAAACGTTACACATTCATAGAACAATGTGAATGTGTGCGAGAACCGCTATCCCGTATACATAACCTTTGCACTGTCCATAAACACACATACACATTCAAAACAACAACACATACATACGCATAACATTTCATCCAATCATACACATCCTATGTCTATTAATCTTTTTGTAATTTTCGATTTTTCTTGCATTTGAAACAACGTCACCTGAAGATCGCTTACGCATGAAACCAAAATGGTTGTGATTGTTCCTTTGTCATCAAATAAATAGATATGTAAAACCTTTATATATTTATTATATTATATTATATATATATATATATATATATATATATATATATATATATATATATATATGATGGACTCTCCCGTCGATTTCGACGTATGAGGTTCAGACAACCCTTTTCATCTAATCCTGTGTGTTAATCTAATACTAGACAAAACATGACCCGTTGAGTCCCCCATTAAGTTCTGTGTAGATAATTGGGATTTGGGAAAACTGATTTTGCAAAATGAATTAAATTAAAAAAGATATGTCCTGAAAATTACCCCCCCCCCACAAAAAACAAGATTGAAATCATTTTGTAAGATTTCTAAGAAAGGGAACGTTTGACCTAATTTAAATTTATTTGGAGCCAAGATGTTGGCCGGGTTGGCTGCTTATGAAATTTAACATACAAATCCGTTTCAGACTCTCCAATCACTCTCTCTTTCGACACTCATTGAGAAAATAACTTTTATAACGAGGAAGTAATCAAGATATACACAGAGAAGGGGAAAGTGACACGTAGAATATGAAGAAACAGGTCGGTTTTTGACTTAATTGCAAATTACGACTAATTAGAACCAATTAAAATGAAATTTTTTAAAAACATAACTCAACCCTAAAACTAAGGAATATTTTAGTATAACTTTCATGCCATTAAACTAAACAGTAAAAAAAGCCTTTAGGAGACAAACATTGATTCGCCCAGCTTTAATATGATAATAGATATAATCGAATCGACAGAGATATCTAGCTAGATGTTAATAGATTTAGATAGATATGGACATCCTGAAATTGATAGATCGGAACAGATTGAGATAGATTCATCGATCGGTAGATCCGAAGGCGAGTCAAAATGGTTTAGGGCAGGTATAATTACCAACACAGGAACATAAATCATACATCAAAATGAAGTTGTTCCTCTGTGTATCGCATCCCTACTTCTCCACATAGTAACCGTTTCTCTCAATAGCAATGTTCCATCTCCGTAAAATTATGTTGACTGTTCTTTGAGCCCCTTTTTCATTACAGATTTCACTCCTCGTCACTAGAATAATGTTTGTCTGTCAGACCCTATTTTCTGGGACCGAAGAGATGATATTCCGAAGGCGCTAAATCTGGTGAGTATGGGGGATGCGGTAAATTGTCCACCCGAATGAGGGGATTTTCTCCCTTGTCCTGATTCTTGTGTGTGGTCGAGCATTGTCATGCAGAAGGAGGACATTGTCGATTGGCAAGTTGGGTCTTACTCGTCGGATTCTTGCTCTGAGTCTCGTTAGGGTCTCAATGTAGGCCTTAGTTTTATAAAAAAAACTTCACATGAAATAAAGAAAATGGCATTACTTGGCTTATACATATAGCACTCAATATTATCAATATTAAGACACACACACACACACACACACATTTTAAAAAACGTTTCGGCGTTTCTGTATACATTTTAAACACCCAAGAACGCTCGCGTTCTCATCAACTATTTCAAACAGACCGACCGACCACAAAACAAAAGAGTCTCGAAGATTTCTTATTTTCTGTGATATTTTTACCCCCCCCCAAAAAAAAACAAAAAACCCCCAAAAACAAACTAACGAAAGCCCCGATGAAGATCCATTGAAACAGATCGAAACACTGCAGCGTAGGCAAAATAAACATCACTCGTTTAAAAACTTGTGTTTTTCAATGTTTTCATAATATTACATACTGTCGGATTCATTTCCACTTTTTCCTCTCTCTCTCTCTCTCTCTCTCTCTCACACACACACACACACACACACACACACACACACACACACACACACACATATATATATATATATATATATATATAGTCATATATATACTAGACAAAACTTAGATAAATAGCAATTGTAATGAGAAAAAGATAGATGTGAACATACTGAGATACATAGAAAGAAAGATAGCCAATGAAATGTTCATATGATATGCGTAATAGAAATTATCACTTTGACTTGATCGGATTTGCAGTTGGGAATTCAGTCATAGAGAGTTTCTTGATTTTTTATGCTGAAGTTTTTTTCCCTGAAAGATAAGATTTTGAAGATTGGTAACTACATTGTCTTCGTATCGCACTTGTTTTCCTGGTAATACTTGTGTCGCCCTATCAAATGACAGCTCCGTCGCTCATTCATCATAGCTTAATGTCTGCCTATGTCAAGTGGAGCCCATAACTTCTCGTCAAAACCAGTCCGGAAGAATGACAAACACACACACACACACACACAGAGAGAGAGAGAGAGAGAGAGAGAGAGAGAGAGAGAGAGAGAGAGAGAGAGAGACAGACAGACAGACAGACAGACAGACAGTGACGTGTACGTGAATTCATAAATACACATTATCTATAAATATGCAGATTTATACGCTTCAACTTTTGGGATTTTCATACACGTTATACTAACTGGAAATATTGCTCTTCATGTTCACATTTTCTCTCCTTATTTGATGTTGGCTTCTTCTTCTTCTTTTTCCCTTAAATTTCTTCTTCTTCTTCTTCTTCTTCTCTCTTCTTCTTCTTCTTCTTCTTCTTCTTCCCTTACATTTCCTCTTCTTCTTCCTACATTTCTTCTTCTTCTTCCCGTAAATTTCTTCTTCTTCTTCTTCTTCTTCTTCTTCTTCTTCCTTCTTCCTTCTTCTTCTTCTTCTTCTTCTTCTTCTTCTTCTTCTTCTTCTTCCCTTACATTTCTTCTTCTTCTTCTTCTTCTTCTTCTTCTTCTTCTTAAAAGACAGACTACGGCATTAAATAGCCCAACAAGGGTTGATGTGCTGTAAAACCAATCAACCATAAATGAACCATTGCGTAAACATAAATCAAAGTTTGACTTATACACTAAATCGACTTATACACGAATATAAAATGGAGGCGCGTGGTCTAATGGTTAGAGTCATAGGAAATAGACTTGTCGACCTGTGTTCAATTCCTGGACAAAGCTGTTTGCATTTCATATATCGATAATACCCTTGGGAAAGGTATGCATACAACTACTGTTCCTCCAGCTATGGGTTATTAGTAGGGTAGACTCGGCTCTTTAACTCTGGCTAGGTAACCAGTTCAGGAGAAGGAAAACTCTGAATTAAAACCTGTTAAAATTGACCTTGTGACACATCCTGTTCGTGCGGAGGAGTTGGTAAATATATATACAGGAGTATATACAGCAAAAGAAATGATTCAATGAAAAATGTATTGTGTTAGTATAGCATTTAATTCTAAGGTTAACAGCAACAGATAAATGAATTAATACTTCGTTTAATTCTAACAATTTATTAACCAGCACATGTAACAATGAATAACAATATAAAGTCCTTCCTGTGTATAAAGTTAAGTTTAAGGGACTTAACTGACGAAGATATCTGGTATCTTAGGGCTGACTCTCGGAGAGCTTTTAATGTCGCTGCATCGTGGAACTGGTCACGGAATCTGTCTGTGAGGATTTTGTATTTTGTGTCTAGCCTTCTGGGCTCATCACGTGATTGGTATATCCAATCACAGAGAGCCACTCACTCACTTAACTCTATACACAGGAATTACCATTTTACTGACCCAACAGATGTATCAAAGGAATCGATGCACCCATAGATCCTCAACGACGTATAATCAATTGTAAAGTATATTTTGTATATATGAATTACATATCTATTATATCATATCAAGTATATTTACATATCTATCTTATTACATATCTATCTAATTACATATCTATATATTAATTACATAATTACTAAGTATGAATAAAACATAGATCCTCAACGACGTATAATCAATTGTAAAGTATATTTTGTATATATGAATTACATATCTATTATATCATATCAAGTATATTTACATATCTATCTAATTACATATCTATCTAATTACATATCTATATATTAATTACATAATTACTAAGTATGAATAAAACATAGATCCTCAACGACGCATAATCATTTGGAAAGCTTTGAACTGGTCAGTAAAATATCAAGGAAACTAAGAGTTGTCTAGTTCAATCGAGCGATTCAGTTACACAAACAAACTGCTGTTTGAATAGGAATGTGCTTTGAGTGATCCATTGAAATTTACTTGGACACTGTAAATATAAGCAATGAGAATACATTCGAGGCAACGTTTTAGCATCGTAAAGAAGAAAGCGGCTTCACTGTTGGCAAACAATACAGTTAAATATCAAGATGACTTCGAATAAACTTTTGTCCAGGGTTATTTTATGCCAAGCGGTAAATTGTGAAGGATGGTCAGATTATGAATTTTATGAGGTTTATTTTCTGTGTCGCGTTACATTTAAAATAGCAGCGTATTGCATTTTTGTTGTCTTTTCTATTACATTTTTTTCTGGTGTCTCTCATATGTATTGTTGTTTAGGACATTGTTTGTGTACCTGAAATTAGAACAAACACATTCGCAGGATGTTGACCAGGTCACCAGAGTTGGCTATTAAGAGGGCACCTGGCAATCTGTCACTTGAGTCCCATGTTTTATTATTATTATCATTATTATTATTGAGTTTTTCTCACCAGAGTCTGAGTGACAACAAGTTTCCTCAAGACTCCAGGACTGTTCTGAGTATTCTAGCCGACTGTAGTAATGCGGTTGTCTGGATGGTCTCAATTCTTCCTCTGATTTCCAGTTCCTTCAGTCTTTTTTCCAAGCTTTTTGGGACCGTTCCAAGTGCACCAACTACAATTGGTATCACTTTGACTCTTATATTCCACAGCCTTTTCAATTTTCTAGCAAGGTCCAGATATTTATCTATCCTTTCGTTTTCCTTCATCTTCACCCTGTGATCTGTTGGAACTGCAAAGTCTACCAGTTGACAAGTTCTCTTTTTTTTGTTAATCAATACCAGGTAGTTCATTAAAACCATGTAATTGCCTGAAAAATTACGGAACCAAGAAAAAAACAAAACAAAAAAAAAACACAAAACAAAAACAAAAAAAAACAAACAAAACAACCCCCCAAAAAAAAACAACCAAAAAAACCCAATAAAAAACAGCAACAAAAGACCCCCCCCAAAAAAAAAACCAACAAAATAAAACAGCCCCCCCCCAAAGAAAAAGCAAAAAGCAAACTAAACTATAAAATCTGAGTATGTTTGAATTTCTTAACTTGAAGGTGATATGTATTACTTCTCTCTCTTTCTTTTTCTTTCTGTCTCTCTTTCATTCCCTCTATGTCTCTTTTTAATAATAATAATAATAATAATAATAATAATAATAATAATAAAATAAAATATGGGACTCTCTTGCTTTTTCCCATTCTTCTTTTTTCACTTATAGCACTCTATACTCCGATCAATCGGCTAGTCACGTCAAGCCCTAGCACCTTTATGATTTTCCCAACCCTATTGCCCTTATGGCAAGCCCCAACCCCTTTTTATCATATGGGTGCTAGAAGGCGGTGACTGCGGGTCTAGATGTCCTGGGAATGACGTTAAACTCTATCTGATGGTGAGGTTCCAGTTTTGGAGGTTTGGGGAATGTGGACCACCCTTTCATCACCATTGCTCCCTGGTCCACTCTCACCCGGAGTGGTAGTACCTGTTAGGGTCCCATCTATGGGTTAAATAGAAAATGTATTTATAAAAAAAATTGTATTATCCATTAAGAATTGATTTATTTCAAAACTTTATCGGCATTAAATGACCCACTGAGGTTGATATGCCGTAAAACAAAACAAACCAAAAAAACAAAACAAACTCTATACTTCTTTCTCTGTGTCTTTTATGTTCTGGGATTACTGTTTACCATTAATTTAAACAAATGTTATTCTTTTAACTGCATTGTATCACTTCGACTGATTGATTTTCTAGATGTCTGTGCAGACTCTTGAATTGTCTAATGTTTGTTTTATATGAATAACTTTCCACAAAGAAAATACAAAGACAGTTAGCTAAGAGGGAAAACATTCAAGTTATGAGTATGTATATATTACTAAAATTCCCCATGTTTGTACAGACACTAACGTAAAATAAGATTGCAAGACCTCGAGGGAACAATGTCGATAATGACCTGAGTACGGTGTGTGCATGTACGTGGCAAGTAAATGTGTCGGCATCCTTCCGTCTGCTAAAGACGATGACGTAGTGTCCATTTTTTAAACTGCATCTGCGTGAGTCGCTGAACAGGCCAATTTTTGAATGGAAATCCCTGGTGCAGTAACTGCAAACAAACAGTGATGCTTGCTGGAGTTGCTGTTGTCTCTCCTTCCTTCTGGCTCTCTTTTCTGTGGCGGCTTCTTTCCTCTCCTTTTCACTCCTTTTCGTGCCTTGTTTGACAATGAAGCACCAGGCTTCTCGGTTTTCTGTACAAACCTCTCATGTGTTGGTGTTGATGTGGCATGTCTTCATGTCCTTCTTGCAGATGTCTTTAAAGCATAGGCGTGGTATCCCTACCGGTCGGGAGCCTTCTTACTAATTCGCCATACAGTAGGTCTTTGGGGATGCGGCATTTGTCCACCCCCTAACCTGGCCAAGCCAGCGCAGACGACTCTCGTAGGTGATGTCGAACATGCTATTCATGTTTGCTCGCTCCAGCACATTTGTCTTGCAATTTGTCTTGCCAGCGAATGCGTAGGATTTACTTACGTGGTAAGTAAATATTCTGATAAGTTTTCAGCATGGAATAACACACCGCAGAATGGGATTTACTGTATCTTTTGTTGGCATCCTTCCGTCTACTAAAGACGATAGCGTAGCGTCCACATTTTCGTGTGGCTGAACATACCAATTTTTGAATGGCAATCTCTGGTGCAATACTTGCAAACAAACGGCGATGCTTGCTGGAGATGCTGTTGTCTCCCATTCCTTATTGTTCTCTTTTCTGCAGCGGCTTCTTTCCTCTCTTTTTCACTCATTTTCATTTTTTGTTTGACGAGGAGGCGCCAGGTCTTCTGCACAAGCCTCCTATGTGTTGGTGTCGATGTGGCATGTCTTCATGTCCTTCTTGCAGACATCTTTAAAGCGCAGGCGTGGTCTCCCTCTACCAATTCACCATATAGCAGGTCTTTGGGGATGCGGCCTTTGTCCATCCTCCTGACGTGGTGAAGCCAACGCAGGCGCCTCTCACAGATATTGGCGGGCATGCTGTTTATGCTTGCATGTTCCAGCACGTCTGTGTTGGGCACTTTGTCCTGCCAGCGTATGCGTAGAATGTGGCGTAGGCATCTGAGGTGGAAATTGTCCAGTTTCCTCAAGTGACATGAGTATGTGATCCAGGATTCGCTACTGTATAGGAGAGTACCGAGAACGTCTTTGTAGACGCACAGTTTGTTTCTCTTAGTAAGGCTGGCATTGTCCCAAACTCTCTGGAACAATGCCGACCAAAAAATATATACGATCGTATAAGTGTGAGAGTACAGGCCTAATGCCCAAAGAGGATATACAGTGTATTAAGATTGTTGTATGCCCACATCTCGGGTATATAAGAGAGAGAGAGAGAGAGAGAGAGAGAGAGAGAGAGAGAGAGAGAGAGAGAGAGAGAGAGAGAGAGAGAGAGAGAGAGATATGATGATGAGAGGTTGTTACTTGATAACTCGGCCTACTTAATGTCTGTTGCTAATTCGTGGGCCGCCATAATCTTCAGGAGTGGTTTCTCTGGTCGGTTTCTTCTTTCTTTTTAGGGTTCATTTCTTCAGGATGGTCATTTCTTGTTTAAAGGAATCAACAAGACTTTGTTGTTTTCCTTAAGTCTTTTATTATTTCAACAACTCAAGACCACAAAGATTCAACCGCGCGGTGGAGAAACGACTCTCAGAGTTACCACACGTCTGCCCTCAGCCAGTAACTAGTCGCATCTAATCTAAAACTTAAACTAACCTCTCACACCTCTAATGGCGCGCTTTTCAAGGGGTCAAGTAAAAAGGTTAATACTCGTCAGTAACCGTCGAGGTAACTTTCCACTTGAAGCCCGTTATTCTGAATCTAACGAACTGATCCAAAATATTCTTACTACAGTACGTACATAATTCATAAGCTGCCTATGAATTATGTGGCCATATGGGGTATGAGTACTGTTGATAGATCCGTATTTTTTAAAACTGTACACATATTGTACACTTTAAACACGATCATTTACTGTCATCATCATCAGGTCGCGCTAACAGCACGGATATCCACGACTTTCTCTCGCCAACCTTCCCTATTAGTCATCGTTTCTTCGCGTGGCATCCAGAATATGATTGATGCAGGTTTTTGCTGGTCGGCATATGCTGGTGTATCCCTCTCCACAGGAGAAAGTCACTTATGAGTTCGTCCTGGCTTCTCTAGCGGTGTCCAGTGACTTGTTCGTCTTACTCGGATATTTTGTGTGATAGGACATAAGTGGCTTTCTTGTGCTGCTTCCAGGATTCGTTCAAGATAGCACACATCATCCACGTGTATCTCTCATCTAGCTTTTTCTCTAAGCGTTTCGTTAGAGTCCAAGTGATGCAGCCACACAGTAGTACTGACACGGTTAGAGCTTGGAAGAATTTTCGCATTATCTTATAAGAGATATCAGATATCCATATGATCGATAATTTGTCTATAGCAATCCATGTCTTTCCTATGCGTATATTGACATCACTTTCTGTAAATGAGATATTACTACCAAAACATATGAACTCGTCAACAAATTTCAGAGGAGGAAATGCCCCCATCTTGTTTAAAAGAAATCTATATGTATGTCTTTTTAGGGCGTCCCATCGTGGTGTAGAAATACACGGTAGTCTCGCATTGCTACTGAATAACGAGTTCGATCCTCGCTGGATACCTCATACTTGCGACATTGTGTCATATCCTACCCGTGGCAAACGGGTTAAGTAAATACCTACGTGTATTCAATCTTTAGAAAATCAAAATGTATATTCAGTGTTTTGTAATTATTTTCTGACAGTTCATGTATGTATGTATGTATGTATGTATATATTTACCAACTTCTCCGTACGAGCAGGATGTGACACACGGTCAATTTTTTAAGCGGAATTTACCAGGTTTGAATTCAGAGTTTTCCTTCTCCTAGACCAGTTGCCGTACCAAGGTTGAAGAGCTTAGTCCACCCAACTATTTACCCACAGCTGGATTCATACCTTTCCAAAAGGTATTAGTGCCATATGAAATGCAACTAGCCTCGTCCAAGATTTGAACTCGTGTCGCCGTATCCATTTCTTTCGACGACAACCATACATAGTCTCCCTTGCGGCCCACACACTGTTACAGTGATTGTATCCCATTGATAAAAAAAAGTCATCAACAGCAATAGTTCATATAAACTTTTCAGCCTACATTCGTATAGTTATTTACTAAGCTTAGCTTAGATGTAGCACAAGGCCAGAAGTATGGGGCGCCCAATGAGAATCGAACTTACTAACAATGGTCTGCAAATCTAGCTTACTAACCATTACACCACATGATGTACCCAACCTACTCTCGTATAAAAATAGACAATTGAGCACATATGGTACATACATATTGAAATATATTACGGAGAACAAGACGATGAAGAAAGAAAGAAAGAATGTGTGTGTGTTTGTGTGTGTGTATTTGTGTGTGTGTGTGTGTGAGAGAGAGAGAGAGAGAGAGAGAGAGAGAGAGAGAGAGAGAGAGAGAGAGAGAGAGAGGGGGGGATAGTGAAGAAAAAAGTTGGAGTTTATTTGAAGGCGAATGTATAATTTATCAAAGTCTTGTCAAAATCTTGGAGTTTATTGTTTGTTCCGCAAAATGGTTGCTGGCTGCATGTGTAAAGCAAATATACGCTACCAAAAATAATTTTGTTCATCTCCGTGACGATGATCGTGATAGTGATGCAACAAAGATCAAATGCGAACCAATATACATTATATACACAAGCTAAGATTTCCTGCTATGGAGCACACCCACACAATTTGTGCAAACCTCGTAAAACATTGCAAAACTGACACTAAACGTTTGGCTCAGAACGAGAGAAAGAGAGAAAGAGATAGATAGATAGATAGATATATAGAGAGACAGGTAGACGGACAGAAAGAGAAGGAGACAGAGAGAGAGAGAGAGGAGAAGGAGGGGAGAGAGAGAGAGAGAGAGAGAGAGAGAGAGAGAGAGAGAGAGAGCGTGTAATATATATATATATATATATATATATATATATATATATATATAGAGAGAGAGAGAGAGAGAGAGAGAGAGAAAGAGAGAAAGAGAGAGGAGAAGGGGGAATGAGTGTGTGTGTGTGTGTGTGTGTGAGAGAGAGAGAGAGAGAGAGAGAGAGAGAGAAAAAAGAATGAGAGTGAGAGGAGAAGGGAGAAGGAGTGAGAGAGTATGTATGTGTGTTTTAGATAGATAGATACAGAGGGAGAAAGAAGGGAGAAGGGAGAGAGACAGAGACAGAGAAAGTGTGTGTGTGTGTGTGTGTGAGAGAGAGAGAGAGTGTGTGTCTGTGTCTGTGTGTGTGTGTGTGTGTGTGTGTGTGTGTGTGTGAGAGAGAGAGAGAGAGAGAGAGAGAGAGAGAGAGAGAGAGAGAGAGAGAGAGAATGACAGAGAGAGGAAAAGGGAGAACGAGTGAGAGAGTATGTATGCATGTGTATTTTAGATAGATAGATAGAGAGGAGAAAAGAAGGGAGAGGGGGAGTGAGAGTGTGTGTGTGTGTGTGAGAGAGAGAGAGAGAGAGAGAGAGAGAGAGTGTGTGTGTGTGTGTGTGTGAGAGAGAGAGAGAGAGAGAGAGAGAGAGAGAGAGAGAGAGAGAGAGAGAGAGAGAGAGAGATATATACTGATGTCTATAAAATATCAAACAACCAGCCTGGTTATTAGAGTATCTGAGGAGAACATGAATCTCAGAGCGAACGGACGAAATAAAAGCCCGGATGTACTTGCTGCCAAGAAAAAAAAATTTGTATTATTGTTTTGGCTCCAAAAATGTCGATTGGTTTGCTTACTTTTTGTTTAAGTATCTTAAGAGTTTGTCTGTCCGGCCTCAGCGGTAGCATAACGTTTAATTTATTGACGAAAAGAGCATTGTTCCATTGGAAAGCATTGGATTCGGACCGAGTTTAAATTTGATCATTCACACCCTCTGTTCTGTAGGGACGAGTAAAATCTCTGCGCTTTTTATTACTTATCTGGCTAGTCTACAAAAAAAAAAACTCATTAGAACAAAGTAGGATTTACACAACTGACGGAAAGAATGTGCAGATATATTGCTGCTAAAATCATAAACTTTTTCTTCGTGTATGTAGTTACCCAACACCTACACACGAACAGGACCATCATTTTAAACGAGTACTCCAGGGCCACCACTTTTTATAAGTATCTGTAAAAATGGTGGTCTTCGGGTTCATTTAAAATAGTGAGCCCGGCTTACATATACCTTTTAAATATATCAAGTCCACTACCTGTTAACAAGTACCACGGGAGCTCCATTTTTGACAAGCACTGTGGGTCTACGATTAGGATTCAGTGACACAGGTGGATACAATTAGAAAGGATTCAATAAAATTCTTCAATAACTATTGATCAAGCACGATACATGTAATTTAAAGGAAGTTAATTTTCTGGATGGAACATTTAATTTGCAAGAGAGAATTTATAATCCATATAAAAAAAGACAAATTATATATCCATATATATTAACAAGAGCTCAGATACCCCCATACATTCACGAAGCTTATTCATAAGTCAATCGCTTGTAAGTTAACCACGAATTCCAACGACGCAATGATTTTCAATAAAGCCCAAAAAAGAGTATAAAGTAGGTTTTAAAAATAGTGGACTCCATTCCAATTTAAAATACAGTTATAGTGAAAAAGCCAAAAAAACGCCCCCAGGAGCAGAAAAGTTATATGGTTCACTCTTATAGTAAGTGTGTAAAAATAACCAAACTAATGTACGTAAAATGTTCCTAGAACTCATTAAAAAGCGCTTTGATAAAACCAGTAGACTGGACAAATTGTTCAATAGAAGATTTATTAAGTGATCCCTGTTATATGCTCACAAACTATAACTAGCTGGCTGGTTGGTTGGTTGGTTTATTTTAACGGCATATCAACCTGTCTGGGGTTATGTCATGCCTAACGGTTAGAAAGTAATATATGTTGTGTATTTATAGTTATACTTTTGTAGTAATTGGTTTTAACAATGTGTTAGCACCATTGGGGATCATGTTGTATGGTATTGATTAAGTTCAAGTCTGTATTCTATGGTATAATTTTATTTCCCTAAAAAAGGACAGAATGTCCTCCATGATGACATTTTCAAATAAATCTTTCATATTGTTTGCATTAAAATAACGGTTTCTGATGTGATAAAAAAACTGCATTCCATGAAGAAGTGTTTAACAGTCAAAGGTGTTTGACATGTATCACGCTGTAGTTGTTGTTCTTGTTTGAGTATATAGGAGTGCGTTAGTCTTGTGTGACCAATGCATAATCGGGACACCATGATTTGTTCCTTTCTAGACTTTCTTAAAGTTGGTCCCCAGTCTCCCAAAGTGGGTTTGATTAGGAAGACTTTATTGTGGATGCTGTTATTCCAGCGCGGTTTCCATTTTGTATGAAGGAATCTATCAATTTTAGGTTTCAAATCAGTATATGAAATTTTTAAATTGTCAGGGATCAAATCTAGAGCCGATTAAGCTGCAGAGTCAGCTCTTTCATTTCCCCTCACTCCTATATGGCTTGGGATTCAGCATAGCATAATCTCCTTAGAGTTAGACATCGAGTCTAATCTATTCAGGAGTTTAAAAATTAGTGAAGTGGTTATTGATTTACGAATTAGAATGGTGTTTGTTGTTCACATATAACATTTGATTATGTGAAAATGAATTTATTTTGTAATAAGAATTTTAGAAAATGAGAGGAATTCAGTGAGCCTTAATTATCAAGAAATGCTCCTAATCCGTAATAATAATATTAGATGACAAAAAAAGTTGCAGAAAGGTGGGGACTCATTTAATGATTGTTTTGGAGGGGAATTTTCTTTCAATTGTAACAATACCGCAAGTACGGGACACTCAATGAGAATCGAACTCATTAATAATAGTTTGGCAATCCATCTTGCTAACCATTACACCACGCCAAGTGCCCATTTGAAAATTATCCAATTGGTTGATTAATTCAAGTTTTGAAATCTGCCTTTGTTTTTTTTTGTTTAACGGCATATCAACCTTGGTGGGTTATTTAATGACAAAGCCATTCTTGTAGAACAACAGTGATACTGTTTAACCCATAATTGAAGGGTGAAGTGGTTTATACATTTCCTAAGGCTATTAGTCCAAAATTAAATGTAATAACGCAACTGGAGTTAGAACTCGCTTACTGCAATCTCTTAGTCCAGCACATTAGCCATTACGCTACGGGGACTCCTCGCCCTGACAGTAGATATTTACTCAACCCGTTCGCCATCCAAAATCACACGTATGGGTAATTTAGCTCGCTATTAAGTAGTAATGGATCTGCGAGACAAGCTTGTTAACCACTACACCATGACGGTCCAGCCCAGCACAAAGAAAATCAACCCAGCCGAAAGCCGTGAAGTAAGTCCAACCAGATGAGATGGCGACCGAAGTAGAAACTGTAAGCAACGATTCAGTAACCAGAAGACTTGTTATTAATTAAATGTTAAGACAATGACCAGCCCAGCCCAGCACAAAGAAAACAAGAAAATCAACCCAGCCGAAAGCCGTGAAGTAAGTCCAACCAGATGAGATGGCGACCGAAGTAGAAACTGTAAGCAACGATTCAGTGACCAGAAGACTTGTTATTAAATAAATGTTAAGACAATGCCCAGCCCAGCACAAAGAACACAAGAAAATCAACCCAGCCGAAAGCCGTGAAGTATGGGATGGCGACCGAAGTAGAAACTGTGAGCAACGATTCAGTAACCAGAAGAGTAATCAAGTAAGAACTATCATCTCTAACTCTCTGTCTCTCTCTCTCTCCACCATTATATATCCAAATCATTTTATACCGGTGATGGCTAATCGTCGGTTGAGAAAGGAAAAGCAACGTTAGGACCTTTGTTGTTGTATTCTTTCTCTGTGGGTGGAAGCAGGAAGAAATAGATAATGGACACCTCATGCGGGTTGGCTTTTATAGCTCTTTAAAGGAACCGTGTCTTTTCGTATCTTTGATTCATTTCTCGTTCCCCGTTTACCGTTCGTTTCCTTGAACCTCTGCCACGACCCCCCCCAAAAAAAAAACCCAAAGAAGAGACAGTATCACGATATATATATATATATATATATATATATATATATATATAGATAGATAGATAGATAGATAGATAAACACAGGGAAGAATTCATTATAATCAAATAATCAAATAATCAAGACAAGCAAACTCAGCGAATATCGCGTATGACATGCGGAATACTGGACAGCTGTTTCGATCTATATTAGGTATACACTGCTTATGAGAACTGATATAGGTCGAAACAGCTGCCCAGTGTTCCGCACTTCGCACACGGTATTCGCCGAGTTTGCTTGTCGTGATTATATATATATATATATATATATATATATATATATATATATATATATATATATAAAGAAACAACAGTTTGGAGAAATCGGACAGAATGTGAAAAATATAAATGGAAAAGTGGATAAACCAGCACAAACAATTGATTCAATTGATCTTTCATCTTTATTTATTTAAAGACTATTTTAATAAAGACGAAATATTCATAGAATCTTTTGTTATAGTGGGTTTATCCGCCTTTTCATTTATATTTTTAACACACACACACACACACACAGACACAGACACAGACACACACACACATGTATATACGTGTATGTGTGTGTGTGTGTGTGTGTGTGTGTGTGCGTGTGTGCGTGTACATGTTTTATCAATGATTTTTATAGCCACCTTTGTTTTCGTGACAATGAGCGTAGTCAGTTTGACGACGGCAAAACGTCCCTTCCCAGTAGTCCTTTCCATTCCTGCGGCAGTCGAGGACGTAAAGCCTTGAATTGGCCGACGGCTGCTCGAACTACATGTTTGGGCCTCCGCCATCTTGTAATCACCTCTCGTCTATCAACTCATCTTTCTTCCGGTCGCTGGCTTTTTTTTTTATACCTTATCTATTCGCGCTTCGGTGTCATTTGCTTAGAATGCTTACAAAAGGAAAGGCCTCCATCGGTTCCACAGAACACGAAGGGCGAAAATCCTTGCTATAATCATGGATTTTTTCAAGCAAAATATATGAGAATATCACTTCAGTCTATAGTTATATTTGTAGTGGCAAAAATGACACTCATAGGTCACCTAATATAAAATGGTAGAAAGTAAAGAAAGCTCGAGCATATGGAGGAAGTAAAATTAGCGGTAAGTTGTCCCTAGAGAGAAAAAAAAAACAAACAAAAAAACACTGCGTACACTTACCCATTCCCTGCACATCGGGAAGGATGTGACACATGGTAAAATTTCTTCACCTAGACTGGTTATCAAACCAAGGACCAAGTTTATTCTACTACTTCCCTTAGCTGGAGGGAGAAGAGATGTTTTCATACCTTTCCCAAAGATATTAGCGCAATGTGAAACGAAAACAACCCCATTCAGAATTTGAACCCGTGTCGCTAATTCCATGTCCTACAACTATAACCGCTACGCTAGGGAAATATATATTCTGCAGATCCTTGAAATTAGCAGGTAATCAAAAGAAGAAGAAGAAGAAGAAGAAGAAGAAGAAGAAGAAGAAGAAGAAACATTAAAACGTTCCCCCTAAACAAACAAAAAACAAAAACAAAGCATCCCCTAGAAACAAACATTATCACAATGCCACAGTTACACTAAATACATGTTATAGTTATTCACTAAGTTCAGCTTAGTTATGACCAAAAGTATGGGGGGCCCCAGTGAAAATCGAATTCACTAACAATGGTCTGATAGTCTAGATTTCTAACCATTACACCACGCGAGGTACCTTAGAAAATGAAGACTGGCACAAGGCCGCAAATGCGGAGAATGAAGTGAGGATTGAAGTAATGTACCTACCATAATAGATTACTAATCATTACATTACGATGGGATACCCTAAATAAATACCTGTTCTATCATTGACTATTCTTTGAACCACTTCTTCACAATAGATTTCACTTCCTCATCACTGGAATAATATTTGTCTCAGACTATCACCTCTTTGTGAAAGGGGGTTTGAGAGGCAAACATTATTCCAGTGATGAGGAAGTGAAATCTGTAGTGAAGAAGTGGCTAAAAAAACAGTCAACAGAATTTTACGGGGTAGGGTTACATGCTCTCATTCGAAGGAGGAACATTGCTGTTGAGAGAAACGGTGACTATGTGAAGAAGTAGGGATGTGATCCACAGAGGACCAACTTCATTTTGATGTATGATACATGTTTCTGTGTTGGTGATTATACCTGTACTAAACAAAATGGCATTAATTTTTGACTTAACCGCGTATGTTTATTGAATGATACTTTTTTGTTCCAGAAGTGTTGGAATTTGTATTTGCAATTTTATCTTTGTTTAAAGAGTTTGTTAATAAATGATACCTAATAATTCCCGTTTTCATTGGATAATGTCTCACGAGAAATAATAATATCCTGGTATGTTTTGTTTTGAAAAACATTTTTTTTAAATAAAAATAAAAAAATTGACAATACGAACGTAGTCGTCTTAAAATAACATAACTCACGCTAAGTGGAAAAGAGTGAAAGTAGACATGTTTGAGATAAAAAAAGAAAATTCCCGAATGAGGATATATTGCATTTATGAGTCATTGAGAATGGCCACCTAGGAAATCCACATCTACGATGAGGCTAGTAGTGACTTGAGCCGCTTGCTGGACATGTTCTATTGTTGCATACCCCCTTACTTCTTTCTTAGCTGGAAGGGAGGATCAAAGTGTAGTATCTGTTCCAGATTCTATGCTTTGAGACTTACCTTTTATACCCGGCCTCGGCTGGGGGTCCAGTGTGCTTCGGCCTCTGGACCGGTAAAGTACAATTAATAGCATCGATCCAAGGGGGCCATGCCTCCCAGATCGTTGCAATTTTTATGTGCCCACGTAAAAACGAGACCTTGTGTCCAGCCCTCATAAGTGGGATGAGCAGGCAAATACCCTTACTTCTTTCTTACTTCTTCTATTCTTCGGTCGTCTCTGACATCTTAAGTTCTTCTTGGTCTCTTCTAACATCTGGACTTCGTCTTCTAGCGTCTTGGTGGTCGGTCGCACTGAACTCATTTCTTCTTCTATATCAGTCTTGTTACCAAGACATTTACCAACCACAAAACTGTGTTATTTTCTTAAGCTTTTATTTCCTTAACTAAACATTTCCTGTAACTAACATCTGACTATCATAGCACGCGTGAGCTCCAGTTAAGGTAGGACATCCCCTCTGCCTGACGTCTAACTGAAAACTGAGGAACCAACCAGGTCCCACGTGACTTCACGTATTTCGCGGACTTTCTGTAATCTTCCATGGAAAGTCTCGCCCGTGATATGAAAAGGGCCATCCCTTTAGAATTACAGGGGATTGACAATAATCTTATGCAACTGCATAGATTATGTAACACTATCTCTGATGTTATGATGGGTCAAATCAACCTTTCTTATACATTGCAGGGGAGGCTCAGATTAGATCGCAGAGAGTCACGTAGCTTGGTTTCAAATTGTTTTTTTATTTAAAATTGTAACTCATTCAGATTGTCACGCCCCCTCCTGTGTCGGTGAAGCCTGGTTACATGTTTCAGTTGTTGTAATAGCCCAGCTATGGTTTTATGAATGGTATCGTAGCTGAGTCCAAATAACATCTATAACGCAATTCAATACCATCGTCTTTGATTGGTCCGAACCATACCTGTTCTTATTGTTTTTTACACACTAACAATGTTAAGAGTATATAGATCTGGGGAGTATGAATCACCCTTTCATTGCCATTACTCTCCGGTCCACTCCAACATGGAGTACTTATTAGGGTCCCATATATGGATCAAATAGATCAGTTTAAAATTATTCGTATTTGATAGGATCGTGTGCAAGCCAAGCCCCCAAAATACTCTTAAAAAACAACTACATAAAATGCAAATATGAACGTACAATGAACGCGATTCCCTAACCTCTAAGCATAAAATAGCACTTGACGAGGTGCCATGCCGTTAGAATCTATAAATCAATCATATCTAGATTCGAAGTTTGCATCTATGAGAAATGATAGCTTTAAAGCCCGGAGAATTTTCGTTTATTTTGGAAAAAGGAGATCCCCCCCACAAAAAAAAAACAACAACTCTGCTTCTTCGACAAATGGAAATGGAGTAATTCGTTATTTCGTCATGGCCAAGAAAAATGCCCTCTGTCGGATTAACCCTCAGGTTTCGAGCTTCTTTGGTCCCCTCAACATCCCCTTTCACTTTGACGCTCTTCTTTCGATAAATTTCCTTGGGTCCTTGCTCTTCAGCCTATTTCACCTCATGGATAATTCGGTACTGAAAAAGCACTGAAAAAAAAAAAAAATTAATGATGGTCTCGTCGTCGACTATTTTAAGCCGTGTTCGTTTCAAACTAGAAAAAAAAAAATCAGTGTAGCACAAACATGTCAACAATAGTGTAAAAGCACTAATACTTCCATTGTTCTCTTATATAAATGAGAAGATCTTCTTCACTCCATCAGTTCGCAGTTGTTCTCGGAGAGATAAACATGAGTATCAATAACTGTTTTCCGCTCGGGTCGACTATTTGTCGTTGTATAGCCATAAACTAGAACACGAACGAAAGGCGATGACGAAGGTAGTCTCTCGTTTCTTCTGTTGCTAATTTAAGAATGCCATCGGGTGCCACCAGTTACCGTAAAGCCAGACTTCGTGGCAACGATTTATGGCGAAATTGTCACTTTCCAATTGGAAGGCGGTATTCTCTCTCTGCCATCAATTCTCTTTCATTATATCAGATATGTCATCTTTATTTACGAATATGCGTGTCATCTTCCTTATCTCTTTCATATACGCGCGTACATAACTTGCATAAACATACTCAGAGTGCACATTTACAATTTATTTGATCTATCTATCTATCTATCTATCTATCAATCTATCTGTTCATATCTATCTATATATATATATTCCTCCTCCTCCTCCTCCTCCTCCTCCTCCTCTCTCTCTCTCTCTCTCTCTCTCTCTCTCTATCAGATTATATATTTTAATATTTGTCTATCATATCATATCATATCTATCTATCTATCTATCTATTTGTCTGTCTGTTCATATCTATCTATCTATCTACCCCATCTCTCTCTCTCTCTCTCTCTCTCTATCTATATATCAGATAATCTTTTAATATTTGTCTATTCGATCATATCTATCTATCTATCTATCTATCTATCTATCTATCTATCTATCAGATAATATCTTTTAATATTTGTCTATCAGATCATATCTATCTATCTATCTATCTATCTATCTATCTATCTATCTATCTATCTATCTATCTATCTATTCCTCCCCCCTCTCTCTCTCTATCTATCTATCTATGTATCAGATAATATCTTTTGATATTTGTCTATCTATCTATCTATCTATCTATCTATTCCCCCTCTCTCTATCTATCGGTATATCAGATAATATCTTTTAATATTTGTCTATCATATCTATCTATCTATCTATCTATCTATCATAACATGTTGTCATATACTTCAGATAATATCTTTGTATTAATCCGGCCAGGTGGGAGGTCAGGAAAATATCTACTTCAGATAATATTTTGAATATTTGTCTATCAGATCTATTTATCTATCTATCTATCTATCTATCTATCTATCTATCTATCTATTCCCCCTCTCTCTATCTATCGGTATATCAGATAATTCTTTAAATATTTGTCTATCTATCTATCTATCTATCTATCTATCTATCATAACCTGTTGTCATATACTTCAGATAATATCTTTGTATTAATCCGGCCAGGTGGGAGGTCAGGAAAATATCTACTTCAGATAATATTTTTGAATATTTGTCATTCGGCTCTTATATATATATATCTATCTCTCTCTCTCTCTCTCTCTCTCTCTCTCTCTCACACACACACACACAACACACACACACACACACACGCGCGCAGACAGACAGACAGACAGAGGGATGAAATACACGTATATACAAAGCATTTGTCATATGTGATATGTCAAATCATTAAGGTATGTTTAAGATTTATCAAAACTGAAGTTGGATAATTAATGAAACGTTCATTTTCTTCAAAATACTCTCTTAGCATTTCAACACAAATATTCCAGAGATTTGTTCATTAGTCGAAATATCAATGACACTCCTATTTTGATATTGTAAAAATTTTCAATTTAGAAAATAGGAAAACACAGCTAGGTGTGGTAGGTGTAATTTTGTACCTCATCAAAAAATGCCCCAAAAGTTTTGTGTCTGGTGTCATATTTTTTTTCCAAATTGACACTGACCTATTTAGATGAAATCTACACGTCTAGACAACAGTCTAGATGTGTATAAATCATTATTTCATTTTATAAGTTGTTCGGCTGTGTACACGTTTTCATTTGAATTATATATTCTAGCATTGAAAAACTCCCCAATCTCGATACCCTGATTATACTTCGTATAAAGAGAGTAAAACTTCCCTAAAGCACAAATACATTTGGAATAATAGCTATATCATTGAATCCAAGTGTATATATATATATATATATATTATATATATATATATATATGTGAGAATATGTGCTTAATTGATGTCAGACCTAATTTTTTGAAAGTTAATTCATTTATGGTTAATTAGGCGGGATTTAACTACTTAAATGTAAGGCTAAACAAATCGAGGAAAATCAATCTCTGAATATATATTTCGACCTATTAGGTCTCATAAATGAATTAACTTTCAAAAAGTTAGGTCTGACTTCAATTAAGCACATATTCTCCCAAATATACTGTCGGCTGAAAATAGCTAGATTTGTTTACATTTGCATATATATATATATATATATATATATATAAGTCATCCACAGAGACACAGTGTTTCGACGTTTCACGTGACTAGACACAGCACCTACCTCAGGCGCGAAACCCCACTGACTTTTCGTCCGTCCGATTCGTTAACCTCTCAGCCATTTGACAGCTGCCGTAAAGGGGGTAGTGTTTAAACTATTAAATACATACATTTGTTTATATATTTTACGATCACCAGAGAGATCCACTCTGTAAACAGACGTTCATTGCTTTATATATGCTGGCAGTGAAAGTTAATTTAAGTCACCCCTTGAGAGCTCTACCGAGTTTTGAGAGCATATAATAAGTCATCCACAGACACCGTGTTTCGACGTTTCACGTCTCTGCAGTGTGGCTAGACACAGCAACTACCTCTGACCAGGGGCGAAACCCGATATTCATTCTCCACTATATATATATATTTACCAACCTCTTTGTGCGAGTAGGATGGGTCATGGTCAATTTCTTAAGCTGAGTTTAACATGTTTGAATTCAGAGTTTTCCTTTTCCTGGACTGGTTGCCATACCATGGTTAAAGAGCCCAGTCTATCCTTCTAATAACTTATAACTGGATCGAGAATAGTTGAATTCATACATTTACAATAAGTATTAGCGGTACTTTTGAATGATATGTACTCAAAGCTTTTCATTGAGAAAAAAAAGACGATGCATTTAGCCAGTCTCACTCACTGAGACTTGATAACATGTATCTAAAAAAGAAGGGCAAACCTTCATCATTGGATGCTATTGAAGCTCCAGGTTTTATATTAAAGTGTCCTTCTTCTAGGCGTATACCTTTGTTACATATACACATATACCCATGTTGGGTACATACACAAGTGTTCTTTTACTGAAGAGAGGGGAGAGATAGACACAGGTAGATAGAGAGATGCATATGGATTACTTACTTATTTGGCCATTTGGTGATCTCTAGTCATTTCTATTCTTCCTCTCCATGTTGAATTCTATTTCTAGATTCCTGCTGGCTGTTCGTCTTTGATGCATTCCTTCTTCTTGGTCAGTCTTTTTGCCAAGATATTCATCAAACAAGAACATCATCTTATTTCTTTAAACTTTTATTTACTTAACTAAAATTCTTCTTGTAACTAACACAACGCGCGTGTACATTTGAGACCAGCTAAGGCAGACATCTTTTCTGCCTGACGTCCAAGCTGGAACTGACGGGTTAACTTGGTCCCACGTGACTTCGAAGGCTTTCTGTAATATTCCATGGAAAGTCCCGCCCGTGATATGAAAAGGGTAATCCCTTTAGAAATACAGGGGGTTGACAATAATCTATGCATAGATTATGTAACACCCTAACAAAATCTCTGCGACGATTACTTCCAGTTTTATATCAGAGTACCTCTCTTCAAGATAGATGATGGGACTTCGCTGTGTTTGAGTTATTTAACGGCATATATTGATATTTATATATAGGGTGCGATGGGTAAAATATCATTTAAATTACGCAAAAATGTATACATATATATATATATATAGTAAACTACAGACAGTGTTTCAAGGTATCACCTCTCATCAGTGCAGTTATACCATTTTTAGCAGCTACCTCTGGCCGGGTTCAAGACCCGAACGAACTTACGCTCGCCAAACCTCTTACCCATACGGCCAAGTCAGCTGCCAAGTATAGCAGATTGGGGTGTGAGTAGGAAATGAGTAGGAAATGGTAGAGTGGATTTTATCATTCGTGTGTTTATTTATTTATTATTTATTTGTTTTCTGTATCGTGTTGCTCTCTCTCTCTCTCTCTCTCTCTCTCTCTCTCTCTCTCTCTCTCTCTATATATATATATATATATATATATATATATATATATATACACAGATATATATATATTATATATATATATATATATTATATATACAGAGAGAGAGAGAGAGAGAGAGAGAGAGAGAGAGAGAGAGAGAGAGAGAGAGAGAGAGAGGGGGAGAGCAACACGATACAGAAAACAAATAAATAAATAAACACACGAATGATAAAATCCACTCTACCATCTCCTACTCATTTTCTACTCACACCCCAATCTCCACCAAACCCAACGTCTAGTGTACAAAAATCGACGCCCTTTCCACACCAAATCTCCCCATTTCCACACCGTGACCTCACAAACACCATCACCACCGTAACACCTCATAAAAAACTCCTACTACTACCCTAAATATTCACAGTAGATCATCAGCAGCTGAGCCCCCTTCCAATCACGACCGCAAGACACTCGTCAGTAAGAGAACTGAATACTTCTATACAAGAACTCAAATCGTGCCCTGAAGAAAATCTGATAGACCGAAACGTTATAACGTCGACATCACTACTCATAATAAACATCCATCCACTACTACATCCCATATTTTTCTACTTTTCTTCACACACACACACACACACACACACACACACACACACACACACACATGTGTCTGTGGATGAGTGATATATATGCTCCCGATTTTCATGGTAGGGCACTGTATGGGAGATATTAATTGAAATTTCACTCGCCTGTTGTTTTCAGACTTGAGTTCTCTGGTGATTGTAAAAACATATATCCTGTAAGTATGTATTAAATAATTGTTCACTCCGAACTGACAGTTGCTGCAGCCGTAAGGGTAAGGAACTTGGCAGAGGAAAATTCTGTCGGGTTTCACTCCCGGCTAGAGGTAGCTGTTAAAAAATTCGAGTCGAACTGATGAGACACGTGTCTGTGGATGACTGTTATATATATATATATATATATATATATATATGTATATATATGCTGTGTTCATTCTCTAATAATTTTTGTTTACATCCGTTTGTTTTAATCAATTATAACTAAGATTATCCTGAAGATCCTAACGGTGAAATCTGGGTTGATTTATTCTGATTTAATTGATTTCTTTAACCACCTCTAAAATGTATTAAATACTTTTATATTCATTCATAATTCCGACTTATTCGGTCACTTCTTTTTATTGTCAGTCAAAATTGTGACTTGCTCAATTTTGTGTTTTCTCCGTTAAGTCATCCTCTCTTCATATATATATATATATATATATATATATATATATATATATATATATATACGTGTTACGTTTTCAGAAAGCTTCACGTGATACATGACATATTGAGACACATTCAATATACAGGTAAATTGGTTATTTCCTAGTTGAATAATATGAGTGACCCAGAAAAAAACAGAACCCGAATTATTTATTTATTTTTCCATTAAACTAACCCTAAACCCCAACCCTAACCCTAACCCTAACCCTAACCCTAATCCTTGTTGGACTTAAACTTAAAAAAAAAAAAAATTAAAATTAACAGTTTTATTACAAAATTTATGGTTTCTGTTTTTTCTGTAGTATTATGTTACTCAACTGGGGGGGGGTAGGGTTTAGGGTTAGGTCTAGGGTTTAGGGTTTAGGGTTAGGGTTTAGGGTTAGGATTGGGGTTTAGGGTTAGTTTAATGGGAAAATAAATAATTTGGGTTCTGTTATTTCTGGGTCATCCTGTAATATCATGTTACTCAACTAGGAAATAACCGGTAAATTAAAGCAAGTTATGAATGCACACGAACGTACGCATTGATGCAGGAAAGATCATGTCCCGTATAAATAAAGACCAAACATAAATATTTCCACAATCGATACTTCAATTACATACACCCACTCACACAAGAAACAAACCATCTTCACGAAGCGCGCGCAAATGGGGAAGCCATCTGCTGTCCTCCCTATCTCCTCCGTCCGACATTTTTAGAGCTGCACGTTAAAAGTCTGTCAAAGTAAGCATTTTTCTGTACACAAATATCCACGCTTCCGAATTATAAAAAGAAGAGGAAAATCGTATTTTCACCATCAAGACAATTTCTAGTTCAATAGAGCCGTGTTTGAAGAGTTGAGTTTTGTCTGTGTGCTGAAGATGGCGTCCGGGATGTTAATGATATTTACCGTTGAATATAGCGGAGGGACGGAAATTGTGTCAGTTCGATTTTCGGAGTCAATAGAAGATACGTTATCAGTAACACTTTGTGAAATCAAAACAAGTATGTGCAAAGAACTAGAACCCTAAAGTGTCCGAGAGTACACCGTAAGATTTCAAAAAAAAAAAAAAAAAAAGAACAAAAGAAAAAAATGGAGTAAGAAAGATTCAATGCAAATAAAAAGATATCATTAAGGATAATTTAAAAAAAAAGAGGAGCAATGATAAAAGAAACAAAAAAACAAAAAACAAAGGAAAGGAAAAAGAAGCACCACCCTGTCGGCTGGGGCGTTAGAATGCACCGACTGCACCTCTGCAGAGGGGTAAGACTCCCCAATGGGGCCACCTGTTGGCCGTGGATGGCGACCCGTAATGCTTAAGGATAGAGCCCAGGGTTCATGACATGCAATACACCACTTTGGCACTATCTTGGGCTAGACGGGCGGTCGGAGAGGCCCCCTTCGATCAATCGGCTGGTCACGTCAAGCCCTAGCACCTATATGATTTTCCCAACTCTATTGCCTTTATGGCAAGCCCCAACCCCTTTTTATCATATGGGTGCTAGAAGGCGGTGACTGCGGGTCTACATGTCCTAGGAATGACGTTAAACTCTATCTGATGGTGAGGTTCCAGTTTTGGAGGTTTGGGGAATGTGGAGCACCCCTTCATCACCATTGCTCTCTGGTCCGCTCTGACCCGGAGTGGTAGTACCTGTTAGGGTTCCATCTATGGGTTAAATAGAAAAATGTATTTATAAAGAAATTGTATTATCCATTAAGAATTGATTTATTTCAAAACTTTATCGGCATTAAATAACCCACTGAGGTTGATATGCCGTAAAACAAAACAAACCAAACCAAAGAGAAGCACGTACCAATTGTTAAAATACTAGGGTGAGTCAAAACTTTTGCAGCATAGTAGTACTTTGACTTACGAGTAGCCAAACGTACGATGTTTTCCGAGTTACAAGCTGTCACAGTCTATTTTTTGCTTTGTGTTGTGAGCTAAATTTGAGGTACGAGTGAGCTTCAGACACTAATACTAATTAATAATCTATACATATATAAAGGGCAGTTATCGGTACTGCTGTATGGCTGTACCACCTGGACCCTGAAGAAGCGCCTTGAGAATAAGCTAGATGGGAGCTGCACAAGAATGCTGCGAGCAGTCCTGAATAAGTCGTGGAAACAGCACCCCACAAAGAAGCAGCTGTATGGCCACCTGCCTCCCATATCACAAACCATACGAGTAAGGAGAGCTAGGCATGCAGGGCACTGCTGGAGAATTAAGGATGAGCTCATTAGCGACGTACTACTGTGGAGGCCAATGGATGGACATGCTAACGTGGGTCGCCCAGCCATGACCTACATTGACCAACTATGTATGGATCCTGGATGCTGCGTGGAGAGGCTCCAGAATCGATGAATGATAGGGAGGGTTGGCGAGAGATCGTCATAGATATCCGTGCAAATTGCGCGACATGATGATGATGATGATGTATGTATGTATGTATGTATGTATGACGCAGTCAACACCGATCGTTATGTGTGCCAGATATGTTCTAGGATATGCAGAACTTTGGCCGGATTAAAGAGTCATAAACGAGCTCACAAACGGACAATGGATGAAAGAGTGGCAGTCGCCTGACAAGACGTTGCGATCAATATGTATATATGTCCGAATGAAACTATGAAAATAAAACAATTAACGACAAATGAAATATATATATACACATTAAATATCACCGATTCCTGCTTTTTGTGCAAAAATTATGATGATTTGATTTACATTCGAAGATATCTAAAAATTAAAATATACATAGAAATAGTATTGAAATTCTCCTTAAAAATGTCCAGCATTGATAAATCTCAAATAGACAAATACACCACAGTTCTTTGTCCTCCCCTACCCAGTTGATGCTGGGTAGCCGCTTCTCGTGCCTCATAAATTGTAAATTATTCCTTACTGCACCAAAGCTATCAATTTTGGCTCGTGCTTATAATTTTATAATACAACCCCCAAAATAGGGTTCTCTCCGAGAGAAATATGTAAAAAAAAATAAAAATACAGTGGTACCTTGAATTACGATTGTTCAAACCTACGAGTTTTCCGAGTTACTAGCTTTCACTCGGTCGTCTTTTTGCTTTGTTTTGAGAGCTCAAATTTGAGGTACAAGTACGCTTATGTTAATAAGTTCACAAAACATTTAAGTTTCCAAACCTTTACACATTTAAGTATTTTAAACATTGAGTTTTTTCCGAACATTTAAGTTTCCAAATATTTTTTTGCATCGCGAAGTGGCAAGATACACAGTAGAATGGTGTGCTTAAATATTTATTAAGCACCAGCATCCGGTGCGAAACGGATACATACAAATAAGTACAAACAATTAACAAGACAAAATTTACAGTAAATAGAGGAGGGTCAGTTCGGTATAGCCAACGCAGCAAAGTCGGTCTGAATATTATTCAGCTAGCTAATCCACTTTAAGCGTAGGCTATTTTATGGCTATGGGCCAGTCCATCTGGTAGAATGCTGAAGGGGTGTTAGCTACTCTACAACATATTATAAAAAATAGACATTAAAACATATTACAGCACATAATTGAATACATTCTATTTTATCATGTTTTTATACAATATAGTGATAGTTTTCTTATTGACCCCCCCCCCCTCCCCAAAAAAAACGTAACAAAAATGGGTGTTTTTGATAGATGGGCTGGAATGGAATGGTATTTCAGTTTATTTCAATGGGAAAAATTGATTTGATATATGACGAAACTGAATTAAACCCGTTATCTAAAACTAGAAGTGGCTACTCAGCGTCATCTGGGTAAGGGGGGAATATTTGTCTCATACCCCACTTGTATGGACTGGGCACAAGGCCTCGTTTTAATGTGGGCCTACCCATAAGCCGAAGCTCACGGGTGGGAAAGAACAAAAATTGCGTCGATCCCTTCGGCATTCCCCCTCAAGGGCGGCGCCTCAGGCGCTGGGCAATAAATCCAGCCCTGCTCACAAGGGGACAGGTATTGCCTGGGGGGGGGGGAAGCCCCTGGGATCGACGCTATTATTTGTACCTTACCGGTCCAGTGGCCGAAGCACACTGGACCCCCAGCGTCATCAGAATAAGGGGACGGTTAAATAGGCAGTCTCGCTGATCCATTATTGTTGAATTGCAAGTTGGATCTTTGCAAGAAGCCCCATTAGAATCCCTACGTAAAAAAAAAACATTGCCTTGATCTAGCAACTCTGAAAAGAAAAATTAATGTCTCCTATTCAAAATACTAAATGCAAAAAAAAAAAAAATAAAAAGAAAAAAAATTCACGCTGTTATCATTTAAATTCTATTTTCTAATTATCTTAATGAATATGAATAAAATCGTAATTATTTTTGCTCAGAAACCAAGATGTAGTGATAGTGAATGTGTATATATATTTACTTTGTCATTAATTGTTTTATTTTCTTAGTTTCCTCCGGACATACATACATACAAACTGCCCTTTATATATATGCTAGGAGTAGCTACCCGGCGTCGCGTGGGTAGAGAGGGGATTTTTTTCAAGTTAGTTTCGCAGATCCATTATTACTGAATTGTGAGTTGGATCCCTGCTGGATGCCCCATAAAAATCCGTACGTAAAAAAGACCTTGCGTTGACCCAGTTACTCTGAAAATAGAAATTTATGTCTACAATATTAAATTTTTGTTTCTTTTTTTTTTTAGATATCTTCATGAATTTAAATCAAATCTTCATTATTTTTGCTAAAAAACCATGCCGTGGTGATATTTAATGTATTTATGTATATATATATATATATATATATATTTACTTTGTTGTTAATTGTTTTATTTTTGAATTTTCCTCCGGACATACATATTCACACAACTGTCCTTTATATATGTATAGATAGATGTTTTCTCATTCTTTCTTTACCAGTCCCTCTTATCACCCAACAAGTTGATAAGCACTGTGTATAATTTTAAATACTCACGTACAAACAGGTACACGATAACTTAAGTACTCATGCGGGGAAAGATACTGTTATATAGTGGACCAACCAAACATAGATATTTCAATTCTCGATGTTTGCAAATACACTACCATTTCAGAGACAAACATCTTTCTAAAGTTGTGCAAATGTTATTTTATCAAAAATAGGACGTCATCTTCAGTCTCGATACTCTTTGGTTACACCTTGTATAAAGAGTATAGAACTTCCTTAAAACACAAATACATTTATGATAATGGCTGTCACATTTGATTCGAGTATGGCCATTGACATCATTTTACATGATATCAAGTAATACTTGTGCCTGGAGTTTTTTTTATAGCGAGAAAAGATGCTACTTCAACAACCTGTATAAAAAATTAAAAAAAACACACACAAAAAAAACAAAACACACAAAAAAAGACGATGCACTGAAATTTAACAACAGGTGTTATATACCGTCACTGGACCCGACAAAGAACAGGAAACACACACACACACACACACACACACACACACATATAATATATATATATATATATATAATATATATATCTTGATATAATAGAGATTATGGGTTTGTCTGTCTGTAACCGAAACTATATTACTATTCAAGTCACAATTCCCTTACTTATTTACGTCACATTCTCCATGATTTTATTTTTTATTTAAATCTCAATTATTAATTAAATTGTTTTACATCATTAAGACTGTTGACCATATCTACATGATATCTTCCACGCACCCCACTTGTACGGGTCAGGCACAAAGGCCCCATTTATGTGGGACCACCCACAAGCCGAGACTCATGAGGTGGCAGGTGAAAAATTGCGTCGATCCCGTCGGCATTCCCCTTCAAGGGGGCGCCTCAGGCACTGGGCAATAAACCCATCCCTGACCCTTTAAATCGAGGGGGCAGGTGTTGCCTGGGGGGATGGCCCCCTGGGATCGACGCCGTTAATTATAGCAATGGTCCAGAGGCCGAAGCCACTGTTGACCATATCAACATACTAATAACTTGCAGTTGTATTTATATATACAAAAAAGAGCGGATTACAGTGTGAATGGGAAGGCTAATTTGAATATTGATATTAAAAATTTGATTTTAATAAATATATGCTTAGTATTATTGATTTCTAATTGTTTGGTTTTATCTTATTGAATATGAGCAAAAATCTCAGGGATAAATCTTAAAATAAATCCCTTAACAAGAAGAAATAACTGTAATATTATTCTTTACTTCCCATTTTAACTAAATAGTTAAATTAGGAAAATTTACCAATGAAAGAAGGGAGTAATGGAAAATGATGGAAGAGTTTCAAAGTTGTTCTATTTTTCAATCATACCCCCTCTGTTCCAAATCTTTTTATCTGCATTCTTATTCAGTTTCATTAGCCTTTCTAATTTAATATAATATTGTATTATATTAAAACTTAAATACTTGCATCCGGAGTGTGCATAGATTTGTTAGTATATATAAAGTTATATTTTTATTTTTTGTTGCGTGTAGACTGAGAGTCGTCGGTAGAGAATGCACATACACAGGAGCCTTCGAGAGTTCTGACTGCGAGTGATCTGCTCAACACAAATTTCTAAGAGTTTATGTAACTCTTCAACTCAACATAGCAACGTCTCTTTGACCGTGGCACCTATGTAGTTTTCCAAGATGATGCACTGAGCTTTAACGCAATGTTTTCCGTTTTAACGGTTATATTTGATCATATCTTATTTATAATCTTCGTATAATGTTACATGTTTTTAGTCGTCTGTACAATTTTAAAATTTTTATTTATATCAAGTTTTCAATTAAAATTTTGATGCATTTGTGAACATTTTTTTTTTGTCTGGAATTCAAGGTCGGGTTAGCTCAGTCGGTAGAGCGTTCGGCTAGAAACCACAAGGTTCCTAGTTCGATACCGGTCCTCGCCAACTCAGTGTATGAGTAGCACAGGGATATGTGCGGTAAAGTAAGGAGCTGATGGTAGGTGTGGCGCTCAACCTCAGATGCTAACACGAATCTCCTTGGTCTAGCGCTATTGAAAGGGGGATAGACTCCCTCGCTGACTGGCTGATACTGACTTTAGGCCGCCCCGCCGACTTTACTTTACTTATATCTGGAATTATTATTATTTACATTACTTACACGTCTCAATCTAATATCCCCATCCTGGTCGTTATATTCACAATGTTGCAGCTGCTGTATTTCCCGCTCTTCTTCATCTTTTGTCATAGTTTGTAACATTCAAGAAATTTCAAACCGAACTATTTATTCAATTAACGAGGATATCCATTCATGTGAATATCTCATATTAGTTAATTCGCTTTCTTAGGTATTTCGCCCTTATGATATCAAAAACCACATGAAGAAGGCCGAACTGTATAGCGGCCGAAACATTGTGAATATAATATGATTTTCCCAACCCTATTGCCTTTATGGCAAGCCCCAACCCCTTTTTATCATATGGGTGCTAGAAGGCGGTGGCTGCGGGTCTACATGTCCTGGGAATGACGTTAAACTCTATCTGATGGTGAGGTTCCAGTTTTGGAGGTTTGGGGAATGTGGAGCACCCCTTCATCACCATTGCTCCCTGGTCCACTCTGACCCGGAGTGGTAGTACCTGTTAGGGTCCCATCTATGGGTTAAATAGAAAAATGTATTTAAAAAAATTGTATTATCCATTAAGAATTGATTTATTTCAAAACTTTATCGGCATTAAATGACCTACTGAGGTTGATATGCCGTAAAACAAAAAAGGCGTGAAAAAGGCGTGAATATAATAACAAGATGAGAAAAATAAGCCATTAAATCTATTGATAATGGAGATTAGGTCTCTATTTGTTTGTAACCTAAATTATGTCACTGCTTATGTCACATTACTCCAAAACATAGAATAAATACACTCAAAATTTGAGCATGCAACCTTAGACGGTCCTCATTGGTTTTAAAACAAGTTTTAATAAATACATGCCCAGTATTGTATATTTATATATAGTTTGTTTTATTTTGATATATGTTTAAAGTTGTCAAAACTAAGTTTCCATTTCAAATTGTTTTATTTTTTTACCCCTTTAATAAATTTGATGACTTTACTTACTTATGGCACAAACTTTCTGACATTGAATTTTTCACTACCACCCCATCAGGCAATATCTTTCAAAAATTGATTTTTATACCACCCGGATGGTGTTTTTGCTAGTGTATATAATGTAAATAATAAAGACAATTGTGACGGAGAACGAGAAAGGAAAAAGAGCAAGACATTGTCTTGCCTGCCGGGATCGAACTCGCGTCCCCCGCATGCAAAAACAAATGCGATTTGGGCACTGGACGGATTTGGGCATGTGCCCGGATGTTTGGGTAAATATGTCCATAAATAACAAGTGAGTCGAGCGCTGGGCAGTCATCAGCAGTCGACGACGACGAAGCGCTTTGCGAACGACCCAGTAAAGAAATGGATTTTAGTCCAACAGAAACAAAACTAAATAGGAAATGCGATTTTGAACTGCTAAAGATTATTTCAACTACGACGACGGATTTTCCAGCTGCTAGACGAAGACGAAGAATGTGTTGACCAAAAGAAAGTCTGGCTTGTGAGAAGACGGTGAACTCGCTTGTTTTTGGTCCCCACTCAGCAGGAACTTCTTGATTCGAATATCTATTTCCCCCCATATATTTCACCCCTTCTATAACAATATTTAAAAAAAAACTCTTTGTTCATTACTGTTATGGTAATTTTACCACGTACGCATGAACTCTTCCGACTATAAATAGCAGCAGGTTCTGCACTTAAGTGTGTGTTAATATTTCAGCGGATAGCCGATAAAACAGCCACGCGTGTAACGGTCTCATTTGTATATGTTTGTACTACTGTTCTTTGTTAATATGTTTGTTTAACTCATTTCCTCTCTTGTGTCTTTATTCTGGCCCCCAACCAGGCCACAACAATTATGTGGAGGCGTAATTGCGTAACGGTTATCCTCGCTTGTTTATCCCCATCCGGTTTATTTCCCTTGGCTCTAATACTCTTGTAAAAGGCATGAATCCATTAGTTGTATCCAGGGCAGAATGGACTATTTAGCCTTAGTGAAGCGGGTAAGTTTTTTTCTTATTGAATTTGATAAAGTGAAAGAAGGCAAAAGGGTGGGAACAAGAGAGAGAGAGAGAAGAGAGAGAGAGAGAGAGAGAGAGAGAGAGAGAGAGAGAGAGAGAGAGAGGTTGGTATAATTTTACTGAAGATTTTGAGAGAGTAAAAGAAGGCAAAAAGTTGGTAGGAGAGAGAAAGGTGAACTGTATAATAATGTATGCATTTGAGAGAGAGAGAGAGAGAGAGAGAGAGAGAGAGAGAGAGAGAGAGAGAGAGAGAGAGAGAGGGGGTTGGTCATAATTTACTGAAGATTTTGAGAGAGTAAAAGAAGGCAAAAAGTTGGTAGAAGAGAGAAAGGTGAACTGTATAATAATGTATTTGAGAGAGAGAGAGAGAGAGAGAGAGAGAGAGAGAGAGAGAGAGAGAGAGAGAGAGAGAGAGAGAGAGGGGGGGGGGTCAAGTTTTCATTGAAGAATAAAAACGAAAAAAAAAACCCAAACATTTGAGAGGTAGTGCATTTGAAAGATGGTTTCATTAGCCTCGGTATGACAACCAGTCTAGGAAAAATCAAATCAAATTTAAACCAGGTATACTCTGTTAAAAAAACTCTCATGCATCACTTTCTGCTCACGACAGAGGAGTTGGATAAATACATACTCTGTTTTAAAAAAATAAAGTTTTCGTTCTTTTTCTTCTCAACCAAAGACGGAACCTTAGACCGCTGGCATCCGAGTTAAGTGAAAACACAGCGCAATGCAATAAAGTGGCAAAATGATCAAAAGTAGATTTGTTTTAAAATTGTCGAAATTGTCGCTTAATTCAATGATATCGCCGCCATGTTTTGGATCGTTATCATTGTTTAACGTTTGCAAATAGTCAGTTTCTTAATGATATTAAATTACAAAGCTCTAAATCAGTAATGAGATACGAACGGCAACAGTGATCGGTATGACGCTCGGCGATCGGTGAGTAGTCGGTTATCTCACCTCGAGACAATCGATCAAGTCTCACGTCCGGCGCGGCTTTTTATCCCACATCTCGGAACACTGACACGCCAATTACCGTCGACCAAAACGGATCGCAATTAATCGGTATGTAACCGAAACCTTCTTTCATTAATTTAAGGAGGAAGAGAAACTCTAGTATTTTTTTTGGGAGAGAGAGAGAGAGAGAGAGAGAGAGAGGAGAGAGAGAGAGAGAGAGAGTAAATGTATGAGAATGTTCATTTGAGGGGAGTACAAAAAGTAGGCAGGAGAGAGAGAGAGAGAGAGAGAGAGAGAGAGAGAGAGAGAGAGAGAGAGAAGAGTGTGTGTGAATGAGAGAGATAGAGAGAAAGTATGTGTATGTGTATGTGTGCGTGAGAAAAAAGAGTGTGTGTGTGTGTGTGTGTGAGAGAGGAAGAGGGGGGAGAAGAGAGAGCATTTGAGAGTAAGTGAGTGAGAGAGATAGAGGGAAAGAGGGAAAGTATGTGGATGTGTTGTGTGTGTGTGTGTTGTGTGTGTGTGAGAGAGAGAGAGAGGAGAGAGAGAGAGAGAGAGAGAGAGAAGAGAGAGAGATGGTGGAAAAGGAGGAGTGGGGAAAGGTGGGCAAGTTTTTAATGAAGAATAAAAACAGTTAAAAACATTTTGGAGCATTTGTTTGGGGATTTTAAAACATGGACACAATTTAGCAGAAACCTAAGAGAACGGGGAGCCTGAATGGTGAAGAGATGAAGACGAATAGGACAAGGGAGGGTGGCTGAAAAGTTCTCGGTTCAACCAGATAGAGAATGACTCAAAGGCATGAAACAGGCATGCTATTTCACATATTCATGGCTTACAGTCAAATCACGTGGAAAGCATCGGTTGCCGCTAGATCACCAACGTTAAGCAGCGATGAGCCTGTTCAATATTTAGATGGGTGACTATTTAAGCACAAGTACTGTAAGAAACCGAATATCAAAATGACTTGATTCGGACAAGGCTTGTAGCATTTCACATAGCGCTAATACCCTTGGGAAAGGTATTATTCCAACTATTTTCCCTCCAGCTGGGGGTAAATAGTAGACTTGGCTTTATAACCTTGGTATTGCATTCGGTCTAGGAGAAGGAAACGCTGAATACAAACATATTAAAGCTAAGCTTAAAACTTGACCTTGTGTCACATCCTGCTCTTGTGGAAGGGTTGGTAAATATGTATTTATAAAACTATTGGTTCAATACTTAGATGGATGGCCATTTAAGCAACAGCAGGTACTGTAAGAAACCAAATATCAAAATGACTTGATTCGGCATTAGATTATCCGAAAAGGGTTGATATGCCGTAAAACAACAAACCAACCAAACCAAATATGCATCCCACAATTCAACACACTTGGGACAATCATTTCTCAATCCTCTTTACCTTTGAATTTAACTCTTTGCCTACCAAATTTCCCTTGCGGCTGTACCAAATTTTCTTGGTATTTTTTAAAATCTGTATGAGAGGATATTTCAAAATTTACTATCAGAACTCATTCTATTCAAATAAAGTCCCATTATCATTGTAATCTGAGTCTATCTGCTCTATTATGATGAACTAACCATCAACGGTTTACGGTAGGATCACAGTGGTAGGAGAGCCGCTGCCAGTGACTTAAAGTAGGCAAAGAGTTAAAAAGAAATCATAATAACATAAAGGATAGATAAACCAACAGAACAATGTAGTTGATAAGAGAGAGAGAGAGAGAGAGAGAGAGAGAGAGAGAGAGAGAGAGAGACAGACAGACAGACAGACAGACAGAGAGAGAGAGAGAGAGAGAGGGGGCGGGGGGAGAGAAATGGGAAAAGAGAGACATGAAGAGGAGAAGGAAGGAGAAAGAGAGAATGAAGAGAGAGAGAGAGAGAGAGAGAGAGAGAGAGAGAGAGGAGAGAGAGGGGGATAGGAGGAGGGGAAGGAATAGAGAGAGACAGAGAGATAGAGAGACAAGAAGAAAGAGAGAGAGAGAGAGAGAGGAGGAAAGAGAGAGAAGAGGAGGGAAAGAGAGAGATATGGAGAGGAGAAGGAGGAGGAAGAGAGAGAGGAGAGAGAGAGGAGGGGGAAAGGGAGACATGGGGAGGAGGACGAGGAGGAGGAGTACAGACAGACAGAGCGATAGAAGAGAAAGAGAGAGATAGGGAGGAGGGAAAGTGAGAGAGAGAGAGAGAGAGAGAGAGAGAGAGAGAGAGAGAGAGAGAGAGAGAGAGAGAGGGGGGAATAGAAAGATAGTAAACTAATTGAAAAATAATTACAAAAGGTTTTTTTTTTTTATTTGGTAGGTAATCATAATTGTCATTTACTGAGCTTAGCATAATAAAGTCGCGTTGTCAGCACGGATTTTCATGACTCTCGCCACCTGTCCCTACCGGTCATCACTCTTGGCAAATCCTCCTCACGGCATCCAGTATCCGTACAGAGCTGATCGATGTAAGCTTTTGCTGGTCGGCCTACAATATTGTTTAGGTGTCCACAAGAGTTATGAGTTCGTCCTTGCTTCTCTAATGTGTCTTGTTTGTCTTAACATGGATGGTTTGTTTGATATAAGGTAAGTGGCCGTAAGTGGCTGCGTTTTGTGGGATGCTGCTTTCAGGATTTGTTCAAGACATCGCTAGAGTCCAAGTGGTGCAGCTATATATATATATATATATATATATATATATATATATAGTCATCCACAGACACGTGTTTCGACTTATCAAGTCTCTTCAGTGTGGCTAGACATTTTGTGAGCTACCTACAGCCGGGATAGAACTCTGAGTGATTCAGCATCAGTCGGACAGCTTAACCGCTAGGCTACCGTCACCACAGAATGCGAAGGGGATTTTAACTGTTTTAATACACACATTTGTCTGTGTGTAAAGGCCGCCATAAAGTGCTCCATCCCTTTTATAGGAGAGCGTTGTGTTTACGCTTTAATTGGCGGTCATCAGCAAAATCCCCTCTAAAGTGCTCAATCCCAGGGGGGGGGGAGACCAACCCCTCCGCACGGGCAGGATATGACATAAGGTTAATTTCTTAAGCAGAGTTTAACATTTAAATTCAGAGTATTCCTTCTAGACTGCTGGCTTAAGCAAGGTTAAAGAGCCCAGTCTGTCCTACTATTTACCCATAGTTAGATAGAGAGTAGGGGAATGAATACCTTTCCTAAGGGTATTAGCACTATATGAAATGCAAACAGGTTCGTCTAGGATTTGAACTCAGGCCGATTAGTCCATTTCCTACGACTTTAACCATTACACCACTCACCTTCACTGCATATATAGGTGCTAGGGCTTGACATGACCAGTCGATTGATCGGTTGCCGCCTCTCCGACCAGCCGTCTAAACCAAGTAGGGACCGAAGAAGAATGATGCATGTCATTCATCCATTTTCATTGGCATTTCAATCTCGGAAGGCTATAACATAGTTGTTGTGCCCTTGAAGTTACAGCGCCTCCTGTGACTGTAAAGTCGAATGTTCGAAAAACATTCTCGACCACAGATGTCACATGTGAAGGCTGTCCCTGAAGATGTTGATGTGCCGGTGCTTTGTTGCCGCTGCTTTCTTCTGGCTTAGAAAACCATTTAATACCCGATTCACAGACCACTCAGCCTCAGGGTCGGTACCCACGGTCAACAGGGGGCTCCATTGGATGGGTTGTTTTACTCTTCTGCAAAGGTGCAGTCGGCAAATTCTACCGCCCCAGCTGATAGGGCGGAAAATCCACTTTTGTGGTTCCAACAAAATGGATACACTATGCATATCGACAATGGCATCTATGGAAAAATAAAATAAATAGATAAATTTTGCCAGGATGTCTTATCTCAATATTGACATTCCGTGACTGGTCACCTCCCCACCAAATCTCACCAAATCTATCCCCTTGTACTTACTTTCTCTATTACAGTACGGCAATTAAAAAATAACGGTAATTCTAAATTTACAGGACTTTGACCTTTCACTGAGCTTTCACTGACTTTATGACTGTCCTCTGATTGGTCAGTTCGTTTCGTGGAAGCAGGAGGTGAATTTGGAACTTAGGGAGTTCTAGCTGAGGTTTTAAAGGAGCAGACGTGTCTCCATGATGGCCATTTCTTCCACGCCTGATGGTTAACTTAAATAAAGACGTCTGAAAAATATCCAAATCTTTTTGTTCGTTGCTAAAAACAACAACGAACACAGAGGTGAAGAAGCCTAAAAAAGTCCCAAGGGACAGATCAGAAGAACGGAGAACTAGCCCAGATATCCAGAGAGAGAATAGATGACCCGATCCAGCATAGTAGTAGATAGGTACAATATGATAAGATAGCGAAAGAAGCAAGGGGTTATACCACACCTATGGAAACATCTGAAGGCTCAAGTTTTAGACGTAGGCCGCGGACAATTCACGTATTTTATTCGTCATAAAATCGCAATCATACTAGAGATGATCGCTGCAAAAGTTTCAAGAGTGTTTAGCAAGTGAAGACAAGAATTTGGAGAATCATCACCATCAGTTCGCGCTGATTGCACAGATTCCCGTGACTCTCTCTCACCACCCGTCCCAGTCGGTCATCGCCCCCGGCAGGTAGTCCACATGGCATCCAAAATCCACACAGAGCTGTTTGATATAGGTTTTTGCTGGTCTGCCTACACTTGTGTTTCATGTACAGGTGTCTACAATAGAACATCACTTATGAGTTCGTCCTTGCTTCTCCAGCAATGTTCAGCTAGTTTTATTTGGATGGTTTATGTTATAGGAGGTAAGTGGCTGTACAGATTTTTTTGGGGCTGCTGCTGCTTTCAAGATTTTTCAAGACACCACGCAGCAAATCTTGAAAAAAAATTGATGAAAAAAAAAAAAGGCAAAATTTGAGTAGGATGTATGTTATCTTTCCGTTCCAGCGAGATAAAGTTCACAATGTAAGATAATCACAAATACATTCTTAAACTCTAATAAAATCTATTAATGTGTCAAGTTTTCTCAAACTACACATTTCTGGAAGGTAAATTAGACTGAAATCGGGAGGAACGGATTATTCGGTTATATATAATATATAGTAGGGGGTACGGGCTTTTTCATTGGCTTACACTGATTGTGGTTTCTCGATTTAAGAGGTCGAGTTGTTTTTTGTAGTTTCATTTGTAGCAAAAATGTTAATACTAGCAGCACGTAGCTTGCAGGGTGACAACCTGAAGATACCGGATTCAAGTTGGGGTTGCTATCGGAGCCGATGTGATACACTAGACCCCGTAATCGGCGATGAAGATAGTGCATCACTGACGACCACCCTGCATGCATTCATAAGAATTTTAAAAAGGCACGACTCTGTTTTCCTCCAGATATGGGTAAATAGTCGAGCAGACTGAATTCTTTAGCCTTGGTTAGGCTACCAGTCTAGGAGAAGAAAAATCCTTAGTTCAAACCAGCTGTACTCTACTTAAAGATAATCATTGCATCACAAATTATTTCTTTGGACAATTAAACATATTCTTAGTTTCTTGATGTTCTGAACATTTCGACCGTTCCATTCTACGGTCATTTTCATGTTGAATGGAAATATAGGGTCTCTTTTCTCCAGCACTACAATATGATCAAGAGCGATCTTTTTTATTTGTCCAAATTAAACTCTCCCAATGCCATCTAGTGACAAAGAAAGATCTCGAGGGCAACTTAATATAGTGCATATCACGCATTTATAAATATGTATATGAAAAAAAAAACACAAACAGGGGATGTTATACTGGATGGAAGTTTATTACTGGTGGTGATCAGCTCGTGTCCTGAAGAAGGTCTGAAAGACCGAACGTTATAGCGTCAACAGTAATTTAATTAACTCCTCAGTTCGAGCAGGACGTGATGCAATGTCAATTTGCGAGAGGATATTAATAGGTCTAAATTCAGAGTTTTCCTTCTCTTAGACCGGTTGCCCATACCAAGGTAAAAGTTGGATTGATACCTTTCCCCAAGGGTATTAACGCTATGGATTTTAACACGGTTCGTCGTGTCCATTTCTTACAACAATAATCATTACATCACAAGCACCCATGAATATGTATATATTCATTTAAGCATAAGCCCTCAGCTAGTTTTGAGACATGACCCAATGCGTGTCACATCCTACCTGCTCGCAGTGGGTAGGATGTGACATAAGGTTTCAAGTATGGAACATCCAACGAGGATTGAATTCGCTATTCAATATTAATAGATCTAGGGGTTATTTCCTAGTTAAGTAGTATGATATAACAGGGTGACCCAGAAAAAATAAACCCAAATTATTTATTTTCCATTAAACTAACCCTAACCCTAAACCCCAACCCTAACCCTAAACCCTAAACCTTAACCCTAACCCTAACACCCCTCTAGTTGAGTAACATGATATTACAGGGTGGCCCAGAAAAACAGAATTTAGCAATAAAACTGTTAATTTTAACTAGGGGTTAGGGTATAGGGTTAGGGTTTACGGTTAGGGTTAGGGTTAGGGTTTAGGGTTGGGGTTTAGGGTTAGGATTAGGATTTAGGGTTAGTTTAAGGAGAAAATAAATAAATAATCTGGGTTCTGTTTTTTTCTGGGTCACCCTGTAATATCATGTTACTCAACTAGGAAATAACCGATCTAGGAGACTAACTTATTTAACCATTACACCATGTAGTATAGTCCTTGATGTAGTTCGATCATAAAATTGAGTTTCTCCGTCCTGTCAGCTGAGGTAGAAGAATACACCGACTGTACCTCTGCAGAGGGGTACAATTCTCCCAATGGCTCTCTTTTCTGTCGATGTTACTGTTGGCCGTGGGTGGCGATCTGTGATGTTTAAAAACGGAATCCTGGTGGCTGAGCAGTCCATGACATGCAAGATGGGCAGTCAGAGAGTTCCCCTCTGATCAATCGGCTGGTCACGACAAGCCCTAGAATCTATATGATTGTCCCAACCCTATTGCTCTTATGGCAAACCCACAACCCTTTTATCATATATGTGCTAGAAGGCGGTGGCCGAGGGTCTTATTGTCCTGGGTATGACGTTAAACTGCATCTTGTGAAGTTCCAATCATGGAGCTCTGGGGAGTGTGGAGTACCCCTTCATCGCAATTACTCCCAGGTTGACTCTGACCCAGAGTGGTAGTACCTACTAAGGTTCCATTTATGGGTTAAATAGAAAACGTGTTAAAATGTGCTTTAAAAAATTGAGTTTAAAAAAATTCAATATCACTAAGAATGAATAAAACAATGTCTTCTGCATAAAATAACCCCACAAAGGTTGAGATGCCATAAAATCGTTTGAATAGAAAAATGAATTTAAAAAATTGAGTTTGAAAAAAATTGAATACCCAACAATGAATAAAAATAAAGACATGAAATAACCCAAGGGTTGACATAACGAAAATCCAACCAACCAACCAGCCAACCAACCAACCAATCAACCAACTAATAAGGTTCTATGGTTCTTGTGAAAAATATCGCATTTCCAAAATTGATAATTAAATCAAATATTTAAAAAAATGAACTAAAAGAAAAAAACAACAAGTAGTCAATTTTGTTCTTAAAAAAACAACCCTCTAATAGTCACGTGATCATTAAGACTCGGATCCTGACACGGAGTAACACGCGCATGCGCTAACTGACGAAGCGATCAATCATATTTTTATTATTCACGTAAGCATCATTCTGTTAATAAATAGCGCGGTGCGAGGAAACACGATTTGAGCACGTGACACACCAGAGACACTGGACAAATATGGGAGAGGGTGGAAAGTTGGAGGGGTGCCAAAAGAAATAGGGGATTGTAGGTGGAGAAAAAAAGTTCTATTTCGGTTTTGATTACATTGCATGTATAAAAGACAGAAAAAAGAAATAAAGAAAAAAAAAAGAAGAAAAGAATGAAAAAAAACAACATAATTATAATCCCTATGTACTTCCGTTTGTGTGACTTGGTGTGTAAAAAGGGGGAAAATAATGGAAAATAAAAAAAAAGAATAAAAATAATGAATGAAAAGAAACGAATAAAAAACTGAAAAATGAATGTAAGAAAGAAAAAAAATGGCGGATATGTGAGAAAATAAAGAAAAGGGGATTGGTGTGCGCATGCGTACAATAGAGACAAAAAATACATAATCTTCTAATGCGTACGATTGCTTGAGAGAGTACCTTTTAGACGACGATATGTTTTAGTGACTGATGCTTATTAATACACTACCTTAAAAGCCACCATATCGGGCAGCAATTAAGCTAGCTCCTGAAGAGAGCTCTTGATTGGCCGCCAACCCAACAATAACACTTCATGCATTGAGTACATATTAAATTTTATTTAACTTGAACAATATTTATTTGGTTAAACTTGCAAATCATCGTCAAAATTAAAACGGAAACTTATTAGGTGTATGTAATGTGTGTATGTATTGCTTAAAAAACAAACAACAACAACAAAAAAAACACAAATTACTATACATTTAATTAACCATTGAAATTAATTATTGAATCCAACGGTAGACACATTAGTCTCAGTTGTTTGTGTTAGTATTGCAATGTATAATTTCAATTAAACTTGGTTTTAAAGAAATTATTTTTCAACATTAAATTTATAGTAATTTGTTTTTTTTTGTTGTTTTATTTTTAAGCAATACGTAATTAAAAACAACATTAATACCCAAACCCCTAAACCATAACCCAATTCGCAAAAAGTTCATTCATACACTGTAGTTAAACTGTCATGGATCACCACCAAATAAGTTTCCGTTTTGACGACGATTTGCAAGTTTAACCATTAATTTTAATAATATTCAAGCTTACCAGTCCTTAAAAAAAGCTTAAAAGTCCAACGATAATTCTTCTGCTGCCACATTCTGCCTTACTTTCTGTACAAAAATTATTTCTATCATTTCTATTATTTCTTTCACTGGGTTTCACAATCAAGTTCGATTATTCTCAAATTTATTTTCAAGTTATAATTATTGTTATGGTACAAAAAAAAAATATCGCAATAAACCACGTAAAACATCACCGAAAACAATCGCAGGAATTAAAATTTGGGAATCCAGAATTTCAGGATTTCGGGTCCAGATTCAATCCAAAATGCTTTTAATTTGATCACGGAGTCTGTCTGATTCTAAAATGGTATAATATGTTAGGCAACGGTCTCTAGGAATACAGTAAAAAAAGTGTGACACACACTGATATTCATATTTATCATTATAGATGTACGAAGATTCGCTTAAAAGTTTTCGGTCTGACCAAGAAAGAAATAACTTAGAGCCATAAAAAGTCTATGCTATTCCAAATATTCATCCTACAGTTCAACTCACTTCACATATCGTTTTTCAAATTTCATAAACATTTAATGAATAAATAAATAAATAGATGAAATTGAATAAAAAATTTCTATTTGGTTTGACCAAAAAATCTTCAGCAGTTATGAGGGCAAGTGTGAAGATATAAATGGTAAATATATACAAATTAGACAAGCGATTCTTGGTAAATATGTACAAAGTAAATATATCTATCTTTTTATACATTTTTTAAAGGGGCAGTTGTGTGAATCTTCGAAAATAAAACAATTAACAACAAAGTAAATATATATACACATTAAATATCACCAGGGCTTGGTTTTTGAGCAAAAATAATGAAGATTTGATTTAAATTCATGAAGATATCTAAAAAATAAAATTTAAATGATAACAACATGGATTTTTTTTTCATTTAATATTGTAGACATAAATTTCTATTGACTGGATCAACGCAAGGTCTTTTTTATGTAGGGATTTTAATGGGGCATCCAGCGGGGATCCAACTCACAATTCAGTAATAATAGATCTGCGAGATTAACTTTAAAAAACTCTAACCAGGCGACGCCGGGTAGCCACTTCTAGTACAAACTAAATGGTAAATATATACAAATTAGACAAGCGATTCTTGCAAATTTATTCGGTTCTGAACAAAAACCAAACTATCTTTTTGGTAAAAGTAATGTTCAATATATGTAAAATAATAATGGAAAACAAACTTTTGTCATCTATGCAGTGCCACATTGGAATTTTTGCACTGCCGGAGAGAAAGGACAAACTCATAAGCGACGTTTTCCTATGTTGGCTGACCAGCAAAAACTCACATTCATCAACTCTGTACGGACACAGGATGCCTTTTAGAAGACTTAACAAGAGCGATGGGTGATAGGGACGGATGAGAAAGAGAGTAATGAGAATCCGTGTTGTCGTACGCCTTGATGATAATGATATATTTACCCAGTCCCTCCGTCACTAACGCAAGGTAATTTTTTCAAAAAAGCTTATTTGAAATTAGAATTTTCCTTCTCCTTCATTTGCCTAACCAAGGTTAAAGAACTAAATTTCCCTACTATTTACCCAAATCTCGGAGTGGGAACAGATGGAATCATGCCTTTTCCAAGGGCATTTGCGCGAAGTGAAACGCAAATAGCCTCATCCGGGATTTGAGGTCGGGTCACCGATTCCATTTCATATCACGATAACCATTACGCTAAGTACGTCTCTATTATACGATGTATATGTGATGTTTTTTTTCCCCGTTTTATCGTAAAGAGTACTTTAGTACACGAACGGGTGATATTTATTTGGTGAGCTGTATTTATTTCCTAATGATGCTGTTCCGGATAGAAAACCAATACTGCCAAGGGTTAAAAATTCTATTCGGAACAGTATCATTCTGATGTATATGAAATTAGCACGAAAAGCTCTTTGCCAGATCCAGCCCGCAATCCATAATCATCTGGCCAGCAGTCCCTAAGAGAAATATTATAACAATCCGACCCACAAAGGAAACGGACGGTGGCTTAGATGCTCGATTTTTAAAAAAATTTATAAACGTACACAAAGTCATAAACACCATGTCACATACTATTTCTCTGTAAGAATTGTTATTCCTCTCATAGGTATTGCAAGATCATATAATCTTGATTATTAAAATCTGGTAATGAGTAAAGTGAAATCTGGTAATAAGCCCATGAATACATCTGGTGTATATAAAAAGATTACCAATCTCACAGACAAGTTACAATTCAAGCGACCCCCACCCCACGTTAACAATTGTACATTTGCAGGAATAGAGGACCTACGATAGGGACGGATGGAGAGAGATTGTCATATATCCGCTACTATCTCACAGATATGGTTCCTAGCCCCTATGTAGTACATGGTTGCCGACCTCTGGTGCTACCATTATCACTTGCCAAAGTTCACCCCACAGGTAACAATTTAGAATGTGGGAGTATTTCTGTCGCAGTCTGTATAAACATTCCACCAAATTGTTTTTTTACGTTTTAATTTTTCTTCTTTTGTCGAATATTTTATCCACATATTAATCAATTATAGTGCTACCTTGACTTACGAGTGTCCTAACTTACGAGTTTCCGAGTTACGAGCAGTCACTCGGTCGACTTTTGCTTTGTGTTGAGAGCTAAAATCTGAGGTACAAGAGAGATTTAGATAGGCTTATGTTAATAAGTTCACTGTTTCCAAATTTATTACGCAAAAAAAAAAAAAAACATTTATAAAAAAGAATAAACGTTAAATCAACACATAATTCATTACATTCAATTTATTATGTTTTTATAAAATTGTTGTACCGGCCGTTCCTACAGTGGAGAATATACACCGGTTCTCACTATAAATAGTGAGACACCGAGTGAAAAGGTTGTACTGTTACCGTTTAACGGCAAGCTAGCCGTTCCTGTACCATTATTGTAAATACACTTGTCTTATTTTACCCTACCTCGACTTGACTTCTTTTTTACTGTTGGATTAACATCACAACAAAAATACAGTGCTATTTTTCTTATTCAAAAACGGTAATAAAAAATTAGGGTGTTTTGTGTGTGTGTGTGTGTGTGTGTGTACTGGAACGGATAAAGGCATTTCAATTTATTTCATTGGGGAAGATTGATTTGATATACGAGGAAATTGAGTTACGAGCGGAAATAATTAAACTCGTAAATCAAGGTAATGCTGTATAATGACATATCAACCTTTGTGGGTTATTTAATGCCAAAAACCATCATTATAGAAGAATATTAGTGGTACTAGCTGGAAGGATGAAGGTGGTTCATACTTTTCCCAAGAGTAATAGTCTGCAAGTGAACGTAATAGGATGACTGGAGATCGAACTTACAACAACAAAGTCGCAGCCCAGAACGTTAGCAACTACGGTACAGGAACTCCCTTTAATTAATAATAGTGCAAATGTTGCTCTATCATTGCTTTTAATTTGATTATTTTCAAATTTTGCTTATTGTTTTTAGTGTAGACTTTAAGGTTGGTTAAGCTCAGTCGGTAGAGTATCCGCATATAGGCTACGATTCCACACCAAAAAACGTTCAGTTCTGTCTGACTTGTTGTCTCATAGATACAACATACTAGTATTTCTATTTTTTTCTAAATTTTCTAAACTTGTTTGAGCTTTTCCTTTCAATTTCTATAAAATTTTCTAATAAATTTGAATTAAACCAGCAAGTTTTGAAATATTTTGATTTTTCAAAATTAATAAACTAGATACGAACTACTAAGATTTTTAGTCGTTCGTATCTTAAAGTTAAACTTTTTTTTAGTCTAAAAACAAAGTTGTTCGGAGATAATTTTTTACAATTAACTCTTGTCAACCTTCCAAATTCTTCTATTTATCGACATATTCTACAAATGATGATATTTTGTACTTTTTTGAAGGGAAAAACACTTTTTTTGTTTACCCTTTAGTAAAAGGATTTTAGTTTTGTCTGCTTTTTTCGTAAACGCGGCCAATGAGATTAGTGATTATAAAATGGCAGATAAATCTCATTGGCTAATCTTTATTTCGGAGCTACGTATTTTTATTATCCGTATTCTATTGAATTAAAACTTAATTAATTAATTATCAAACCACGAAACCTATGTGAGAAAAATAACTGGACACTTTTTGTGATTTTATCTTAATAATTACGTAAAAATTATTGAGCCATTTTTTACATCCGACGGAATTAAAAAACTAGAGGGTTTTGGGGGGTCGGGATTGTAACCTAATAGAAACCACAAGTTTCCTAGTTCGATACTTGGCCATCGCCAACTCAGTAGATCAGTAGCACAGCTTCTGTGCGGTAAAATGGATAGCTTGTGGTAGGTGTGGCGTTCTATCTCAGACGCAAACATTTTTCGCTGGTCTAGCGCTAGTGAAAAGGGAATAGACTTCCTCGCTGGTACCGACAATAGGCCACTCCGCTGACTCTACTTATTTTAGCTTAAGTGGGATGAGAGGCAAATACCTTGCTTGAGCCTGCTTCATAGTGCTTCGGCCTCTGGAGCGGCTAAGTAAAATTAACAGCGTTGATTCCAGGGAGCTATTCCTCAGGCAATACCTGCCCCCTTGATTTAAAGGGACAGGGCTGGGTTTATTGCCCAGCGCCTGAGGCGTCCCCTCGAGGGGGAATGCCGACGGGAACAACGCATTTTTTGTGCCTACAACACATGAGCTTCGGCTTGTGGGTGGGCCCACATAAAATGTCATTGTGTCACGCCCTCATAAGTGGGATGACAGCAATACATGCTCCCTTGATTTAAAGGAGCAGAGCTGGGTTTATTACCAAGCGCCTGAGGCGCCCCTTTGAGGGGAATGCCGACGGGATCACTGCATTTTTTGTGCCTACCACCCATGAGCTTCAGGCCCACATAAAAATGTCCTTGTGTCACATCCTCATAAGTGGGATGAGAGGCAAATACCCTGAGACTGTGAAGATTACGGAACCGTCTACCACAATGTTTTGGCACTCTGTTGCGAGTTACACTATGTCTGGCGCAAACTGTATTTGGATGTACTAGTATACTGAATATTGTATGATCCAGTATTTGGACGTGCTAGTATACTGAATATTGTATGATCCAGTATACAACAAAAAGGGAATAGACTCCCTCGCTGTTCGGCTGGTACCGACAATAGGCCACTCCGCTGATTTACTTATTTCAGCTTAAGAAAAAAAATGTGTATCCCGCCAAAATTCACCTCAAGAGGGCACCCCAGGCACTGTACAATAAACCCAGACCTGCCCCTTTAAATCAAGGAGACAGGTGTTGTCTTGGTGTGGGGAGGCCCCTTGGGATCACACCGTTAATCTAATTAACAAACACAAGTCCCGAAAGGCCCATATTATTAATGTGTTTTCTAAATCTAAATTAAATTTAAATTAATGAAATAGATCACTAAAAAAGGATTGAGTAGTAGTAGTAGTAGTGGCCACTCCGGGTGGATTTAACAGGTTTGAATTCAGAGTTTTCCTTCTCCTAGACTGGTTGCCTAACCAAAGTTAAAGAGCCCAGTCTTCCCTACTATTTACCCATAGCTGGAGGGAGAGTATTTGGATTCATACCTTTCTCAAGGTTATTAGCGCTATGTGAACTGTAGCTTCGTCCAAGATTTGAACTCGGGTCGACGAGTCCATTTCCTACGACTCTATCCATTACACCTCTAACTAATTTTAATTAGCTATCGAAGGTCACATCTATTTCATATCAAAGTTATTGGAAGCGATATATATTTTTTCACTAATACACATCGACTTTAGGTGTACGTGTGTATATCTGCGTTTACGCACGTGTACATGGTCACATCAGCTCATCAGAATATCAACTCATCAGTATTCATAAGATAAAACCTGTGGCTTAATTTTTTGTCCCGGGTTCCTAACGGCATTTTATATTGCGCTATTAAATATCTTATTATTTAGCGTTTCGTATTTATTCAAAGCGCAAAGTCATTTCACGTTTGTTAAACCAGGTCACGAATATTTAACTAGATTTTTCAAGTCCATGTCGAATGGAGGCTTAGATCCTGATGCAAGTGCATCGTAGTTCGGTGAGAGAGAGAGAGAGAGAGAGAGAGAGAGAGAGAGAGAGAGAGACAGACAGACAGACAGACAGACAGACAGACAGACCTTGATTGTCCCATCCGACACAAGTAGAGCAGGGAATTCTATCTAACTATTTAATCATTGAAATTGCCGATGACAATGGCGGTACAATTATAGACATTCATTATCGATAGGCTTATGCGCGTACAGTTTAACTTGGAGTGTAAGTCATCTTAGAAAGGGTTTTCAGTTAAGCTGATAATGGAATTTGTTCTCGGTGTAATCACAAAACATTACCTTGGAGGAGAATCCATGTCTGGCTGCAAGGAATTTCTTAATCTTTATCGTCTGGTCTGTGTTCATAGGCAAACAAATTAATCGACCGTAGATCTCTAGGGATGTCCAATCTGTCGTGTCAAATTTACCCCCCCCCCTATATTTAACACAAAGAAACTTGAATAAAGGTTATTATTATCTTCAAAGTTTTTGGACCATTCAAAAGAAGAAACATTAAAAAAATTCCTGCCCATTTAAAAAAAAAATTCAGCTTACGGAAATAATGAAAATTATGAAAGAAAACAATATTTATATTTTCGCACCATTAAATCAATTGAAATTTAACGTAATCAAAAACCATGAAAAAAGTGAACCGATAAAAAACGATTTTTAAATTTTTCTATCAAGATAAGAGTCTTAATAATTATATCAGAAGATTCTTATAAGTTTCTATACGTGATTTTTTTAGTAAAGAAACCATGCATTCTGAATTCTGCTTAAAAATATCATAATATTATTCTTTTTCAAACTTTTACTTGCTTTTTTTCGATTGAATTGCCAAGAAAAACATTTTTTTCAAAGAAATCTTCTGATATTCTGGTGAATAATTACCGAAATTTTCGTGGACATCCCTATAGATCTCGCACAAAAATCACAACTTATTTTACGATTCTGTGAACAATGATCAACAGTAGCAGTAGCCGTGGAAATTTTACTTTGGACAAATTTTCTTTTTCTTATTTTCACACATAGATTTACAGATCTTCATGCCATTATGTTGACTAGCAAAAATAATGCATCCTTGAACTATCTCGGTCGTAGCAGCGGTGTTCAATAAATTCTTATACCTGAAAAAAATAAGACCATTAAGTGATATATAGGCTTGAACAATGGTTTATAGAGAGGCAACTAAGAATTTTTTTATTTTGGTCATATAAGATGGAAAATTTCAGAACACTCGGCCATACACTGTTTAGGGCGAGGGTGAGGGGTTAGGGTTAAAGTTAGGGTTAATTCATTCAAGCAGATTGTAGTAATAAGAGAACATACATGGTCGGACTTGAGAAAGCTTTATTCTACTTTGAATACATTTGCAGTTCTCTTGGGAGTTTATATAGTTTTACAAAACTTTAAATTTACATAAAGGGGAGGTGACTCAATTACTTATTACACAGATATGCTAGATTCATATGTTTATGGATTCTTGTGGCGAGAGAACAAAGAAAGTAACACTTTCAATCAAATTCTTAATGATCGAAATCTCTATTCAGCAGTAATGGATTTGCGAGACTAGTTTGCTAACCTTTATACTACAATGAGACGTCTTCCCCGCCACAACTATGATACGACACGAGATCAATTTTTAAGCAGAGTACAACTGGTTTGAATTCAGTGTTTATCTTATTCGGTAAAAACAGCTATTGTAAGCAACACGATGTCCGTGTGGGGCCCCTTGCCTGGCATAATGGTTAGCGATCTTGGCTAGTAGCCATTGAGTTCAATGGGTGATCCATAATTTTAGCCTTGTGCCATACTAAGCTAATCTTAGCAAATAACAACATATTCCCTTTTTGCCAGATTAAATTATCCCCAGAGAGGTCTTTGAGTTATAATTATGCCAGAATAGTAGTTTCGTCACAGTAGTCCATTTGTGGTTCTCAACCTTTTTTAACCCATGGACCCCCTTTTATTGTTAATCTTTTTTTGTAGGCCCCTTTTACTTCTAAATTTTATTTTGTGGACCCCTTTTCCTCCAATTTTTTTGTGAACCCCTTTTCCTTTTAATTTTTTGTAGACCCCTTTTGCTGTTAATTTTTTTATGGACTCCTTTTCCCCTTAATTTTTTTGTTGACACCTTTTGCTTTTAATTTGTTTTATGGGCCACTTTTCCTCTTAATTCTTTTGTGAACCCCTTTTCGTTTTATTTTTTTTTGTGTACCCTTTTTCCTCTTATTTTTTTTTGTGGACCCCTTTTCCTATTCATTTTTTTTGTGGACAAAAAATTTAAGTAAAGGGTACTTAAATTTTTTGTTAATCCCTTTTACTGTTAATATTCTTTATGAACCCCAGCAGCCATTCCACAGAAAAAAAGCTTATATTTTTCACTAATGAATAAGTAAAGGAATTGTATAAGAACTTAAAGAAATAGTAAGTGACTATACTTTATTTAAAAAAAAAAAGAAAAAAAAGAAGCAAAACAACCCCCAACAAACAAACAAACAAAAAAAATAAGTAAATAAAAAAATAAAGTCGGCGGAGTGGCCTATTGTCGGTATCAGCCGAACCACGAGGGAGTCTATCCTTTTTTCACGAGTGCTAGACCAGCGAGATTGTTTTTTTGCATCTGAGGTGAAACAGCACACCTACCATCAACTCTTCACTTTACCACACAGATCCAACACGAATTTGTCTTTAAATGTTGTCACTTGATCCCGATCTTTTCCAGACATTTTGGAGGAAAACTAATAAACTCATATTTATAATTTTGTAACTTTCCATTTTTATTCAGATATTTCAGTATTATGCAGGCGAACCTTTCTTAGTGGGTTTGGTTTATTTGTTTAATGGCATATCAACCTTCGTGGGTTATTTAATGCCAAAGCCATCCTTATAGAAGAAGAGAAGTTTTACAATTTAAGGCACTCTCAAACTTCCTCGACAGTGTTCAGTAAATTCTTATAACTTAAAAAAAGACCATAAAGCGATAGATGGGTTTGAAAAATGCTTTATTGTGGATGAAACTATATAATTAAGAATTTGATTGAAAGTGTTACTTTCTTTGTTCTCTCACCACAAGAATTCATAAACATATGAATCTCTCATATCTGCTTGAATGAATTAACCCTAACACTAACCCCTAAACATAACCATAACCCAAACCCTAGCCCTAACCAGTATACGGTGGAGTGTTCTGAAAATTTCCAACTTACGTTGGCAAAATAAAAAAATTCTTAATGATATAGTTGCATTACTATAAAGCATTGTTCAAACCTATCTCTCGCTTAATGCTCTTGTTTTTTTAAGGTATAAGAATCTACTGAACACCCATTCTACAGTCGAGAAAATTTAAGAGTGCTCTCCTTAAACCATAGATGCTGTGATGAGTGGGTTTATACCTTTCCCAATGGTATTAGACCGAAAGTGAACGTAATAGCGCGACTGGAGTTCGAACTTGCTTACTCTAGCATAATGGACCTAGGAACACCATATTTGTGGCCTTGTGCCAGACACAGAGAAACCTTAATAGGATGTATCATGATTCTCAGACCTTACGGGAGTGGGGAAGCAATGTAAAACTAATTATCACCTTTGAGTCTATTCGGAGCCATTAAGTCTGGGATTATGCTAGTAAAATTTAGTTTAATCGGTTTGTCAGAAGAAAGGATGGTTGACCCGTCGACCTCTTAAGTGACACGTGTAATTTGGTAAAACAGTTAGTACGTTCGAAAGGTTCGAGAAGATTCTAGAAGATTCCACTTCGATTTCTATTTAATGAGGGAACCTTAGATTTTGAATCAGTTGAGTTCCGGGAGACCGAGGGAGAAAGGTCAGTTGAGTTTGGTTTGACCGAGCTGGTGAGAGGCGAGCGACTGGGGTCCTGGAATGCAGATATGGTGTCGCTGTGTGAAACCTGAGATGTAATATTGTACACTGCACGAAGTAAAAACATACCTAAGCCTGATAATTGGTACTGACCGTTGGAACGAAGTTAAGAGCATCATTAGAAACATATGTAAGGAAGCTGACTATCTCTCTCCCTCAATAACTTTCATTAAGGAAATAAAATTCATGAAAAACAAGAGGTACTGTTCATCACCTTTATTTACTACACGCCAGGGAACTCATGAATGAAAACCATTAAACCAACAAACTTGTCAACAAGTCAAATTGGCCGTAACGAGGAGCACGCGGCCTGCGTAAGTGATATCTTTCGCTTGACCATAAACGAAAGGAGTGTGGAAGAATTTTGGGGACTGCTGGAATTCTGTGTGTGCTGATCAACGTGCCAACCCCTAATACACGGCTGTACGAGTCTTAACAGTACCGTGTGTTTTGAAGACGCGGTGAGCCCCACAACATAACGTTACATTTTACGAACTGGTACCGTACGTAACATATTCCTAATCGATACTGTGTAACAAACGCCACAACGTTACATTACTACGATCTCGCAGTTCAGCTAGTACGCCACAGGAACTTATCTCCTGCAGTTGTAAAACCCATGCTTTTCTTAAATATCAATTTTCTCTTAGTGTCTTCCATAGACCTGCCTTAAAAAGATGATTAACACAGTTTAATTCTCGCATATTTGCGATGATTGAATTATATACTCGTGGATAATTCCATGTCAAATTATCCAGAAAAAAGTAAAATTGTCACCCACCCCGTCAATTTTTCTGACATTTTATACAGGTGTGTGGACTATGTTAACGTTAGACAATCCCCAAAATTTGAGCTTCCAATTCCAAAAATTGTCGGAGTTATGTCAATTAGATCTCTAAATTTGGTGGGTTTGGCGCAAAATGGCGACTTTTTATAAACTATTTTTTGTCGTAGATGCAGTGCCCCATCAGGATATTGATCTTGCTATGAAAAAATCAGAAATCATCAATAACTTAAAACTAGTTAGCTTCCAGACTTTTTTAATAGCATTTTTGGATTCCTTGGGCAAAAATGCTTTTATAAACCAATTTTTAGGAGAAGGAATCCTCTAGAACTCATTTTACAGACAAAAATAGGTTACAAAAAGTCGCCATTTTTAGCGAGCCCCCTTAAATTTGGAGAGCTAAAAATCGACATAACTCCACTAATTTTTGGAATTGGAAGCTCAAATTTTGGGGATTGTCTAACTTTATCATAATCCAGACTTGGACAAAATTTCAGAAAAAAATGACGGGGGTGGGTGACATGGCCTGGATGATTTGACATGGAATTACCCTCGTAGAAAATATCAAAATCATATGTAAAACAAATTTTCAAAAAAGAAAAAAAAATCAAACAATATAGTCTTGAATATTTATTATTTTATGACAATATAAAATAAAATAACTTTCAATTTAGTAGCATATGTTGTATACCCTTCTATTGGGTATATACATTATGGAAAGGGGACCCCGTCTGGATATCCAGTCTCGTATAAGGGAAACCCGTGGTTGTATCCTCATATTTAATCTTCTCTTTAACTTATCCTTTGGAGTAGCACTTTCTTACTTCTGTATAATTACCGAGAAGTTTCCATCCCAGCATGTTAACCACTACGCTACGGGGACTACCTCTATTGGTAGCATGTGTTGTATACCCTTTTGCTGGGTATATACATTATGGAGAGGAGACCCTGTCTGGATATCTATTTAAGGGACACCCGTGATTGTATCCTCATATCTAATCTTCTCTTTTTCTTACTTCTGTATTATCACCTAGATGCTTTCATCACAGCTCGTTAACCACAACGCTACAGGGACTACCTCTATTGCGCAGTCCCTTCTTATTTCTATCGTGTGTTTTTGTCTTATTAAATTCTTTTAATGTCTTCAATCGACTGTCTGCTCCTTCGTATCGGAGTTTATTATTAGATCAAGCCGGGCATCTTTCATTGGTTTGTCTGCTTCGCTGCGTCCCATCTTTGTTCTTTCATCATGAAACACGGAGACATATTTTCGTGTACGTATTTTTTTTATTTTCCTCGATACATTTTTCTGCACGCGCGCGGGGAAGAATCATCATCAGCACAACCGGAAAGGCAGGCCTGGTCCCAATGGGCGTTGGCCTCAATACTGCTAAACTATCATCTACTTTTTCACAGTCGCCTAGTCATGTGATCCTATGAGCCAATCAGAGTCCCGCTCTGGGTTTAAGGTTGTTATCTATCAAACCCTATAAACATAAATCCCACGACAATTTTGAAATATATATTACACTTCCTTACAAAAATGATAGGCTATGCCTATCCAGTATGTAACACACGCTTTTCTTGGTGTGGGACTCCGTTTTGATACCGTCATTGGACAGAAGGAAAAAGTTCTTATATCAGTATGGTAGCCCAACGTGTAATGAGAAAGTGCTAAAGCTCCAAGTCTCTCAAATATGTCAGTTCTCTCCTAAGTCTCAACGCAAATTCTCAATCTCAAACCTCCCGCCGTTGGTCTCGTATCACGTGAGAACATTAACCAATCAGAGTCCAGACACCTACTCATAAATCCAATCCATTGTTTCACTATTTTATTCTTAGTACTACACATCGGAAACATTTTCACTTTCGACCTCTGGCTTGTCAGTCATCAAGCAGGTGTTGAAATCGGGGCCGATCGCAATGGGTGTTCTCACTCACTGTTTTATATATAATTTCGTTTTCTTTCTTTTCTTTAAATACCAATTTTGTTCATTTCAGTTATCAGGCAAGGAGTATTCTTTCGGTCAGACAGGGAAAATGAATTCTAAGATTTCTATTTTTAGCGTGACTTGTGCAGATCATTAAACGCAGTTTCTTTCGACTGGAGGGAAAATTAATTTTCCCGCAGACAGCAGCTTTTCTTACAAGGATCTCCACAGACATTAAGTAATAAACATATCTATCTATCTATCTACCTATCTCATTCTCTTCCCATCTATCTATCTATATATCTCTCTCATTCTCTTCCCATCTCTCTCTCTCTCTCTCTCTCATTCTCTTTCTATCTATCTATATATCTATCTCATTCTCTTCCTATCTATCTCTCTATCTCTCTATCTCATTCTCTTCCTATCTATCTATCTATCAATCTATTTTTCTCATTCTCTTCCCATCTATCTCATTCTCTTCTATCTATCTATCTATCTATCTATCTATCTATCTATCTCATTCTCCTCCTATCTATCTATCTATCTATCTATCTATCTATCTATCTCATTCTCTTCTTATCCATCTATCTATCTCATTCTCTTCCTATCTATCTATCTATCTATCTATCTATCTATCTAATTTTCTCCTATCTATCTATCTATCTATCTACATTCTACTTAAATGCGTCGACGGAATTCCTAATAAATGACAATTATAACAAATCACGACCCACATACACACACATTTTGTTGGGTGTGTGTGGTGTAATGGTTAGGGTTGTAGGAAATGGACACATCGACCCAAGTTCAAATCCTGGACGAGGCTGTTTACATTTCACATAGCGATTATATCCTTGGGAAAAGTATGCATCAAACTAACCTCCCTTCAGCTATGGGTAAATACTAGGACAGACTGGGCTCTTTAACCTTAGCTGGCAACTGAAAGCTAAGTCTGGAGCTGTTACCTTGTTGCTAGGATTTGTCCATTCTGTTGTATGCCTGGAAAATCCTAGCAACAAGGTAACAGCTCCAGACTTAGCTTTCAGAAATCTTCTGACGAAGGGATCTTTATCCCGAAATATTAAGAATAAATCAAAGGTAAACAAATAACATTTTTCTGATTTTTCTTTACATTTGCATTGTGGTAGCATTCTAAACGAAACACCAAATCAATATAAACACAATGCTTTAAGCAAATTATAAACCGCTTAGAATTTCCAAATTTAACGAATAAAGCAATTTCCAGTCTTATTTGCAGTAGAATGGTAATTTCTGGTGTCTGCGTTCGCGCTGAACGTATTCTTTTTCTTAATCATCCAAATTATTGTAATATTCAGGAAATGCTAATCACGATCCTCAACTCCTTCTTAAATAGAAGCATATATATAATCTTGGACTGGTGCTACAACGGAAGCCCCAAAAGTTCCCGGGTCGTCCAGCTCAGTGGTTCCCAACCTATGGCCACATGACCAAAATGGGCCACAGCAAATTTCAGGTGGGCCAAGGAAATATTATAATTCTATATGGTTGTATCTTGATTGAATAAATATCTTAAATATTTTTTCTATTATAATAATTTAATGGGCCACAAAAAATTCTGGTTTCAAAGTGGGCCATGAGCTGAAAAAGATTGGGAACCCCTGGCCTAGCTAAGACTAAAAAACAGTTTTAAATCATCAAATGCAGATTACTATGGCGCCAAGGGAAACAATAATATAGAATTAGATTTGACGAAGATTTAATCAAATTGGACACTTTTGCACGTATTCTGTATTTAGTGCCATTAGACTATAGATAACTGGTTTTGTATTACCTACTTAGTAAACATAAAAATAATTGACTGTCTGGGAATCGGGAACATTGGGTAACTCTACCTTTTTTTAGTCTGAATACCAGTTACTAAATTTCAAAGTTAGCCTTACTTGGATTCGAATAAAATATATTCCTATACACCATTAAATGCATCTTGGAATTACTTTTACATTTTGCTACTTAACTCTTTTATTGCCGTATGCGATTATAGTTGAATTCCTCCAACTGTGCCATTGTCGAATTCCTAGCATGATGCCCTGCGCAATTATAGTCAAATTCCTCGTATAGTCAAATATCTCGCACCGTGATATGTACAACTTAGTCAAATTCCTAATACCATGAAATATGCAACTATAATCGAATTCCTAGCATCGTGCAGTGTGCAATAAATATTTCTGCTTCTCTTCCTTATAAAATACTTGTTGTATACCTGTTCAACACATCCGGTATATAAACAGAGAGAGAGAGAGAGAGAGAGAGAGAGAGAGAGAGAGAGAGAGAGAGAGAGATGAGGAGCTCTTAATTACTTGTTTTTTTCTGTCTACTTGTTCCTGTCGCTAATTCTTCAGCCATTTCCTCAGGGCTGATACTGTGGGTTGTTTCTCCCGGTTGATTCTACTTCTTAATACTACCTATTGTAGTATGCGGTCTACCATATTATTTCTATTGTAGTATGTGGTCTACCACATTATTTCTATTGTAGTATGTGGTCTACCACATTATTTCTATTGTAGTATGCGGTCTACCATATTGTTTCACTTGTAGTATGCAGTATACCACATTATTTCTATTGTAGTATGCGGTCTACCATATTGTTTCACTTGTTGTATGTGGTATACCATATTATTTCTATTGTAGTATGTGGTCTACCATATTATTTCTATTGTAGTATGCGGTCTACCATATTGTTTCTATTGTAGTATGCGATCTACCATATTGTTTCACTTGTAGTATGTGGTCTACCATATTATTTCTATTGTAGTATGCGGTCTACCATATTGTTTCTATTGTAGCATGCAGTATACCACATTGTTTCTATTGTAGTATGTGAACAATATATTGTATACAGTCTGTCATATTTTTCTAATGCAATATGCAGTTTATCGCATTGTTTTCATTGTAGGATTTGGTCTAATGCATTTTGATGTAGTATGTGGTATATCACATTATTTCTAATGCAGTGACCACTCAATATTTCAAAATCGATTAAAGTTAGATCGCATATCACAATGGCACTGAATCTTAATGGTTGACAAATTGAATTTGTACCTTTATTGTTACAAATGAAGAGATGGGCGGACAGTTATTGCCGTCTGTCACGAATTTGAGATTTGATTTTGCATGTTTTTAATTGAGTCTGTAATTATTCAACTGCCCACCTCAAAGCTTAATTGCCCATTAGGGTGTGGCACCATCCAGGTTGAAATACATCAAATGAATCCAGAGTCTTCAAATTAGTTCTGTAAATCATCGCGACTGGCTCTGTGTTAGGAACGAGGCTGAGAAAATAAATTCTAAATTAGAAAGCTAATTTATGCATCGTTTTAAATATTTACTTTTAGTGCCTTAACACGAATATGATGCAGTTAAGATTGTTACGAAACGTTTGTGTTAGGAAAATTTCCGGGCAACGATATTAGGACTATCGAGAGTTAATCATCACTCTAAGGCATGCGCACTAACCATGCGGTTTATGGAAGACGCTAAAAGAAAACTGATACTTATGACAAGTATGAATTTTACAACCGTAAAAGATGAGTTCCCGTGGCATAGTGTCTAACGTACTGGACTTCCAGACAACCATATTAGCAAACATGCGAGAATTAAACTGTGTGTTAACCATCACTCTAAAGCAGGCGCCCTAATCATGGGGTCTAGGGAAGACACTTGGAGGAAACTGAGATTCATGACAAGCATGAATCTTACAATCGCAAGAGGTGAGTCCCCATGGCGTAGTCACTAACTGTTATATACTGACGTTTTCACAGTACCAAATCAGTGATAATGTTGTATACCCTTTTCTTACTTCTAGTCGTCTTCTCTTCTGACCGGCTTTGCTATTCTGATCATCTATCTTGGTCTGGTCTAGCGTCTGGTGTTGACTTGGTATATCTTCTAAGGTCTGGTCTTCTATGCTAGGGATTTCGGGTCTGGTTTCTGTTAGGGATTTCTCCTTATCAGAAGCCCTGTGTCATTGTTAGTTTTTAGGTAATAAACACAAGACTTTGATTTACGTTGATGTTACTTTATTTATAAATCCCCAAACCAGACGTCTCCGCAGATCCTTACATCTTGCTAGCTCGGCTTCTAACTTCTAACTGCCTGAGTTACTTAGTATCCTTAAACCGGAACAGGGTCTTCTATGCCTTCCGGTTCTCACGATTTATCCCCGGAAAGCAAGGTGAGAGTGAGGTCAAGCATTGTCACTCATCTTTCAAGGCCGTGGGCTGCACTAATCGCCATTATGTTTTCTACACTATTGCCATAATCATTAGGTATCTAATAATTATGTAACATAACGTGCTGGATTGCAACATCGTAGTAAGCGATTTCGAACTCCAGTCACGTTATTATGTTCACTTTCGGATTAATACCCTTGAGAATGGTACGACCCCCCTCATTCCTCAGCTATGGATTAAATTGTACCACTACTGTTCTTATACAACGATTGCTTTGGCATTAAATAACCCAAGAAGTTTGATATGCCATTAAACAACGAAACAAAACCGAACGCAACACGAAGCGCAAAGAGACGCGCTCAGTTTAACGTTGACCGTTACCGTTGTAGGAAATGGACACGGCAAGACGAGTTCAAATCCTGAACGAGGCTGTTTACATTTCACATAGTGCTAATACCCACAAGAAAGGTATGAATCCAACTATTCTCCCTCCGGCTATGGGTAAATAGTAGGGCAGACTGGGCTCTTTAATCGTAGTTAGATAACTAGTCTAGGAGAAGGAAAATTCTAAACCTCTTAAACTCCGGTTAAGAAACTGACCTTGTGTCATATTCTGCTCGTGCGGAGGAGTTGACAAATATATATACGAGGGTGAGTCAAAAGGTAATGCCATTTTGTTTAGGACAGGTATAATTACCACCACAGGAACACATATCATACATGAAAATGAAGCTGGTCCTCTGTGGATCGCATCCATACTTCTCCACATAGTCACCGTTTCTCTCAATAGCAATGTTCCATCTTCGAATGAGAGCATGTATCCTTGCCCCGTAAAATTCTGTTGACTGTTCTTTGAGCCACTTCTTCACTACAGATTTCAATTCCTCATCACTGGAATAATGTTTGCCTCTCAAACCCTCTTTCTTGGGACCGAAGAGATGATAGTCTGAAGGCGCTAAATCTGGTGAGTATGGAGGATGCAGTAAAGTTGTCCACCCGAATGAGGTGATTTCTTCCTTGTCCTGATGGTTGTGAGTGGTCGAGCATTGTAATGTAGAAGGAGGATATTGTCCACTGGCAAGTTGGGTCTTATTCATCGGATTCTTGCTCTGAGCCTCGTTAGGGCCTCAATGTAGGCCTCAAAGTTAGAAAAAAAAACTTCACATGAAATAAAGAAAATGACTTTTTGACTCACTCTCGTATATATATTTATACTTCCTGGCCTTGTGCCAAACTAAGCCAAGCTTACAGTCATATGTAAGGAATTGGTTCCAGTTAGTTTTCGAAGTTAAGCAGCGATGAGCCTGATCAGTATTTAGGAAGAGCAGATAAAAGAAAGCAATCTGAGGATCGTGTGTCAGACTATGCAAAGCTTTGTAAATCATATGAAGATTATTAAATATTTATATTAAATATTAAAATATTAAAATATTAAAATTCATAATATATTTCCCCCACTGATTTTCACTATTTTAAATAAGAATAATATAAGAATATAAGAATGAAATATAACAATATAAGAATAACATAATATAAGAATAATGATAATCATAATAATGATAATCATAATAGGTAGTAACATCTCATCCATAGAAAGCGATGTTAATACACGAATAGGAAAGGCATGGTCGGCCAGAAACAAATTATCAGTCATATGGAAATCCGATCTCACTGACAAGTTGAAGCTACAATTCTTCCAGGCTGTGGTTATATCAGTACTGCTGTATGGCTGCACCACTTGGACCCTAACGAAGCGCCTTGAGAATAAGCTAGATGGGAGCTGCACAAGAATGCTGCGTGCGGTCTTGAACAAGTCGTGGAAACAGCACCCCACAAGGAAGCAGCTGTATGGTCACCTGCCCCTCATCTCACAAACCATTCGAGTGAGACGGACAAGACACGCTGGACACTGCTGGAGAAGCAAGGACGGGCTCGTGAGCGACGTTCTCCTGTGGAAGCCAACATATGGACGTGCTAGTGTGGGCCGCCCACCAAGGACCTATATTGTCCAACTCTGCGAGGACTATGCTGGATGCTGCACGGAGGACCTCCCCTGGAGAATAAATGATAGAGAGGTTGGCGAGAGATAGTCATGGATATCCGTGCTAATTGCGGACATGATGATGATGATGATGATAAGAACATAATAAGAATCATGTAATATGATAATTGTTGTACCGGCCGTTCCTACAGTGGAGAATATACACCGGTTCTCACTATAAATAGTGAGACACCGAGTGAAAAGGTTGTACTGTTACCGTTAGCGGCAAGCTAGCCGTCCTTGTACCTTATTGTAAATACACTTGTCTCATTTTACCCTACCTCGACTTGACTTTTTTTTTTACTGTTGAACTAACATCACAACAATAATATAAGAATATTTTAAATAGGAAGTTAAGCAGCGAAGAGCCTGATCAGTATTTAGGAAGATCAGATACTGAACGCAATCTGAGGATCGTGTGTCAGACTATGAAAAGCTTTGTAAATTATATGAGGATGAACAATTTATCAAAATGTATAATAGATTTCTCCCGCTGATACCGTAGCGCTGAACCTCTATTTTCGAGGCGAATTCGCTTTCGTGGCTGTGCTGATAGGTTTTCAAATATTTGATTAAGTTCAGTCGCCTTTGGTCTGTGAATCCTTATACCATCAGCCCAGTTCATATCACGCTACAAATGGCTGTAGGGTAGGAAGTGCTATATAAGAATATTTAATAGAATATCTGATAACAGGGCACAGAAAAAAATAGTTTCATATCAGGATTTAGGATGATCCATTACGATCCAGGATAATACTATTGCATGAGAAATATTATTATTTTTGATGGATTTACCTTCAGTGGGTGGGCGGCTCTCACCCAGTATACACAGAATATACTGTCTGATTAAAAAAAATCTATATATCGGTAAAAGATTATTCACTTTTGATCTATCTATCTATCTATCTATCTATCTATCTGCGTTCATTTTTTTTCTATCTATCCGTATATATGACTGTGTTCATTTTCTCTATCTATCTATCTATCTATCTATCTATCTGATTGCGTTCATTTTCTATCTATCTATCTATCTGATTGTGTTCATTTCTATCTATCTATCTATCTATCTATCTATCTATCTGATTGTGTTCATTTTAATCGATTTGGTCTGACAAAATTTAGCAAGAGATTCGCGCTGTTACAGTTAAAAAGTAATGTATCACCATAGTTCATATCTATAAAGGCATCTACTTATCTACCATAGTCTTTTTTTATTATCTATCTATCTATCTATCTATCTATCTATCTATCTATCTATCTATCTCTCATTCTGTTGTCTATCTATCGTACGTAGGTTGATATGCCTACTTTAGCCCCATAATAAATATCTCATAAAGACATCTATTTATCTACCATGGCCTGCTTTTATTAGTCTGTCTGTTGTTCCATATTCATTATATATCTATTTCTGTATCCATGTGGTTTGGTCAGTTAAGATTTAGCAAGAAATTACAGTTAAAAAGGAATGTAAAAAACCGTAATTAATATTTCTGAAGGTATCTTTTTATCTGTCATGCTCTGATCTATCTATCTATCTATCTATCTATCTATCTATCTATGTATTTTCATATATATTTTATCCCAGTCTGTGTATATCTATCTATCTATCTATCTATCTATCTATCTATCTATCTATCAGTCTGTTGATATCAAATAGATATCTATCGATTTCATTCTGTTCACATCTATCTATCTATCTATCTATCTAGTCTGTTGATATCAAATAGATATCTATTGCTTTCAGTCTGCTCACATCTATCTATCTATCTATCTATCTATCTATCTATCTATTTTTATATCTATTTTATCACAGTCTGTACATATCTATCTATCTATCTATCTATCTATCTATCTATCTATCTATCTTATCCAGTCTGTTGATATCAAATAGATATCTATCGATTTCAGTCTGTTCACATCTATCTATCTATCTATCTATCTATCTATCTATCTATCTATTCAGTCTGTTGATATCAAATAGATATCTATCGATTTCAGTCTGTTCACGTCTATCTATCTATCTATCTATCTATCTATCTATCTATCTATCTATCTATCAATTCAGTCTGTTGATATCAAATAGATATCTATCGGTTTCAGTCTGTTCACATCTATCTGTCTATCTATCTATCTATCTATCTATCTATCCAGTTTGTTGATATCAAATAGATATCTATCGATTTCAGTCTGCTCACATCTATCTATCTATCTATCTATCTATCAATCTATCTTACAAAGATTGATCATTAAATAAAAAAACCAATAAATCCCTGTGATTTTGTCTGACAAGATTTAGCAAGAGATTCTTGTTGTGTCTGGAAGATAAATAGAAGATCCGGTGTTTGTCACGATGTAATTATTTCGACAGTTTTCTTCCAAGTTTGACATCTGGTGACATCTTTTTGTGGTTTTAGTCATTACTCTGTGCTTTTTCCTTTCAACTGTAAAGAAAAAAATAATTGCATTGGAGTTTTCTATATATACTGACCATCATATGAAGGCGCGTGGTGTAATGGTTAGAGTCGTAGGAAACGGACTCTTCGACCCGAGTTCAAATCCTGGACGAAACTGTTTACATTTCACATAGCGCTAATACCCTTGGGAAAGGTATGAATCCAACAGTTTCTCCCTCTAGCTAAGGGTAAATAGTGGAATAGACTGGTCTCTTTAACCTTGGTGAGGCAACCAGTCTAGGAGAAGGAAAACTCTGAATTCAAACTGGTTCGAATCCACCTAAAAATCACCTTGTGTCACATCCTGCTCGTACGGAGGGGTTAGGTAAATACATATACTGATCATCATATACTTGTGATTACTCTTCGGTTGTCAAGTATAGACATTTACTAATCTTTGTTTAGTTTCGCATAAGGCCAGATGTATAGAGGGTTGGTTGGATATTACGGCATGTCAACCCTTGTTGGGTTATTTTGTGCCAAAGACGTTTTGGTTTATTCATTCTTGTTGAATATTCAATTTTTTAAAATATATTTTTCAAACGTATTAAAAAAAATCTATTTAACCCATAGATGGGACCCTAATAGGTACTACCACTCTAGGACAGAGTGAACTTGTGAGTAATGGTCACGAAAGGGTACTTCACACTCCCCAGAGCTCCAGAATTGGAACTTCGCCATTAGATGCTGTTTAACGTCATACCTAGGTAACTAAGGCCCCCAGTCACCGCCTTCTACCACATATGTGATAAAAGGGTCTGGGGGCGCGTGGTGTTCTGGTTAGAGTCGCAGAAAATGGACTCGTCGACACGAGCTCAATTCCTGTACAAAGTTTTTGCATTTCACATGGCGCTAATACCCCTGGGAAAGGTATGAATCCAATTATCTCTCCAGCTATGGGCAGACTGGGCTCTTTAACCATGGCTAGGTAACCAGTCTAGGAGAAGGAAAACTCTGAATCTAAGCCTGTTAAACTCCGCTTAAGAAATTTACCTTGTGTCGCATCCTGCTCGTGCGGAGGGGTTGGTATATATATATATGATAAAAGGATTGGGGACTTACCATGTCAGAAGTATAGTCCACCCAGCGAGAATCCAACTCACTAGACTCGCGAAGTGTAATTGGTTTGCAAGTGTTGAGGATATTTGGTGAAATATCTTATCCACTGTCATCAAATATTTGTAGTGGTGTAGTAGTATTCACAGGCTATTGTTAGTGAGTTAAATCCTAATTGAGTATTCCACTACTGTATGAATTTACCCAACCCCTCTGCCACGAGTAGGACTTGACACAAAGCAACATTTTGATAGAAAACATTTGGATTATTCGGACTATTGTCCTCATATTTATTGGTATCTGTACAACGTTTCGGCCGATGTGTCCTCCAGCCTTCTTCGGGTATTTCTTGTCGGAATCGAGAGCCTTCTCGAACTCGGGAACTTTCTTTTTAAACTCGAGAACCTTCTTGTCGTAATCGGGAGCTATCACGGAACTTAGAACCCAACCCTTTGTTCAATCCATGGGTGTATCCTGTTCTCATTCCGCTAACCATACACGTTGTACAGATAGCAATAAAGATGAGGACAATAGTCCGAATAATTCAAATAATCCAAATTATCAAGCCTTATCTAAAATAAAACTCAAAGAAATAGAATATTGAAATCATAATTTTCCTTCACCCAGACTGATTGCCCAATCGAGGCTAAAGAACCTATCATTCGTCACTATTTATCCATAGCTAAGGAAGGGTGCGCGAAGACATGAACCCATGCCTTTACCAAGAGTATTCGCGTAAACAGCTTAGCTTAGTTCAGGACTTGAACTCGGGTCACTGATTCCATTTCCTATGATGATAACCGTTACGTCAAGTGCACCTCCTACTATCGTAACATCTTGTTAGATAGATTATAACTAAATAAATATATGCATACCTATCAAGTACTTGTATTTACTGTTAACTAATTGAACCAGCAGAAATTCAACGTTTAATTAGTACATAAAATGATATCAAAAAATATTTGCTTATATACCGCTGTGATTGGTTAGGTTGTGTAACGGTTATCGTATTAGGTAATGGACTTGACGACCCGAGTTCAAATTCTGGACGAAGCTATTTGCGTTTTACTTTGCACTAATGCCTATGAGAAGGGGAACGAATCTATCTTCTCATCTCATCTATGGGTGAATATTTATTCGAAATATCTATTGATTTATAGGATCTTCTGATCCATAAGATCTCCGAACGAACCCGTACGCGCTCAGTGAAAACAAAACAGAAACCATTGGTAAATAAACGATGAAAGCAAATAAAATCTCTATTAATATTAATAATAATCATTAATATTATTTGTATTATTCGGACTATTGTCCTCATCTTCATTTTATTTGTACAACGTTTCGGCCGATGTGCCCTCCGACCTTCTTCAGGTATTTTTTGTCGGACTCGGGAACCTTCTCGGACTCTGGAACCTTCTCAGACTCGGAACCTTCTTGTCGTAATCGGGAACCTTCTTATCGTAATCGGAGAGCACATCGACCGAAACGTTGTATAAATAACAATGAAGATGGGGACAATAGTCCGAATAATACAAATAATACTAATTATCAAGCCTCATCTAAAAATAATTATCATTAACTTTAATAAAAGCGATTCTTTATTTCTTATAATGACCTTCTTACAATCTGTATGTAATATAGATAAGTACAAGACACCAAAGTCAATCAACCATATACATGGTGGCAGGATCTTGCCAGATGTTGCCGCTCATACGAGGCAGAAGTAGGGAGGGGTTGGGTGTTTTGAAAATCCAAAAGAAGATGGGTTTCTCGGTTTGCCCTCTCTTTTCTAGTAGCTGGAACACGAGAAGACAAACGTTTGTGTTTACAGAGAGCGAATTAACCCTTAAAAGATTGGGAAAGATCCGGTTACTACTAGAACGAAGAAGCTACTGCCCACATATAGCTGATTGATCCTGGTGACTTGTCGATTTTAAAATTGTAACATCTCTCATGTGGCAAAAGCTGCAAATTAACATAAAGAATTACCACACAAAATATTTTTTTTCGAAACTTTGCCTTCGTTTGAGGAAATAGATTTCAATCTTTTAAAATGTTATCACTGTTACAGCTTTAATTATTAGGTAAAAAGCAGCAGAGTCGGTGTCGGTGGTAATGGGACGCATTTTCAATTTGAATTCTAGTAATGATATTTGTTTCGTTTCGTTTTTGATGAAAAACATTTCTGCTTTAAATATTTCTAACCAATTTCTAGGCTAAATCTTAAGAAATTTCAGCATACGATCTTTGATGCTATTTCCTCAAACAATGGTGTTAGTACTAGATCTAGCTTTTGGTATCAGCATCTATTATACCAACACACAACTTTCGCTGTTTGAAAGAGTTTGATATTTAAAAAAAAAAAGTGAAAAATCAACCTACCCTAATGGACACACCAGTGTTCCAGTGTTGCCCAACCATAAAAAGCTTGCGTTAATTAGCTCTGTATAGACATTGGATGCCGTTGAGAGAGAGAGAGAGAGAGAGAGAGAGAGAGAGAGAGAGAGAGAGAGAGAGAGAGAGAGAGAGAGAGAGAGAGAGAGAGATGAGGAGCTCTTAATTACTTGTTTTTTTTTTGTCTACTTGTTCCTTTCGCTAATTCGTCGGCCATTTCCTCAGGGCTGATTCGGTGGGTTGTTTCTCCCGGTTGATTCTACTTCTTAATACTACCTATTGTAGTATGCAGTATACCACATTATTTCTATTGTAGTATGTGGTCTACCATATTGTTTCACTTGTAGTATGCAGTATACCACATTATTTCTATTGTATGCGGTCTACCATATTGTTAGAGAGAGAGAGAGAGAGAGAGAGAGAGAGAGAGAGAGAGAGAGAGAGAGAGAGAGAGAGAGAGAGAGAGAGAGAGTGTGTGTGTGTGTTGTGTCTGGAATAAAGCATCATAAACAATTCCTCTTCTGTTAAAACAATAATGAATTACTTCCCCTTTTTAGAACTCTCCGTTGACTGTACAAAAATATAACTTTTGGAGCAAGCGAAGTTCTCTTGTGTTGCTTATTATACCTGTTAAAACAAAATTATATCAAAACAAATTTTTTTGCGTAAACATATTTTTCTAAAATAAAATAAATCATTTTAAGGTCTTTATCTGAATTTATTTTCTAATAATTAAACTGCAAACACCGAGATATGTAAGCTGGTTATTCGCATTGAATTCCAGTCTTTTTTTTTTCTGTTCGTATTTTGACAAGACAACATTTTGTTTTGTTGAATAAAAAAAACAAAAAAAAACAATGATAGAAACAAAATGGCGAAACAATGAGAGAAAAAAAAAAAGAAAAAAGAAAAAGAAAATGCCAAAACGAACAGAATTGAATTATTTCAAATGAAATAAATACGTTTTGTTCCCTCAAAAGAGATTGACAAGGAATCTTGATGGTGGAGAAGGCTGAACACATTAATAAATAAAAGAAAAGTAAAAGAGAAGTAAACAAACGTACAAAAGAAGAAGAGAGAAAGAGAGAAAGGTCGTTAAACAGGAAAGAAAAAAAAAAAAAAAAACAAAACGAAAAATTAAAAAAACAAAAACACAAACAGCCATATTCTCCATGTGTATGACGTCATGCGAACAGATATTTCCAAAAAAAGTTTCTGAGTAGACATCCATTATTAAAATCAAAATCTTAAAAGTTGTATCGTTCGCATGACGTCGTAAATACCAGCTTTTATTACTGTCTAAATCAAGTTATTTTAGATGAGTGACGATTTAAGAATTTTCACTGAAGAGTGAAAAAGTTTACTCTCCTAGGAAAATAGATTTTCTCCTTTATTATCCATGGAATAAATAAAGAAATCAAGGAGTTTCTTTTTTTCTTTTTTTTTTTTTCAGTAGAGAATAAATCGTCGGAAAATTAAGCTGGCAAATGGAAGAACGAAACCAAAATGATTGAAATAAAACCAGCAAAAAACGTTATTTGAAAATAATTCAACAATTTATCACCAACGTCTGAGAAGACGACGACCATTTTTATCATGTGGACAGTTCAGTAAAAATAATTCTGAGAAATTTATTCCTTGCGGATTTATTCATTCCTATTTGTTTGCGAGTCTCATTTTTGTTCTAGCAAAAAGCGGATTTTATCTTAATAGTTTCGTTTCTTTAATCTTTTTTTTTTTTGCTGGTTTCATTTCATCTTTCTTTTCTCGTATTTAGGAATTTACATTAATTCTAAGTCTTCGTATCAACACGATGGTAACAAAGTACAGTTCATACCGTGTAACGTTGACGCATGATTATTTTGATTTTTTTTTCTTGAAGCGCTGACAAACATCATAACAGATTAACTTAAAAGTCTCTCCGAACATATTTTGTGAACAGTCTCAGAAATTGATTAACGAGATATACAAACTTAATTCAGAATGCAACTGTGTTTATAATATTTTGTCAATATTTTATATTATTTCTTTTTGATTATTTATGTTCCTTATTGATACAACTGAAAATGTAATCTGAAGCATAGAGCATCGCATTCTCCAAATCTGAAATTTGTATCAAGTAAAGAGATACGTAGAAACAAAATTCCGAGGAGCAGAATTCATTTTTGTTGTTGTTGTTTTTCCTCATGACCCAAGTTGAATAACGGGGTTGTCCGAAATGCGTTTTTTTTTTGCTATAAGTAAAAGAAATGAAACACATATGAATGCGTTTTCTTCTTTATCATTTTAAATAAAAATCCATGTAGTTACGGCTGTGTATTCACAATTTATTAATTTCTCATTTGAATTGTTTCCTTTAGATACAATCGTTTGAATGCTACAAAATTTCAAGAGAAGTAGACGTTAAGCGTCGTCTCTTGCTTTTGTTGTTGTTGTTTTTTTGTTGTCCTGCAACTGCCCGCCTCACCAGACTGTGATTTAAAATTTAACGAGGCTTCAAAGTATGAAGACTTTCAAAGCCGCCATTATTTTTCTGTGTCAAAATCAATGTTTTCTTTGGTGTCGGATATTTTTTCATGAGCCATTTTTGGTATTGGATCATAACATTGATTTCTATCTTTATTAACGAAAATACATCCAAACAGAAAGAGATAGAAAAGCAACGCCGTAAAAAAAGAAAAAAAAAAAAAAAAAAGAAGAAAGAAATGAGAGAAGTAGATGTTCAGGAATGTAGTAAAGATTGATATGCAAGAGAATACAAAAAAGCTGACCACACACACACACACACACACACTTATATATATATATATATATATATATATATATATATATATATATATATATACATATATAATATATATATATTATGTATATAATATAAATTATATATATAATAAACTATATATATATATGTATATTATATA
>CM042138.1:86368733-86388733 GCA_023376005.1 Doryteuthis pealeii | reverse complement strand
TTGTTCGATTTTTCGATTATACTCCCTCCAATTTCAAATCTTTTTATCTGCATTCTTATTTAGTTTTACTAGCCTTTCTAATTTAATATAATATTTCATTAAATTAAAACTTAAATACTTGCACTCGGAGGGTGTATACATTTGATAGTATACATAATGTTTATGGATATAAACATATATGGATATTTGTGTAAAACACTAAGAGAGATATTATTGTTTAAATATAATAATTTGTATCTATCTTTTATTTCTTATTGTTGGCATCCGTCCGTCTACTTTTTTAAAATCTGCAACTGCGTGAGTGGCTGAACAGACCAATCTTTGAATGGCAATCTTTGGTGCAGTGATAGCAAACAAACGGCGATGCTTGCTGGAGATGCTGTTGTCTCTCAAAAGAAAATAGCAGGGTTCTATTAGAGGAACAGTAAACTATTTGTTGTACAAAAAAAAAAAACCCTAAGAAAATTAGGTTTTCAAAAGAATTTTCGCATAAAATATTTGATAATAGTTCCTCAAATTATTGTAAAAACAAGAATTTGAAGGAGGATGAGGAGCTCTCAAGGTAGTTTTGACTTAGGAGAAGAGAGTCCTTTTGGTTTGGATTCAGAGTATTCGTTCTATTAGATGGGATGCCATAACAAGGCTAAAGAGCAAAGCTTTTCCTACTATTTACCCATGGCTGAAGGGAGAATAGTTGGATACGTATTTTCTCCAAGGGTATGAGTCCTGTTTGAAATGCAAAAAGCCGCGTCTAGGATTTGAACTGTAACAATTACACCACGTTCGTTCTTCTTGTTCCACCAGTGCACCGTCAGATGGGATTATATATATATATATATATAATATATATATATATATATATATATATATAATATATATGTGTGTGTGTGTGTGTGTGTGTGTGTGTGTGAATGTGTGAAACATTGTATCAGACTACATATGTTGATACATCCCTTATTTTGGAACCTATGCACGTATAAATCCATATATACTATCATTTACTGTAATCCAGCTATATATATATATATATATATATATATATATATATATATATATATATATATATATATATATATATGTTGAAAGATAAAAAGAAAGAAAATGTTGTATGGATAAAATAATTTAATTTTTATCCATGCGACATTTTCTTTCCTTTCATCTTTCAACAGAATCATCGGATTCACTTCCATTTTTCGACTTGCGCACATTATATATATATATATATATATATATATATATATATATATATATATATAGGTTGTGATGGGTAAATTGTTGCTATTTTAGATTATTAATTTCGCGCATGGGCTAACTAGAGTAAGTTGGGCATTGTCTATGAGGAAAACAGTACCATGACGTATTTTCCTCCTCTAGAAATTTGAAAACAGCATGCTGTATTGTTTAACATTCACACCAGAAGCTCCAATGCGAAGATTTCATCGTGTTTTGATGTCAATCTGGGTTCAGTGCAGAGTTTTCGAAAACAGTTGGATGAGTCCAATGTTTATTACGAAGGTTCGGCAACTCGTGGGCCTAAATCTGATCGTTCTGATAAGTAAAGAACTTCCGAATTTTTTGCTGAGATCTAGGTCATAATTGATAACGATCCCATCTAGTCAATCAGATTCATGGCCAGGGATATGGAAATGTCTTGATTTGTCATCAGGCGGGTAGTATATGAAGACATTTACTATTTCTCATACAAGATGAGAAAAGACAATTTTTTAAATTATTATGGTGGTGATGTTATGCCTCTATTCATCTTCCCACATGGCCTTACTCAACATGGAGATCTACATCAAGCGCCTGGAGGAGGTAGTGCTATTCTGGATCGAGTGGGTGGTCGTTGGAAGACCCTACGTATGGCAACAGGACCCTGTGCCAGGCCACACAAGCAAGAGAACCCAGTTTTGTCTGTAAGAAAATTTCTGCGACCACATTATTCTTAACATCTGCCTAACCTCTCATATTGCAATCATCTTTATCATGTTTATGGCACCGTTGATCGAGATACTAACAAAACTTCGTGCAACACCGAAAATGAACTGAAGACAAAGACAACGGCAGAATTTACCATTTTAAACAAACAGACCGTTGCAAAGTCTTGTAGGAGATTTCGAAGTCTTCAGGAGTCCGTGGTTGATTTCTTTGAATAAATCTAATCTATAGTATTACAGCTTACCCATGGCACACACACACACACACACACACACACACACACACACACACACACACACACACATATATATATATATATATATATATATATATATATATATATATATACTAGCAGCGGCTACCCGGCGTCGCCTGGGTAGAGGGGGGGGGTTAAAAGTTAGTCCCGCAGGTCCACTATTTAATCGTGAGTTGAATCCTCGTGGGATGCCCCATTTAAATCTCTATGTAAAAAAAAAAAAAAAAAAAAAAAAAGACCTTGCATTGATCCAACTACTCTGAAAATATCTAAAATATCAAATGAAAAACAAATCCATGCTATTATCATTTAAATTGTAATTTTTAATTATCTTCACGAATATAAATCAAATCTCTATTATTTTTGCAAAAAAACCAAGCCCTGGTGATATTTAATGTGAATATAATTTTACTTTGACGTTAATTGTTTTATTTTCGAAGTTTCCTCCGGACATACACATACACACAACGGCGCTTTATATATATATATATATATATATATATATAGATAGAGAGAGAGAGAGAGAGAGAGAGAGAGAGAGAGAGAGAGAGAGAGAGAGAGAGAGAGAGAGAGAGAGAGAGAGAGAGTAATTAAAAGCGAACAGGCAGGGAAACTGAAGAAGCCAGAGTAATGAAGAGCAGAGAAAAAGGAATACTGAACGCGGTAAAAAAAAAATCACAACGTTTATCTGTTTTTATGTTCTGTCGATTTTTAAATTCTTTTTCGTTTTTTTTTAAACCCCAAAAGCTCTTAATCTCTTTAATTCTAAGAAGAAACAAAAGGAAGAGAAAAATTGGATTTTCCCTGATAAAAGGATAAATTTCGATTTGGATTGACATTTTGGTGAAACATCAACAAAAGAAAAAAAAAAAAAAAAAAAAAAAAGAAAGAAAAGGAAATACATGATAAGACAAAATACGACAAAAAAGATAAAACAAAAACAAAACAATAAAACAACAAAAAACTTTAAACAACGCTTAAGATATTTCTGTTGGTTATTTCCTATAACTCTAACATAAACAAAGGGGAACCACTCTTGACTGATAATTTATTTATTTATTTTCCCATTAAACTAACCCTAAACCCTAACCCTAACCCTGACCCCGTCTTCATTTTTCCTTGTAGATCAATAAATAAATAAATAAATAGATAAATAATTTATCAGTCAAGTGGTTCCCCTTTGTTTATGTTAGATTTATAGGAAATAACCGATATTTTTGTTTGTGTGTTTGCGTATGCATGCGGGCATATGTATATATTTGTGTATGTGTATGCGTATATATATGTGTGTGTGAGTGTTACTGTGTACGTGCGTGCGCGCACACACACACACAACATATATATATATATATATAATATATATATATATATATATATATATTATATATATTTACGCACAATTAAACATACATATTTACATACATGCATACATATACATTTTTACATACTTTTATACGTACATATATATAGTTACATACATACATCTATCTACATATATGCATACATACATATAAATTTATAAATACATATATATATATATATATATAATATAAATATATATTTGGTTTGAAAATTGCATATGCGAAAAACTGTCAGTAACCAAGTACCGTTGACTCTATGTCCACACTACCTTAACTTTGATACACACACATATATATATATATTATATATATATATATAATATATATATATATATATATATAATATTCCAAACTTGTTGGTAAACCCTTGCGGTAAGAAAAAACCCGGCAAATAGTTTGATTGTAAAAATATACTACCAAACATCACCTGGAGAAAAAAAAATTGAAAAAAGAAAAGACCAAGATAGTTGTACCAACCGAAAATAATCGGTTGATACTATAATACTTGGCCAAAAGAAAAAATTGTATATACATGGAAAAATATATATATAAACCGCCAGGATTTTCTAAAGCTAAAAAGTAAAGAGTGCTCAATACCTAAGTAGAGAAAATTAGATTCAGATTATAAATCAGATCTGAGTCAGATCTTTGCCCTGGTGAGCTACTAAGCGAAACTGTTAGTAAGTATATCTGACTCATTAGGCTTAACTTTATTATATATACTAGCAAATATATGCACCCTCCGGGTGCTAGTATTTAAGTTTTAATATAATAAAATATATTAAATTAGAAAGGCTGATGAAACTGAATAAGAATGCAGATAAAAAGATTTTGAACAGAGGGGGTATGATTGAAAAATAGAACAACTTTGAAACTAACTCTTCAATCATTTTACATTACTCCCTTCTGTCTTTGTTAAATTTTCCTAGTTTAACTGTTTAGTTAAGATAGAAAGTAAAGAATAATATTACAGTTATTTCTTCTTGTTAATGGATTTTTTAAAAGATTTATTCCTGAGATTTTTGCTCATATTCAATAAGATAAAACCAAACAATTAGAAATCAATAATACTAAGCATATATTTATTAAAATCAAATTTTTAATATCAAAATGCAAATTAGCCTTACCATTCACACTGTAAACCACTATTTTGTTGTATATATAAATACAATTGCATGTTATTAGTATGTAGATATGGTCAACAGTCTTAATGATGTAAAACAATTTTATCAAAAATTGGGTTTTAAATAAAAAATAAAATCATGGAGAATGTGATGTAAATAACAAAGGGAATTGTGATTTGTATAGTAATATAGTTTCGGTTACAGACAGAAAAACTCACAATCTCCATTATAATAATATAATATATATATATATATATATATATATATATATATATATATATATATATACTCTGCATAGTCACTTCTGAAGGTAATTTAACCGCCAGTCATAGATTAAATTCTTACCGAGCTGATCGTCTGTTGTTTGTCCTTTTTTAAGGTTAGCATTCACTGTGAAATGAATCTATTTCTTTTTGTGTATGGAGTTTTTAAAATTTAAATCAATAATTTACTCAACCACACACATATATACATTTTTTACCCAATTACACACACACACACACACACACACACACACATATATATATATAACTGTTTTTATTTAATTATTTAACTAATTATACATACTTGCATATATATATATATATATATATATAATATATATATATATATATATATATATATATATACCCCAAGTACATATATGTATATATAAAACGGTTTTATATAATTGATTATTTAACTAATTATACTACTTGCACACACACACACACACACACACACACACACACACACACACATATATATATATATATATATATATATTCATACGTATGGTTGAGAGTGGGTTTATTCAATTATATATATATACACACACACGCACACACAGAAACACACAGACACACACACACATATATATATGTGTATGTTGTGTGTGTGTGTGTGTGTGTGTGTGTGTGTGTGTAAATAATAGGTAGCCAGAAGGAGTGTGATTAAGAAAAGAATCATGGGAAAAATGAAAGCGAGAAAAATGAAAACGGGAAAAATGTTCGCGGGAAGGACAACAAAACGGAACCAAGCAGTATTGAATATTTCACTTTCTGTCAATCCGAATTCTAAATCAGAAGCCATTTTGTTTTATTTTTCTAGGAACAGAACACAGTTGTGACCATCCCCATGATATTCAGAATAACACTAGGAAAAATCTATTTGATTATGGGAAACAATGATAAAAAAACAAAACAACCCCTCCCCAAAAAAAAGAAAAAAAGAAGCAAACAAACAAGAAACCCCCCCCCCCAAAAAAAAAAAACCAAAAAGCAAAAACAAAACAAAAAAACACAAAACGTTCATATATGGAAAAGGAAAGAGAATGAAACAACGAAAGAAAAAAAAATGTTGTGTGTTAAAAAAAGAAAAAAGTGCAGATAAGAATGGAAAGTAAACACAAAGAAATCAAATAACGCTACCAATAAATAAGGAACGTCTGCGCATGAAGGAAAAGAATATATTTATAACGGAGCTTTTTTTCTATTCTTCTGGTGAAGTTTCCGTTTGAAATATTTAAACCAATTCAGAAGAAATAACTATAAATAGATAAATAAATAAATGCCGTTTAGATAACGAACGGAAACAGAAAACTGAGCCCATTAATAAGATGTAAATTATGCCAAAATGATCTAGTATTTGTTTGAATATATAAATCTATATAGATAAATCATGATAATGAGTAAAAAAATTATAAATTTAGAATAAAATCAGATTCGATTGAAATATAATGTAAAAATAATAACTCAATATAAATGTAAAAAAAGAAAGAAGAAAAAACAACTAAAAGCAATAACATAATTGATTATATATATATATATATATATATATATATATATATATATATATATATATATATATATATATACTTAAATGTAAGCTAATCCTATAGTCTGGTAAGTAAGGGATGATTCTATCTGGGATCATCGAAATCTCACTGTACAATCATACTGTATGCTCTTGTAGGTGCAAACATATAGATTCATACAAAGATTTTTATAAATCCCTAAGAGAGCTCTATGTATAATAACTAATAAATTAATTATATACAGAGCAGTTTTTCATTCTTTGAAAGTTATATATATATATATATATATATATATATATATATATATATATATATATATGATTAAAAAAAAACAAAGAACAAAAAACAAGCACCTAAGATATTTTTTTTATTCGAAAAGATGAAAGCACACACAAAAAAAGAATGAAATAAATTAATAAATAAAGTTGGAAATATAAAGAAAATAAAAAGAAAGCATAAAAACGAAATGCAGAAACAGAGGAAAAGAAAGAAAGAAAGAAAGAATGAAAGAAAGAAAGAAAGAAAGAAAGAAGGAAAGAAAGAAAGAAGAAAATATAAAGTAGAGGAAAAGAAACAGTAAAAAAGTAATAAAGAAAGTGGGCAAAAGAAAGAAGAGAATATAAAGTGAATAAAAAGAAATAGTAAAAAAAGAAAGGAAGAAAACGATAAAAAGAAAGAAAGAAAAAAGAAAGAAAGAAGAAAGAAAGAAAAAATATAAAGATTAGGAAAAGAAAAAGTAAAAAATAACGAAGAAAGTGGGCAAAAGAAAGAAAGAAACTGTAATAAGTAATTGAGAGTTACTTCCCCTGTTTTATTATTACCTCACCTTTGTGTAAATCTTTAACTTTCTGAAAGTATATAAACTCCCAAGAAACTGCAACAGTATTCTAAGTAGAATAAAGCGTTCTCAAGTCCAACCTTGTGTGTTCATTTCTTATTACAGAAACAAAGAAGGAAAGAAAGAAAGATGAAAATATATAATAGGGGAAAAGAAAGAGTAAAAAGTAATGAAGGAAGTGGGCAAAAGAAAGAAAGAAGGAAAGAAAGAAAGAAAGAAATAAATAAGAAAATATAAAGTAGGTGTATCATTCAAAACAATTGAAACTTGAATAATAAAAACAAAACAAAGCAACAAAACAAAAAACCCAAAGAAAGCAGTAAACAGAAATCTGAAGAACAAAAATAACCCCACAAACACAACTGTAATCTTATTCGTACTTCCATTAACGCATAATTCTGAACATAGATAAAAATACAACAATATATCGTTTCACATTTTGGCCACTTATTTTCATATCCATCGTCATTTTCTTATCATTATTTGCGTAAACCAGTTGCAGTTTTATCTAGCGGCAATGATCACGTTGCTTTCAGATTAGAATCACTTTTACATAGCGGCACAGTGTTTAGAGTAACGTCCAGGCTTTGCTGTTGCAAGTTGTTGCACGATTGTGACTGGGCGAGGGGAGCCCCGACCGAGCCAGTTACTCCGCCCGAGGGGCCCACCCGCTTCTGGTTAGCCGAATGCAAATCGAGATTGTCCGATGCAATTGACCGAATGACCCGGAAGAGCTCCTGTTCCTGCAACAGGTTCTTCCGGTATTCGCTGCGGTACTTGTAGAGAGCGCACAGTTTGGTGAGAAACAGGCAGATCAGGTTGACGGTGGCATTGATGATTAGAGCCGACGACATGACCAGCACCTTATGGTAGGCACGCGACGTGATAAAATAGGTTGGCAAGAAGCTTAACCAGATAAGCAGGGTTGTATCCACGCAGAAGGCGATGTAACGCGACTCGTTGAAGTTGTCCGGTAGTTTGCGGCTTCGAAACGCATAGTAAGCGCAAATCATGACCAGGATGAGATTAAAAGATAGTGGCAAGATGAGGCCTTCTGGCGACATGTAACAGTACATCTCGACGAATTTCTCTGTTAGTACAGGCATACCAAGCTTTACGGCAGGTGGGGAAGTGATTGTTACAATCAGTAGGAGCACAACCTGTAACGAAAATCAACATTGGATTAAAAGTTTGCTAACATAAAGTAGTTGAAAAGAAAGAGTAGACAAGAAATGAAGCGAGTGGAAAAAAGAAAGAAAGAAAGAAAGAAAGAAAGAAAGAAAGAAAGAGGAGAATATATGATTGGGGAAAAGAAAGAGTTAAAAAGAAATAAAGAAAGTGTGAAAAATAAAAAAAAAGTAAAGACAGAAAGAAAGAAAGAAATGAATATAAAATATGTGAAAAGAAAGCATGGAAAAGAAATGAAGCACAGGTGAAAAAGAAAGAAAGAAATAAATAAAAAAAGGAGAATATACGATAGGAAAAAAGAAAGAGTTAAAAAGAAATGAATAAAGCGTAAAAAATAAATATAGAAGTAAGAAAGAAAGAAAGAAAGAAAGAAAGAAAGAAAGAAAGAAAGAAGAATATATAATCGGAGAAAATAAAGTGTTAAAAAAAATGAAGTAAGTGTGAAAAATAAATAGATAAATAAATAAATAAATAAATAAAGAAAGAAAGAAAGAAAAACGAATATATAATAGGAGAAAATAGTGTTAAAAAGAAATGAAGTAAGTATGAAAAATAAATAAATGAATAAAAAGAAAGCAGGTGAAAAAAAAAACGTGGAAAAGAAATGAAGCAAGTGGGAAAAATAAATAAATAAATAAATAAATAAAGAAAGAAAGAAAGAAGAAAGAAGAAAGAAAGAAAGGAGAAAATATAAAGTAGGTGAGAAGAAAGCGTTAAAATGAAGAAAGTGGGAAAAAGAAATAAAGAACCAAAGACAGAAAAAAGAAAGAAATAATATAAAGCAGTTGAAAAGAAAGCATAAAATAAATAAATAAATAAAGATGGTACAAAATAGGTGGAAAGAGACTGAAACTTTCAATTACCTAAAATGTAAGATAAAAATGAAGACTCAAGCTGTGCAACTTATATTAAAAAAAGTGATAATGTCAAGACTGTCGTCTAGACGTATGTACTTCATCTAGATTTTAAATAAGTTATCAAGCCAGTCTCAATACTTTTCTAAATGAATTTGCAAAGGCAACATCTTCCATACTTACCAGACTCTATACATCCCCCTTATTTCCTAAACGGAAAATCTTTCTTAAGTGAAAGATTTGAGGACGTGGAAAACATTATAAAATAAAATGAGGTTGTTTCATATCATATAAAAAAAAAAAAGAAAAAAAAAAAAAAAAGAAAAAAAAGCAGTTTCAAAGGTGTTTTAACCAATGGAAAACTCGCGGGAATAGGATTATTTAGAAAACAATAACGTTTCATTCATTTATATTTTGGTAAATACAGCTTTAGTTTTTCATATTTTCTTAACACATCTGTAATAATCCTTAAAGCAAGTTTTTCATCAAAGCTAAAAAGGAATTTAGGACCGAAACGGAATTAAGCAATTAAAAAGAATTCTAAAAATATTTACGTCCACTGTACGCGTACAAAAATAATAAACACAGAAAAACATATTTTAGTTGTCCGGTTAGATTTTATATGGCATGCCATCCATTGTTGGGTTATTTTATGCCGAAGACATTATGTTTCATTCATTCTGATAGATATTCAATTTTTTAAAAACTATTTTTTTAAATACATTCTTTTTTTCTGTTTAACCCATAGATGGGACCCTAATAGGTCAGGATGGATCTGGGAGTAATAGCGAAAAAGAGGTACTCCACACTTCCCAGAGGTCCAGAATTAGAACTTCACCATTAGATGCAGTTAAACGACATACCCAGGATATTAAGCCGCTAAACCACTGCCTTCTAGCACATATATGTGAAAAAGTGTTGGGGGGCTTCTCATAAGGGTGATTGGGTCAAGACAATTATATAGGTGTGAGGGCTTGACGTGACCAGCTGATTGATCGGAGGGGTCTCTCCAACCGCCGGTCTAGCCTAAGTAAAGTTCAAAGTGGAGTGTTGCATGTCATGAACTGCTCAGTCACCAAGATTCCACCTTTAAGCATCACGAGTCCCCACCCACGGCCAACAGGTAACCCCATTGGAGAATTTTTCCCCCTCTGCATATAAAAACGTCATGGGTCTGTGTAGTAAGGTAAAATCCATAACTTCCCATGTCTTACAGAAATTGAGGGAGACTAGAGTCCTGGAGTGAACTGAGAAAAAAGTCACTGGGGGTGGTGGTAATTTTGATATAGAATTGACAGGTTGATGCTTGTAAAATTTTAGCTATAGATTCTGTGCTTTAGCACTTAATAAATGATATGCAATGATAACGAAGGATTTATGTTATAGTTTTCTTTATTTCTATTTCTCAGTAAAACACACACACACACACACACACACACACACACACATATATATATATATATATATATAAGTCAGTTGAACAGGAAACTGTGTATACATTTTATACATTGTATCTTTCACTTAGACTTAGAATTTTAAAATTTATACTTGCTGTCTGACTTAAAAATTGTGAATTTTCTGATGAAACTGTTTTTATGTGAATTTCTTCAAATCCGTCTCAAGAGGCTGGCCTCTAAGGATTTTTAGATATGAAATAAAAAAATTTTTAAAAGACCTTTTGAGTTTCTGGTCGAAATAACTTTATTACGGAATAACGGTTTTTAAGTTATATATATATATATATATATATATATATATATATATATATATATATATATGTGTGTGTGTGTGTGTGTGTGTGTGTGTGCGTATATATTCGAAGGTCGTTCAATAAATAAGGGGAAATCTTTTGAAAAAGAGAAAAATACATTTTCAGAATATTTTTTCCTTAATGAATGTAAACTTTTATTAATCTAACAAAAATATATTAATCTAACAAAAATATTTGTTTTGAGGCTATTCAAAATAGTCGCAAATCAAACAGTATGCTCCAGATATATGAGCCTCGTATATATATATATATATATATATATATATATATATATTATATATATATAACCCAGAAAAATATAAGATTATAAACACTAGAGGTTACTTAAAGTTTCATATGAGATGCACAATCAGAGGAAAAAGTGAGAAAAGTGGCTTATCAATCGTACTTATATAGTGGTGTAAAGTTAAGATGGAAATACACATGATACCTACACGCGTAGAAAAGCGTACATATATATATAATATATATATATATATATATATATATATATACACACACACACACACACATATATATATATATATATATATTATATATATATATATATATTATAGCAATAGGGATTTCCTATGTGTGTGTATGTATGTGTGTGTGTGTGTGCATATTTTTTTCCCTGTGAGTGTGTATCACGTTTATCTCTATCTTAACAAGTGGTTTTATACCACAATATAATTACGATTCAGTGGCCACTTCTCCGTCTGATGATTGTGCACACAGCACGAAACCAATGCTTTTTCTTACAAAACCTTTCTGATTTGGCGGCTTTCTGGACCTTCTTGTGCCTTCTTGGGCACTTATCTTATGAATATATATATATATATATATATATATATATATATATATATATATATATATATATTATGTAAACACGGTTTGTTTGGAATGGCTTTTTGCCGATAATTTTTGGGAGAATAAGTGCTTAATTGGAGTCGTACCTAATTTTGAAAATTAATTAATTAATAATGAATTAGGCGGGAATACCTATTAAATGTATGGCTAAACAAATCGAGAAAAATCAATCTCTGTATGTACATTTCGGCCTATTAGGCCTCATCAGCAGAGCTATAGATCGGAAGACCGCCCTGTGCGTGATTTGAAACCGGACTGCCAAGCTGACAGGCCGATCCCATAACCCCTACATTAAACGGACTTCTTAGATTTTATGATTTGTTTAGAGTAGGTTAATATTCCTCTTCTAGTGACTTTTTATTACACGACGATATGATAATTTGTAAACACGGTTTGTTTGGAATGGCTTTTTGCCGATAATTTTTGGGAGAATAAGTGCTTAATTGGAATCGTACCTAATTTTGAAAATTAATTAATTAATAATGAATTAGGCGGGAATACCTATTAAATGTATGGCTAAACAAATCGAGAAAAATCAATCTCTGTATGTACATTTCGGCCTATTAGGCCTCATCAGCAGAGCTATAGATATATATATATATATATATGAGAGAGAGGGATATATATATATATATATATAATATACAAGAGAGAGAGAGAGAGAGAGAGAGAGAGGAGAGAGAGAGAGAGAGAGAGAGAGAGAGAGAAAGTGATATATGTATATATATATATATAAATAGAGAGAGAGAGAGAGAGAGAGAGAGAGAGAGAGAGAGAGAGAGAGAGGAGAGAGATAGGGGGATAGATAGATAGATAGATAGATAGATTAATTTCTTTGTAACAAGGAGCGGCTAGAGTAATTTGACTTTTTATTCATATAAATTGATTCCTATTCACTGATATTTTAAAAGGAAATGTCACATTGAAACTGACGGTGCCACTCCTTCAGACAATATAGACATCAGGATTCTAGACTCTGTTCTTTGGGGTGGGATGATGGAATCGGTGCTTGCTGTGTAGTTCTTCTTTTTAGGCATTTGGCTACGGATCGATAAGAATAAAATCACACACACACACACACACACACACACACACCACACACACACACATACACACGCGCGCGCATATCTATCTATATATATATATATACTATTTGATTGATTTAAAAAAAAATGAAATATAATGTCTTAAAGAAATACAGAGTTTAAATATATTTATTTTACATATAGACAACAATTTGACAAATTGTTTCAATGTTTTCTCATCTTTTCATATAAGTAAAATAACATTTTCAACAGTGCAATCACTGCACCAGAGATCGCCATTCAAAAATTGGGCTGTTCAGCTACTCACGCAGTTGCAGATAAATAAATAAAAAAATTAAAAAATGAAGGATGGAAGTAAAAATAAAAGTTAAAAAAAAATTGACACTACGCCATCGTCTTTGGTAGACGGAAGGATGCCAACAAAAAAAGGTTCAACAGATTGAATGTAAGTTTTCACCGTTTGAAATCGATTACTTTGCGTGCCATAATCTATTAATAATGGAGATTCGCTTCCGGTTTTTGTCTGTAACAAATATTACGTCACTGCTTACGTCACATTACCCAAAATCGTCATAACATAGAATAACATTTATTCTATGTTATTTTGAGAGTATTTATTGAATAAATACACTCAAAATTTGAACATGCAACATTAGACAGTCCTTATTGTTTTTTAAAACAAGTTTTAATACATACATGACTGGTATTATATATCTATATATTGTTTGTTTTATTTTAATACATATTCAAAGTTTATATTTCAAATTGTTTTATTTTTTAATCCTTTAATGAATTTGATGATCTTACTTACTTAGGGTACAAACTCGCTGACATTGAATTTTTTACTCTCACCCCTCAGGTAATATGTTTCAAAAATCTATTTTTACATCGCCCGGAGGTCATTTTTTTGTACTGGTACGTATAAGAGTATATTGTTTTATTTTGTATTATTTTGATTTTTCGTGAAATAGACATGCTCAAGGTTTCGGCTGTTGTATTCTCAGGCCTTCTTCAGGTGTTTCTTGTAATCCATTGAGGTAGAGTGTCCTGTTACAAGTGTTAAGGTCCGAGTATAGTAGTGATTCTAATTGGGAAATTATTTTGAATGATTTAACTGTTGTGCGAACAAAACGTTGAACAATTTATGATGATTTCATTTAAATAATGATGTCATTGTTTTTGTACGCCTATCAATTTGAGAAGTATCACGAGCATTTAAACACACACACACACACACACACACACACACACACATATATATATATGTTATATTATATTATATTATATAAGGGAAGCGCGTGACGTAATGGTGAAAGTCATGGGAAATGGACTCGTCGATCCGAGTTCAAATCCTGGATGTAGTAATTGCATTTCACTAAGCGCTAATACCCTTGGGAAAGGTATGAACCCTACTCTCCCTCCAGATATGGATAAATAGTAGGACCGACTGGGCTCTTTAACCATGGTTAGGCAACCAGTCTAGGAGAAGGAAAACTCTGAATTCAAACCTGATAAACTCCGCTTAAGAAATTCACATTGTGTCACATCCTGTTCGTGCGGAGGGGTTGGTAAATATATTATATTATATTATATTATATTATATTATATATATATATTATATTGTTTATTGGCGTTTCAAGTAGATGTAAATCCAAGAATAAGGTTAACAAGTATTGAGACAGTAATTTGACAAATTGATTTTGCATGTCTATCAATTTGAGAAACGCCACGATCATTAAAAAAACTATATTGTTTATTGGTTTTCTTGCGATGACATCAGTCCTTCTTCGATATCTTAATTTTTAAAGTAATTTACATACTTTAAGACAATTTAATCTAGCCTTTTCAATTATTGGTTTTCCTATTGTGTTCATCTTTATGATTGGTCTACTGTTTTGTTTTGTCATTATCATTGAATTTTATATTTAGCTTTAGTTAGCTTAGAGTCAGTTAAGCCGTGAGACGTCCTAATGTAAGCACGGACCAGCTCACTCCCCGCATGCGGTTGAGAATCCTAGATAGAAAGTTCTGGTTTTGAAATTAATAAAAATGTGATCACAAAGAAATATATGCCTTGCATTGTATCTAAGAACTAATGGCAACATTGGCACAACCAGACGAGCATCTTGAAGAACCAAACAAATAGCAGAACCAGACCAGTCAACCAAAAGAGCAGTCAAAAATAGAATGAATAGAAAGAGACATGAAGATAGCTACAGACTACAAGAAACAGAAGAGAATAAGAAATAACAGCCAGCTAATCCAGAAAGTAAGTAAAGATTTAAATGTGAGGGGAATAACCACGGATACCTCTCATAAGAAGAACAGAAACGAACTCACTCCATATACATACCCATCAGAAGAAGTGGGTATATAGAAGTATTTCAACGCTAGTTAATTGGTTGTTTGGTTATTTAATGCCCAAGTTAGTCTTTTTTTTTGCAATATAGTTAATTGATTGATTTTAACGGCATGTCAACCCGTCAAAGGTTATTTCGTGCTGGGATCTTAAAGAATCGTGTTCATTGTACGTTCATATTTATTTGTTAACTTGTTTCTTAAATTATTTCCACGCGGTCCTATTGAATACGATCAATTTTTAAAGAGACCAATTTGATCCATAGATGGTACCCTTACAGGTACTACCAACCCGGGTCAGAATGGACTTGGGAGTAATGACAATGAAGGATTACTCAACACTAAGCAGATCTCAAGAAGTGGAGCCTCACCATCATATGCAGCTTAGCGTCATACCCAATACACATCTTCAAATCCTGGACGAGTCTGTTTGCATTTCCCATAGCGCAAATATTCCGAGGAAAGATACCCATCCAAGTATTATCCCCTCTCCCCAGTTAATAGGGTAGACTGAGCTCTTTAACCTTGGTTCGATAACCAGTCTAGGAGAAGGAAAAATCTGAATTCAAACCTGTTAAACCCCGCTTAAGAAATTGACCCTGTGTCACACCGTGCTTGTATGGATGGGTTTGGTAAATATATACCAAAGACAACCCTTTTTAGTATATCTTACTCTTCTACAAGGGATAAAGTTAGAGTATTCTATGTCCTATTGACAGGGTGTAGTTATGGGGTTAAATTAGTAATGATAATCATTTATAAGTCATTATAGTTTTATTAGAATACCTGGTGCTAGGGAATATGTTTAGTCAACTACCCACTCTACAAGGACTAATATTACGGACACACCAGTTCTCTAGTAGAGATAATTATCTATTAAATTCCAGCAGATTAAAGTTAATTCTTAATACAAATAGTTTGCATGCAGTTACATGGTTTCAAATATTCGTATTTGATACTAATAATTCATACACAATTAGTCATTTACCAGACTTTGCTTAGATGTGGCACAAGGTCAGATGAGTGGGGCACCTAGTGAGACTCGAACTCAGTAGTAATGGTCTACTAGTATAACTTGCTAACCATTACACCACACGAGGCGCCTAATTCATATACAATTATGTGATTTCGAGTAACTATTTCTATTTAATAATAATCATGTTTTCACACAGTTATCTCATCCACAGAAAGCTATGTTAATACACGAATATGAAAGGCATGGTCGGCCACAAACAAATTATCAGTCATATGGAAGTCCGATCTCACTGACAAGTTAAAGCTACAATTCTTCCAGGCTGTGGTTATATCAGTGCTACTGTATGGCTGCACCACTTGGACCCTAACGAAGCGCCTTGAGAATAAGCTAGATGGGAGCTGCACAAGAATGCTGCGTGCGGTCTTGAACAAATAGTGGAAATAGCATCCCACAAGGAAGCAGCTATATGGCCACCTGCCCCCGACCTCACAAACCATCCGAGCGACGAGGACAAGGCATGCTGGACACTGCTGGAGAAGCAAGGACGAGCTCATAAGCGACGTTCTCATGTGGAAGCCAACACATGGACGTGCAAGTGTGGGCCGCCCACCAAGGACCTACATTGACCAAATATGCGAGGATGCTGGATGCTGCGGAGAAGACCTCCCTTTGACGATGAATGATAGAGAAGGTTGGCGAGAGATTGTCATGGATATCCGTGCTAACTGCGGGACATGATGATGATGATGATATGATTTCAAGTATTTCTACTTGAAACCATACAATTGTGCGAAATACTTTGTCTAATACTATTAATTTTCAAATAGATTTGTTTTGCCTATTCACGTGACTTTAACAGGTACTACGGATCAGAGTGGACCTGGGAGTAATGGCAGCGAATGGGTGACTGCACACTCTACACCTCATTACCGGATGCAGTTCAGTATCATAAAGAGGGACACGTCTTAACTTTCTGCAAGTGGGCGCACTCTAAATCCTGCCGACAGGGTGATTGTTTTAGTAGGTACTTGTATAGATTCTACATTTAGATATTAGCTTTTTTTCACTGAGAATTTTTTCACTAAGAATTTTCTTCATTGTTTATGGCAAATACTTGTGAATTTTTCTTTAAAGAAAAAACATAAATTTTTGGTGAGATGTTGCATAAGTGTGTTTTTGAAATTCAGTTCTTGGTTATAATTTTTTTTGTTGTTGCTTTTAAGTGGCACAGAAGAAATCAATTTCGAATAGTTTTAAGTTTAAATTCAGTACGTCGGAAAGCTTACTTTTTTATTTACATATCTGAAGAGATAAGATAACATTGAAACAGTATGCCAAATTGTCTGGAGTGTGTGTGTGTGTCTCTCCCTCTCTCTCTTTCTTTCTACTCTCTCTCTTTATATGAAAGCACCGGTTCCCGCTAGATCACAAAGTTAAGCAGCGATGAGCCGGTTCAATACTTAATTGGGTAACTACATCAGGTACTGTAAGCAACTTGAGCCTTTTGTTTATCAAAATGACTTGATTTGATATTAAATAACTCGAAAAGGGATGATATGCCGTAAAACAAAACAACCAACCAACCTATTGGTTATTTGAATGATTGGAGGTAGGGATGATATTTAGTCTAATCTTCAGTCACCAAGGATCAATATTAGTATTAGTATACCCGTGATTTACTAACAATGGACCCGAGGGAAGGAAAGATAAGATAAATTCATTGAAACATGAAAAATCATTTGCTTTTTACAAAAAGAAATAATGCTAACATTTTATTTTTATCTTTAGGCGAGATTGTAATGATTATGTTATATACTTTTTAATTGATACTTCTAAAAAATATATTTTTGAAAAAAACAAAATGTAAGTTTGTTTATCATTAATACTAGCAAAATAAAAAAAACGCCCTCTGGTCGACGTAAAATAAATATTGCCTGGGGGGATGAGAGTTGAAAATTTAATGTCAGAGAGTTTGTATCATAAATAAAGTAAAATCATCAAATTTATTAAAGGAGTAAAAAATGAAAAAATTGAAATGGAAACTTAGTTCTGATAACTTTAAATATATATCAAAATAAAACAAACTATATATAGATAGATAATACCAGGTATGAATTAAAACTTGTTTAAAAAACCAATGAGGACTGTCTAACATTGCATGCTCAAATTTTGAGTGTATTTATTCTACGTTATGACGTTTTATGTAGTGTGACGTAATCAGTGACGTCGTTTTTGTTACAGACAAAAACCGGAAACGAATCTTCATTATTATTAATATTTTCTTGTTTACAGTATTCATAATGCGTATATAATCGACAACAGAATTACGGCTTGTATGGAATCCTTTTAAAAGCAATAATCGTGAAAAATTTAATTGTAGGAAAAAAAGGTAAGAAAAATTATTAATTTATGTATAGATATTAAAATGATTATGGGGGATTCTCTCTTCTCTTGTGGGGATTAAAAATATACAAAAATAAAAATAAAATAAAAAGAACAAACTCCCAAGGGGCTTTGACAGGAAGAACCCCTTTACAACCCCTTTGCGCATGTCCGACAAAAAGGACTGACTCCCTTCCCCCCAAAAAAATTGGGTATAGTTGGTCCTTTTTAGCCAGGGAGAAAATCCCTCACTACTGGCCACTATGACCCCGTTCAATAAAGCCTGAGTAATAAAACCACCTTCTGCCTTTGTCTCTTTCCTTTTCGTTCCTTTCGTTCTATTTCAGCTCACCAGAACAAAGAACTGGCTTTTTATATAGGGCTAAAAATACCAGCACCCAACAAACCTTAAATTAGCCCCATACTCTCTCTCTCTCTCTCTCTCTCTCTCTCTCTCTCTCTCTCTCTCTCTCTCTCTCTTAAGTATGACACTAACTAAACTGCATCCTGTGGTGAGGATCAATATCTGGAGCTTCGGAGGTCATAGGGTCACTGAAAGTTACTGAGAACTGGAAAATGCAGTATCGAAGGGGTCAAAATTATAAAACTAAATCTTAGAGAAAGAAAAGAGACATCCAAAACAAAACAATAACAAAAACCAAAATGAAAATTGATATAAATAAACAGTTGTGGAAAATACAGAAAAACATAGACTGACACACAATGAAAAATATCTATATGATAGAAAAATGCTGATCTTTTGAGTGTTGTCGATAAAAAAGACAAAAAACAAAGCAAAACAAAAAACAAAAAAACAAACAAAAACAAACTTGTCTGTAAATTTGCCGTTAGGAAAACATTTTCGCCATTTAAACAATGAATAAACATGAAATGTCTAAAAGTATATACAGAGTGAAGGATAAATGGTCTTTTGAAATATAACGAGAACTTCTTTCAATAGAAATGATGGTCTATTGTCACCCAATAATAATAAATGACAGAATCCAGTTCAAATTTGACAATAGTTTGATCGATGGGGAAAAGGGTTGGAGGTCCTCAGCGACAGTTCATTGATTCCTGTCACCATATATTTGAACAGAAGACAAAAACTAACATTTCTAATCGAACAATTAGAGATTTTCTTATATTGAATATGATATATTAATATGGAGTCTAAATACTCTCGATACAACCGTTATTTAGGAACTTGTGAATACGCAAGGGCGAGTCAAAAAGTAATGCCATTTTCTTTATTTCATGT
>CM042138.1:86261233-86363733 GCA_023376005.1 Doryteuthis pealeii | reverse complement strand
TTAAGCAGCGATGAGCCTGTTCATTACTTAATTTAGTGACAACTTAAGCAACAGCAGGTACTGAAAGCAACCCGTGTCTTTTGTTTATCCAAATTACTTAATTCAGAATTAAATAACCCGAAAAGCATTGATATTCCGTAAAGCAAAACAAACAACTAAACAGAGAATATTACCCATAGATAAGGACACATCCTTCGAATTATTATGGTTGGTTGGTTGGATTTTACGACATGTCAACCCTGGTTGGGTTATTTTATACCGAAGACGTTTTGTTTTATTCATTCTTGTTGGGTAGTCAATTTTTCTTCAAACTCAATTTCTTTTTTAAAAACATTTTTTTAAAACTCATTAAAAAAATCTATTTAATCTATAGCTGGGACCTTAACAAGTGCTACCACTCCGGATCCCCGTGAACCTGGGAGTAATGGCAATGAAGGGGTACTCTATACTTCTAAGAGATCCAGGATTGGAAGCTCACCACTAGATACAATTTAACGTCATACCTAGGATACTAAGTCGCTCAGCCACCGCCTTCTAGCATATATATGATACAAAAGGTTGGAGGTTGCCATAAGGGCAATATGGTCAGAACAATCATATGGGTGCTAGGGCTTGATGTGACCATTTTTTTACTACTTAGTTCTTGGATTGAGTTATGTTTAAAAATCCATTTTAATTGTTTCTAATTAGCGAGCCAGTAGCTTCAATATCTTGGCTCGCAATGAATTTAAATTAGGTCAAACTTTCCCTTTCTTAGAAATATTACAAAATGATTTCAATGTTTTTTTTTTTTTAATTCTCCGACCGTATTTATTCATTAAATTAAATTAATTCACTTTGCAATCTCACTTTTCTTTAATCCCAATTATCTACCCAGAGCTCAATGGGTGACCCAACGGGCCACGTTTTGTGTAGTATATATATACACAAACATACATACATACATACATACATACACCTATATATATATATATATATATAATATATATATATATACACGCACACATACACACACACACACACACATATATATATTTATATAAGTGTGTGTGTGTGTGTGTGTGTGTGTGTATGTGTGGAAAGAGGATTGGAATGAATCCGACAGAATGTGGTGGAGATGTGAGGGACACAAGAACAAAACTCAGACAAAAGCGTGTAGGATATATTTTGCTAGAGTGTTGAGCTCGGCATCATCAGTCGTTTTAATGAATTATCAGGTTTTCATACAAGGGGAAGTGTGGCGGGAGGAGGTTGATAGGAGAGGAGGTCAAGTGGGTGGGTAAGCATTAGTGAGGGGAGGTTTTGAATGGTCAAGTAGGAATCATTGGAGAGGAAGAGAAGGAAATCAGAAGGGGAGAGAGATAGGGATAGTCAGCAGCGTGAAAGTAGAGAGATATATTGTAAAAGAAACAGGTTAGGGGCGGAGGTGGGTGGCCTTCTTGGAGAGAAATTTGATCAAAGCAGCAGCAAAAGGAGTAATAAAAGGGGAGTGGTTGGGTAGGGGAGGGTTAGGGCAGAGTAGGTCATTGAGTGTGAGGGAAAAGGGGTCAGAAGAGGAAGCTTGGTTAGTTGTAGGGGATTGGGGGAGTGGTTAGATGAAAGGGAAAGGTAGGAGTAAGGAGGGAAATTTTGAAACAAAGGCAAAAAGGGGAGAAAGTCAAATTATGGGTGAAGATTTTTTTTTGTGTGTACGTATATATATATATATATATATATATATATGAGGAAGAAAAAAGATTGAAAAATCAGTAGTCCAATGTTATCAGAATATATATATATATATATATATATATATATATATATATATATATGTGTGTGTGGATGGGTTACCAAATGAGTTGGTATTAGGATGATTCTAAGTTGACCCTTTTTTCCAACGGCAGAATGTTAGAGTTGTCCAGGTTCAAGTAGAGAGCTCGATGTTCAATATTGAACAGAGTAATATAATTGGTAAAGTCCGCGGTCTGGTGATACTCATAGGCATACGCTGATATATATGGGTAGAAATAGATATATAACCACAAAATGACCGATTTCTAAGCTTTTTCTTTACCAATTATATATATATATATATTTTATAAAAAAAGAAGGTCCGCAAAATGTATTTTGTTCTCAGAAAATTAAAAAAAAAAATTATTTTTGTTTTACATATGCAACACGTGTTTCAGATCTTCTGGTATCTTCTTCAGGCTTTGATTGATGATATTCATATTATCAATCAAAGCCCGAAGAAGATACCAGAAGATCTGAAACACGTATTGCATATGTAAAACAAAAAGAATCAAACATTTTTTTTTTCTGAGAACAAAATACATTTTGCGGACCTTCTTTTTTTTTTATTATAAAATATTGAATTTTCTCCCGTTGGAACCAGAACAACATTTTATATATATATATATATATATATATATATATATATATATATATATATATATAAGGCAGATTTTATAGATATTACACGTGACAAGTGTTAAGTAAGAGAGATCTATCAGTTAGTATTGATGAATTGCTATTCCTGATTAAAAGGCGCAGTTGTGTTGATATCTTAAAGTTATTTTGCTGATATTTCAATGCTATTGACTAGCTGCGAAGTTATTTTCGTTGGCGTGAGTCACTGTTAAGTGTAGATCGCCAGGTTTGAATTAAGTGGAGGCAGACACTAAAACGGACCTTTTTTTTTTCTCTCTTAGGAAAACAACTGGATCCAAAAATAATCTTTTCGCTTTGCCTGTGAAACTAAAGACGATTCCAGACAAAAGGTTTATTTGTTGCTTGTGTTATTCGAGGATTGTTGGGCTTTTACGTTAATCATGTTGCATCAGGCACTTATCAGTTTCAAACACACACAAACACGGAGAGAGAGAGAGAGAGAGAGAGAAGAGAGAGAGAGAGAGAGAGAGAGAGAGAGAGTATTTTGTGTGTGTGAATGTGAGTGTGAGAGATAGAGGTGGGGAGAGGGAGTGTTTATGTGTATGTGTGTGTGTGTGTGTGTGTGTGAGAGAGAGAGAGAGAGAGAGAGAGTTTGTGTGTGTGTGTGAGAGAAGAGAGGGAGAGAAAGAGAGTTTGAGTGTGTGTGAGAGAGAAAGAGGGTGTGTGTTTGTGTGTGTGTGTGTAAGAGAGAGGGAGAGGGGTGGGGAGAGGGAGTGTTTATGTGTGTGTTTGAGAGAGAGAGTTTGTGTGTGTGAGAGAGAGAGAGAAGGAGAGAAAGAGAGAGAGAGAGAGAGAGAGAGAGAGTTTCTGTGTGTGTGTGTGTGTGAGAGAGAGAGAGAGAGATAGAGAGAGAGAGAGTTCTTGTGTGTGTGTGTGTGTGTGTGTGTGTGTGTGAGAGAGAGAGAGAGAGAGAGAGAGAGAGAGAGAGAGAGAGAGAGAGAGTGCTTTGATTTACGAGTTTAATTCGTTCCAATTATTACTTCGACCTATCGACTGGGACAGAAAATAAGAGGTCACCTGTTGGCCGTGAATGGTGACTCATGATGCTGGTTGCTGAGCAGTCCATTACATGCAACACCCCATAAATAATAGATTAAAAAAAAGTTCTACAAAAATACACTTGTATAGCAAAATTAATTGCCAACTATTGTCTCGCACTCTAATGGCTTGTTTAAAAAACAAACTATTTACCTACAAACTATTCCCATACAACGGGCCGGCTTAGTTCAGTCGGTAGAGCGTTCGGCTAGAAACCACAAGGCTCCTAGTTCGATACCGGCCCTCACCAACTCAGCGTATGAGTTGCACAGGGATCTCTGCGGTAAAGTGAGGAGCTGATGGTAGGTGTGGCGCTGCACCTCAGAGGCAAAACAATCTCCTTGGTCTAGCGCTAGTGAAAAGGGGATAGAATCCCTCGCTGATTGGCTGTTACGGACTCTAGGCCAACCCGACGACTTTACTTACTTACCCATACTAATCGTATATATACAAAAAAAAAAGATTTGGCATTGAATAAATCCCTCAATTGAACAAAATCAAATCTAAACCAATACACTCATAAATCAATTTCCTTGTATATCAAATCGATTTTTCCCATTGTAATGAACCGAAATGCTATTAATCCGTCCCGGTCCCCTCATAATCACCCTCATTTTTTTGTTACATTTTAAAAAATTTAAAAATACGAAAAATTGCAGTGCATTGTATAAAAACATGATAAAATAAAATGTAATGAATTATGTGCTGTAATATGTTTCAATGTTTATTTTTAAATTTTTTTTTATATATAAATGACATTTTTCTCTGGCGTAATAAATTTGGAAATTTAAATGGTTTTAGTGAACCTGTTAACATCTGAAGCTCGCTCGTATTTCAAATTTTAGCTCTCATCAAAAAGCAAAAGTTGACAACTCTTAACTCGAAAAACTCGTAAGTTGGGTCATTCGTAAGTCAAGGTTTTAAAATTGATGGAATAAGCGAGTGTCATGGTTTGTGTAACTTTAGAAAATGTTGTTCGAGATAAGAAAAAATTCACTCATTTGTAAGTCCACTATATTCATTAAATGGGCAACTCGTCACGGGTTGGATGAGACACCAGGCTGCAAGTATGGGGAATCCAGAAAGGATCGAACTCACTACTCAGTAGTAAAAGATCTGCGAGACTAGCTTGGTAAGCATTACACCAAAGTCATGACCAAAGAGAGAATCAGAATAGGGGTTTCGTTTCTCACGTTTTAGTTAGGAGTGTATTAGTTTTGTATGATCTATAAATAGTCGGGATATAGTGACTGGGAAGCGCGTGGTGTAATGGTTAAAGTCATGGGAAATGGACTCGTCGCCCCGAGTTCAAATCATGGATGCCGTAATTACATTTCACTTTGCGCTAATACCCTAGGGAAAGGTATGAATCCTACTCTCCCCCAGCTATGGATAAATAGTAGGGCCGACTGGCTCTTTAACCTTGGTTAGGCAACCAGTCTAGGAGAAGGAAAACTCTGAATTCAAACCTGTTAAACTCCGCTTAAGAAATTGACATTGTGTCACATCCTGCTCATGCGGAGGGGTTTGGTAAATATATATAGTGACTGGATTTTCTGAATCTCATTCTTCTATGTTAGGTCTTATTGAGAAGAGCTTATTATGTATGTTGTTATTTCAATTTTGTTGCCATGTTTTTCATAGAAGAACATATTGATTTTGGTCTAAAAGTCTGTATATGGGATTTTGAATCTGTCAGGGGTCATTTTAGTGCTGATCTGTTTGCTGAGTCAGCTTTATCATTTCCTGTGATTCCTATGTGGCTTGGGACCCATTATAGTAGGATATTTTGAATTAAACATGGTGTTCAGTCTGTTTAGTATTTTATTGATTAAAGGGTTATCGATTTTTTAGATTCTTAATGGATACTAAAACTGAGTGACTGAATTTTTGCTCTTAGAGATTAGGTTGAACACCATATATGTATGTACTTAGGGTGTTGATAAAGGGAGGGGTGCCCACTTATCTTTAAAAAACACCCATTCAACAGAATCTTTTAACAAAGGACAGAGGTCTGTCCGAAATATTAAAAGTGTAAGATTAAAAGTGAGATAATATTCATAACTTTAAATTCTTCTTCTTATTTTTCATTTTTCCATGCTTCTGATATAACCAACAGAGATTCCCACCATGCATTACACCACACACACACACACACACACACACACACACACACACACACCACGTGCATAAGGTCTTTATTTAGGTGACTTCTCTTGACAATGTTCTTGTTTAACTTCAGCTGCTCTTGCATTTTGTCACTATCTTTGATCCTTTGCTAAAACATAGGAGTGATTGGGATATTTCTCGATGATATTCCAGAGGTTTTCTGAATAAATAGCAGGGTAAGTGTTCTTTTGGGGAAACTTATTTAGGTCCAGGATCCCCTCTGATTGTTTAAATGCCCAAGGGTTGTATTAGATAGGATAGTATGATGTAAATTGGTGAGAGGGGTTTGGGATTCTTCGGAGATGGGTCTCAAATAGAGGCCAAAAGGTTTTTATTTCTTTTTCCTTTTGTTCAAATGGCTGGGCATCATCATCATCATCATCATCATCATCATCATCATCATCATCAGGTCATGCTGATAGCACGAATATCCATGACAATCTCTCACCAACCGTCCCTATCGGCCATTGCTCCCCGGAGGTCCTCTGTGAATCCAGAAGCCGCACAGCGCTGATCGATGTAAGTCCTTACTGGACGGCCCAAATTAACGCGCCCATGTTTCACTGGAGAACGTCACTTATGAGTTTATCCTGGTTTCTCCAGCAATTTCCAGCATGTCTTGTTCGTCTCACTTGGATGGTTTGTGTGATAGGGGGCAAGTGGTCATACATCTGCTTTCTTGTGGGATGTTGTTTTCACTATTTGTTTAAGACCGCATGCTGCATTCTTGTGCAAATCCCATTTAGTTAATTCTTAAGGCGCTTCGTTTGGTGGTGCAGCCGTACAGTAGCACTGATACAGCTACGGCTTGAATGAATTGTCACTTTAACTCAATGGTTCTCAACCTTTTTTTTTTTACCTATTAACCCCATTTTAATCCTATTTTACTCTGGTGGACCCGATAGCTATTTGATGTTTAAAAATCCCATTGTATTTTTATTTAAATACATTTTACTTGCCTTGGTCCCAAAATGTTATATTGTCCCCGGGGGTCCATATGGACCCCAGTTGAGAACCACTGCTTTAACTGATCACTGCGATGGATTAAAGATGCAATCATAAGTTGGAATGGAATGGTAGGATTTAAGTTTTACATAGAATAATAGGATAAGTTTTAAACAAATCGAGAAAAAGAGATTGATTTTTCTCGATTTGTTTAACCATACATTTAATAGGTATTCCCGCCTAATTCATTATTAATTAATTAATTTTCAAAATTAGGTACGACTCCAATAAGCACTTATTCTCCCAAAAAATTATCGGCAAAAAGCCATTCCAAAACAAACCGTGTTTACAAAATGTAATTTTATTTTATTCCAACACGCAGAAAAATTAAACGGTCTAAAAAAATCACACACACACACACACACACAAACACACACACACACACACACACACATATATATATATATATATATATATATATATATATATATATATAAATCAGCAAAAAATAGTGTTCGATGAACAAGAAAGCAGAGCAATGGAATAAATTAATATGAAAATACGACTCTGTGTTTTCCGTGTAATATTTATAATAGATTCTTCAGGCAATAATGACGCATGAGAGTCCAAAAAAATTAATTATATATGTGAACCGTTGAATTAGGTAATTTGTTCGTGAAAGACTGTCGATTTTGTGTACAAGCTGATAACTGAAAAATGTTTTTTTCTTTAATGGCATATCAACCTTCGTGGTTTATCTAATGCCCATACCATCCTGATAGAAGAACAGTAGTGGTACTATTTAACCCATAGCTGGGGGGGGGGTAGGGATTCCATACCTTTCCCAAGAGTATTAGTCTGATAGTGAATGTAATACGACGACTGGTATTCGAACTCGCTTACTATAATGTCACAGTCTATCATGTTAAATGAACACGGTGATACGAACTCAAATCCTGGATGAGCTAATACCCTTGGGAAAGGTATGAATCCAACTATGTTCCTTCCAGTTATGGGTAAATTGTAAGGCAGACTGTGCTTTTCATCTCTTGGTTAGGCAACCGATCTAGGAGAAGGAAAACTCTGAATTCAAACTTGTTAGACTCAGCTTAAAAATTGATCTTGTGTCACACTCTGCTAATGCCGGAGGAGTTGGTAAATACACACATAAGTGAGGATGCTAATTGAAATAACTTGTATTTCAATGGAACATCTCCATTCGAACCGGAAATAGTTTCAACGGCGAACAGATTTATTTATAGAACATTTGAAGTTTAAAAGGCAGACGAATCTATTGATTTTGCTTATTGAGATGGTGAAAGAGGAAAAGTTAGACGAGTCAAAAGATTACAAAAATTTATCCGCTCTGACGTCTGGGGTGTAGAATACTCCAACTGCACCTCCCCAGAAAGATTAGACCTCCCAAATGGGATTAACTGTTGGCCATGGGTGTCGACCCGTAATCCCTGAGGACAGGATTATCGTGGCTGAGTGTTCTGTGACCTGGGTACTAAGTGGTTCTGTAGCATACGACACTTCACTTCGGCCCTTACTTGGGCTAGACAGGCGATCAATGGACTGTTAATGTTAAGCTCTAGTAACTACATGAGTGTCCCGATCATATTCTTCAAATAGTTCTTATGGCAAACACCCACTCCTTTTTAGTGCTAGAAGGCAGCGGCTGAGGGTCAACTATCATATATTTATTGATAAACACAAAGTTAATGAAGATTATTTCTACCAATTTATTAATACAACGAAGTTAATGAAAATTATTTCTTAAGCAAATCACATATATAAAAAAAAAACAAGACCCCCCCCACAAAAAACAGGATTTGGCAATAAATAACCCACATGGGTTCATATGCCCTGTGAAGAGATATGTTGTATAATGTTAAGTTTAACAGAGGCGTATAAGATAGAAATATATATATTTATTTTTGTTGCAAATGTACAGTGATATGTATTATGTGAGTCTAGGCCTGGATAGCGTTTGTAAGTAGTTCTATCCCTAAGCGTCTGCTATCAGTTCATGATCTTCCTACGCTGCCGTGTTGTGCTGTGTCATGTGAGGAAGTAGTTCGTAATACTATTACATGCCCTTAAAACAAAAAACCAAACCAGACCAAACAAAAAGCGATAAACTTAAATTTCAAAAAATTGTAGAGACAGTTGTATATTGGATGGTTTCGTTTTTTCCCACTAGGAAAAATGGACCCAACAAGATGAATTACGGTATCGCACATAAATAAGTACACCTCAATCAAAACAACTTGGACGAGGCAGTTTCATGATAACATTACAACATTATAGCTATCATCATCATGTCGCGCTTTCAGCGCGGATATCCATGACAATCTCTCTCCATCCGTCCCTATTGCTCATTATTCTCGGGAGGTCCTCTATGCAGCATCCCGCATCCGCACAGAGCTGATCAACGTACGTTTTTGCTGGTCGGCCCACACTGGTCCATGTGCTGGCTTCCACAGGAGGACGTCGCTTATGAGTTCGTCCTTGCTTCTCCAGCAGTGTCTCGCGTGTCTTGTCCGTCTTACTCGGATACATACATACATACACATTTATATATCAAATAAAACAAACCCATCTTAAACAAGATAAACTTTGAAACTAGTCAACATGTCATTAAATGCCTATAATTTCCCGCCAATCCTCCTTCCACCATTCCCCTTAGATTCTTACCAAACTTGTGAGCCATCCTCCTCCCACAAATTTCTACTGACAATGTTTGTTTAAACGGAACTCGTGCGCCCCACCTACTACTAATTCCCACTGCTATTGCTCGTTTTAAAAGCGAAACAACGGAAACATTCCACCAGTTTCACACCTGATGATGGCACAAAGACGCGCAGAAAGCGCTCCTGAAAGAACCTTTGGTGGATTGCTACACCAATTCCACCCAGATATCAAAAAGATGGCCAGACAGTTAGAAATGATCGAACAAAAACTCGTCCGACAAGAATTGTCAGTAGAGTTTAACAAAACACATACGTACATACATACATACATATATATATATTTACCAACGCTCCACACGAGCAGGATCAATTTCTTACGAGTTTAACAGGTTTGAATTTAGGGTTTTCCTTTCCCTAGACTAGTTACCTAGCCAAGGTTAAAGAGCTCAGTCTGCCCTACTATTTATCCATAGCTGGAGGTAGAGTAGTTGAATGCATACCTTTCCCTAGGGTATTAGTTCTATGTAAAATACAACCAGCCAGGATTTGAACTCGGGTCGACGAGTCCATTTTCTATGTCTCTAACAATTATACCACGCGCCTCCACGTTAGTCGGATAAGGCACATCTTTTCTCAATTCGATAAGAATCTCACAAAACACGGCTTTAAGAATTCGACTATAGTCACAGAACGCACATCTTCTCAATTCAACAATTAAAAACACGGCTTTAAGAATTTCGACTATAGTCACAGAAGGCACATCTTTCTCAATTCAACAATTAAAAACACGGCTTTAAGAATTCGGCTATAATCACAGAAGGCACATCTTTCTCAATTCAACAATTAAAAACACGGCTTTAAGAATTCGGCTATAATCACAGAAGGCACATCTTTCTCAATGCAACAATTAAAAACACGGCTTTAAGAATTCGACTATAGTCACAGAACGCACATCCTTCTCAATTCAACAATTAAAACACGGCTTTAAGAATTCGACTATACTTGTAAAAAGCAGTGAACATGTTAATAAAAGTTTGGGTGACGCCGGTAAGTTCTGTTCGCAGATATAAATGGAGCCTCTCTTTCGTTTATACTTTACCTTTTTTTTTTAACCGACATTTTATTGGTGATTTCTCTTTTATATTCTCGTATTTTCACTCTTTAATCATTTTTTCTTTTACAGATAGTTTCTTTTTTTTCTCCAATTACGTATCTCTGAAAGGCTGTGGATTGAAATAGATTTCATCCTTTTCAGTGCTGATGCAAGATTCGTGTCTACAGCAGGTAAATAAAACGTTTAAAGTTCTCTTTACATTATAAGGGTTTCAGCAACGAATATAACCATGAAACGTATTCACATTGCTGTGTCAAATATTGGTAAACATCTAAGTTAGAGTTTTGTAGGATAGCAACTTTAGCATAAGGCACTGAATCTTCGACCTGCCGCTTTTCGATATACTGGGTGTTCCGGATAAATCTGACATATATATATTTGGTTATTTTTCTCCGTATTGACGCACACTACGCATCATTTAAAAGCTTGGACCCTTCTTCATTCCATTAAATTGTGTAGTTACCAAGCACTTTTTCTTTTTCCTTATGAAACTGTCAAATTTCTTCCGAACACCATGTATATAAAAGGTGGCTTATAAAATACTGACGCATAAAGTGTTTAAACATTTAGTCTTTTGAGTTATAAAATCTATATTCCAAGGAAATATATTTTTAATTATTTGGGAAAAATGATATTGCCTACATTTTCACGAGCACAAATTTGCACCTTAATTTGAGCACTTTGTATGACTTTGCTCTTTTCTCTGCACCAATATTATTATTCGGTTGTAACAATGCCTTAATCTTATTCAGATATACACTCTTCGATAAATAAGAAAACAAAAACAAAAAACAAACACCCCCCCCCCCAAAAAAAAAAAAAACCCTCTATTTTTTTCTTATTTATTCCATTTTGCTTTTTTATTAAAATTACGGACCATATGACCTTTAGGCACCCCTTTTGCGATCTCGATTCATAAGGACATGTTTTTCATTTACACCGTCAAAATCCGGTTGTTTGTTAACAGACAATTTTTAGAGTTTTTTTTAAAATTATAAAACTATATGTATATATGTATATTACACATATATTTACTCACACACACATATATATACACATATATTTACACACACACACAGAGAGAGAGAGAGAGAGAGAGAGAGAGAGAGAGAGAGAGAGAGAGAGAGAGAGAGAGAGAGAGAGAGAGAGCAAAAAATAAAAATATTAAAAACCATTATTGTATGTTTAACTCATTGCTTTTTTGTTCGCCAATTCTAAAGATAATTGAACTATTTTTTTTCTCTAACACCAACTCATCTCAGATGTAAGGAATTATATTCTATAGACATATTTATGATAATAAGCACCTCTCCATTGATAGTGAAAAATCCCATAAATTTTCATGAATAATTCAATAATCCGATGCCGTGCCTGTCAATTCCTTAAAAACATCAGCGACATTGTTTGTGTGATTGTTTATTTGTGCCTTTGATATAAAATGGGGAGCCCCCCCCCCCCAAAAAAAAAACCCCAAAGAAAAATGCTACTACTTGGGAAAGACCGCTCTGTCGGTTGGAGCAATAGAATAACCGACTACACCTCTGCATAGGGGTAAAATCACCCCGATGAGACCACCCGTTCGCTGGTGACTCGTATAGCTTAAGGACGGAATCCTGGTGGTTAAGCAGTCCATGATATGCAATACTTCCCTTTGTGCTAGACGGGCGTTCGGAGAGGCCCTCTCCAATCAATTGTCTAGTCCCGCCAAGCCCTAGCACCTCTATGATTGTTCCGACCTTATTGACCTTATGTAAAGTCCCCAACTATTTTTCTCGTATAAGTGCCAGAAAGCAGTGACTGAGGGTCTTAGTGTCCTGGATATGACGTGAAGTGAAGTTCTAGTTCTGCAGCTCTGGGGTGTGTGGAGTACCTCTTCACCACCAGGACTCCAGTAGCGACTATATCAAAGAAATATGTGGCTCTATCAGGTGTATGTACCATTGCTTTAGTGTAACCGTCATTTGGCTATTATAAATTTATTTCGGCCGGTAACTCCATAAATGAGCCCAGTCTCGTATAACGCGAAGATGTTGATTTTGAATACAACCAAAAGTATATAGATACATTGTTTCAAAAATATTACATATTTCCTGTTTATGACACTGAATTCAAATTCAAATGTTAACTTCATGTTTATATATATTTATTTATTCATTTGTTTATTTGTGTTGGAATATTTCTGGATATAAGGAGTGCTGGAGCCCACCACTTAAATTTATAGACTCTTCGTGACCGCGTGGATTCAATCAACCAACCAACACGCTCGAATACATGGTTGGTTAACTATTTAATGGCCTTCGTGGAAAGGCGTTCAGTTGCTCGTGCTTAACACGGACAAACGGATCAACAACCAAGGAACACAAGGATTCTGTTTAACACTGGGGAACACAAGGATTCTGCTCAACACGAGGAACACAAGGATTCTGTTTAACATAGTGGAATTCAAGGATTCCAATCAAAACGGACCAAACTTAATGCCACAAGGGATCGCCACTGTAAAATGCTCTCACCTGCAGCCTAAAAATGGCCACAAGAATTTTGACAATTTGTCTGATGGATTTGATCGTTTTTGTTTTTTGTTTTTATTATCATCACATATAGTTTTTTATGTGTGTGTATGTTTTTGAAGGAGAAAGTGTTTATTAGTTTTAAAAAACTAAGGAAAAAAGGTGTTTTCTGTTTTTCTTCATTTTAGTATATTCTCATTTTTTAATGGCTATCTGACGATACTGGACTCGTTTATGGATTACCGGTCGAAATAAATTTATAATAGCCAAATGACGTTTTTTTTTCTTATTGGAAGTATAAATATTGCTTTGTATATAATTGATTTAACAATTGTCTTACATTGAGCTCTTTTTTAGGGATTTGAAATAATTATTGTCTAAATCTATAGTTGTGCATCTGCATAGACATGCATTGTGAATATACGGAGGATATAGATGATCCCAAATAGAATCATCCCCAACTTACATGTCGATTGGATACTTTTATCTTTACACACACACACACACACACACACACACACACACACATATATATATATATATATATATATATATATAAGTTAAGGTAACTTGGTTACTGATAGTTTCTCGCCTATACGATTTTCAAACCAAGTGGACACTCTACACAATCCCGAAATGTATAACATCTCATTAACTGATCAGGTTGTATACCAGACGATAAAATCTTACGACTCAAACCAGCAGTCCGTGATTTTCTCATCACAATAAAATAAACGATAGACCAAGTTCAATGATGGAAAACTATATGTTAATACTAGCAGCGGCTACCCGGCGTCGCCAGGATAGAGGGTGATTTTTTAAAATTAAAAGTCCTGCAGATCCATTATTACTGAATCGTGAATTGGATCCTCGTGCGATGCCCCATTTAAATCCCCATGTAAAAATTAGACCAGCTACTCTGAAAAGAAATGTTAATGTCTACTATCTAAAATATTAAATGAAAAAAAAATCCATGCTGTTATCATTTAAATTTTATTTTTTAATTATCTTCACGAATATAAATCAAATCTCGGTTATTTTTGCTCAAAAACCAAGCCCTGGTGATATTTAATGAGTATATATTTACTTTGTCGTTAATTGTTTTATTTTCAAAGTTTCATCCGGACATACATATACACACAACTGCCCTTTATATATGTTAATATAAACTGAATTAGATATCTTTATGGTTTGATCGTGGCTTGGAATAGTCGACGACTTTTGATTTCTTAACAACAACAACAACAACAACAACGACAACACGACATCAATAACAACAACAACAACAGCAGCAGCGGGTTACTTCCTCAAAGTCTGATGGTTTATACGTGACTAAGTGGAAGAACCAGCAAGCAACCGTTATCCTTCTTAAGGGTCTCATATCCACACAGATCTGTTCTCAGACCCATTCTGCTCTGGTATCTTCCCTAGTTTGCTCTGATCTTCATCTGCATATCTCCTCTAAGACAGTTTCGTATATATCGTTCTATTTCGCAAAATTATTCACAATTATTGTTGGAGGCGCGTGGTGTAATGGTTATAGTCGTAGGAAATGGACTCGTCAACCCGAGTTCAAATCCTGAACGAAACTGCAATTCACATAGCGCTAATACCCTCCATCCAGCTATAGGTAAATAGTAGGCAGACTAGGCTCTTTAACTTTGGTTAGGCAACCAGTATAGGAGAAGGAAAACTCTGAATTAAAACCTGTTAAATCCGCTCGGGGTGGTCACTACTAGAATAGGTTCAGTCCTATAAGCAAAACAAGGATTCACTGTGTCAATCTTTTCGGCCTAAAATAAAATAAACACAGATTTCACTCTAATATTCAACAGGTGGCATTAAGATAACAATTTACTTCAAGATCTCAATTCTATTTGCAATTATTTTGTTCAATAAAACAATGTTTCCTTTCACTCACCATTCTCCCAGGCAAGAGAAAATACAGGTTATGACATCATAGCTTGGACCTCCCACAATTAATCGTGTTTATCTTTTCGCCAAAACAACAATTCTTCCGTTATCACTTTTTTAACATATTCTTGGAGAAAGTGAAAATGCCCCCCACCCCAACATTTCCTGATAAAGAATGAATACAACATCCAGAAATTTACACGTGATCATCTTTTACCCATGACAATGATTTTCTAGTCTTCTGATTCTAACACGTTTTGAGAAAAGTGAAAATATTTCCCTGATATTTCTTGATAAAGAGTGAATTTCTTGCACAATTCCCAGTCGATCACCTTTCCAACCCAGTATTTTTGGTGCCGTTAACCGCTAGAATCTACAAATACGAAACATAAATTTACATAACATCCAGATTTTATTAAAAACTCGATAAAGTTCAGTATAACATTATTCTTCATCCCACCTGACTTTTACTTAGCCCACTGCAGAACTCAGGATATACTCAAGATCTGTAAGACATGGGGATGTAATGGGCTTTACCCTGTCACGCTGGCCTACGACGTAGCCGGAGATTGAGTTCAGTATCCTCCTTCTATATACTGGTTGCTCTACCAAAGATACAGATTCCATTCTGTCCTAATATTTTACCTATAGCTACGGAATGAATAGATAAGCCCATGCCTTTCCCAATGGACTTAGTGTCAAGTATACGTAAACAGTCTAATCCGGAAAGTGAACTCGGTGTAGAGAGACAATAAATAATTATCCCCCTTAGAGAATTGGTGTGTCTGTTGGGTGTCTCGTGGGGTATTACATGACAGTTCAGAAATCTATTCTCGATTTCTTTTGCGTCTGTTCTTTGAACAAAAAAGACGTGTGTCGGTCATGCCAGAGAACAACAGTAAAGCCACACGCGATTCTTTTATTTTCCTCATCAAGTAAAACTTTTTTCTATTTTTGTATCTTTTCCTCAAACTGCTTGTCAATGGAATAATATATGTATACTTTTATCGGTTGTATCACATTTATATATTCTTTCTTTTAATACCACTGATATGTATATTGTATATATTAAATCTTAAACGTTCTTAATATGTACAAATGGGTTTATCTTATCATTCCTTTCACTGTGATCAGTGTTAGTATATAATGGTTATACTAATGCTAATATTTGTTATTGACGAGTGAGGACTCGACTAAAAATCTTCCCTACGTTCAGCCATACCAATGCCGGATAACCGATTCCATTTTGATAAAGTCATTGTGGCGTAAAAAGAAATAACTTCTTAACGCTGTCTATGCATTTATTCTATTCATTTAGCCATAAATTAGCAGCAATACAAAACTATGCATGTATTAATAATGGAGATTCCGTTTCCTTTTATATGTAACTGAAACTACGTCACTGCTTACGTCACAGTAATTTAAAAAAAAGATTCTATGAAAAATCAATTAAGAGTCAAATTTTCACGAAAATTTTGATACTTATTCACCTATTCATGTTTAAAATAGTTTTTTTTCCTAAAATATATAAGGGGAAATATGTTTGACTAGGTCTCGCTTTATTTCATTTTATGAAATCTGAACAAAATATATTTTACTCGTACGATTAAAAATTCAATAAAGATAAGAATCTGAATAATTAAATCAGAATTTTTAGAAACATTTTGGAGGTCCTTACTGTCGTAAAACAAAACAAATATCTCAGTGGAGTGGAGGGAATATGATGCTTTTTAAGTAAGTAAATAATTAAAAAAAAATCAAATGTTTTATTTTATTCATTTAATTTTTTCCACACCCCTAAGGCAATATCTTTTAAAAATTATTTTTACATCACCCTGAGGGCGTTTTTTTGCCTGTATATTTAATGTAACATACAGGGAAAATTCAATTTTGGTCATTCTCTGTATATATTTTTCTGTAGGTTTATCTTTTTAACTAATTTAAGATTATAACATTTAATTTAATTTTTGATATGTTATCGTTTTTACTGCGAAATCAAATATTGTTTCCTTTTAAAAAGATAATTGATTTTATCGCCATGAATATTAACTTAAGTAGAATTTACGCATTTCCTGAATCCGACAGGTCCGTGTCTAAAATAAAATAAATAAGTAAATTATTACGTTTAAATTTCCATTCATAAATTTTTTCGCTTTAACTTAATAGTCGAGAAACAAAGTGTAAATTTAAATCCGAAGGTCCGCTTGTAATAAATGAATTAATGAATAAATAAAATAAAAGTAACATTTTGATAAAGATTGATTTTTTCTCGTTCGGCAAGATCCGTGATTAGATTGACAAAGCAATCTTTAACGTCATTTCTTAATAAAAAGTCGACAAAAGGCGGAAAATTATTTAAACAAAGTAGTTGTTTAGGGAGTTCAGTTTCTTAATGTTTTTGTCGCGTTGATTTAATTTAGTAGTAAACCATGTCAGTTGAAAAAGAAATGTTGCAACGGAAAAAATGACCGATCATATAGCAGACGACAATGAAAGATGATCCCATATCGTTCAATTTACCGCCACAAGCGGATAATTCAATTTTTAGACATCCACTGTCTGCATTTACTTTGATATTGATTCAGTTTTGTTTGTAGCTAAAAAAAAAAAAAAAAAATAATTTACACTTATTTTCATTATCTCAATGAAAATGAACATAATTTTGATGTAATTATTAAACTTAAAGAAAAAACAGCAAAAAATGTATTTCTGTAAGATCTATATTTGGCTCGTAAGAAATTTATTTGGTTCTTTAGTTTATTGTCCAAACATTAGAATTAAATCTTTTCTCGGACAGTTGTCCAAGTACGAACTACGCACCGAAAGTAATGCCTCTTATTTTTAATAATAGTTCCAGCAGATCACAGGGTGAAGATGAAGGAACACGAGAAGATAGACAAATACGTGACCTTGCCAGAGAATTGAAAAAGCTGTGGAATATGAGAGTGAAAGTGATACCAATTGTAGTTGGTGCATTTGGAACGGTCCCAATAGGCTTGGAAGAAAGACTGGAGGAACTGGAAATCAGTGGAATAATTGAGACCATCCAGATACTGCCTTGCTACAATCGGCTAGAAAACGCAGAAGAATCCTGGAGACCTGAGGAGACTTGTTGTCACTCAGACTCCAGCGAAAGACCATCAGTTAAAGCTGGTGAGAAAAACTCCATAATAATAATATGATGATGATGATGATGATGATGATGATGAAGTGTTTATACAATAGTCATTTTCAAACAGATCTATTTGACCCATATATGGAACCCAGACAGGTACGACCACTCCGAGTCAGAGTGGACCTAAAGGTAACGGCAATGACAAGATGACTTCACACTCCATGGTGCCCCAGAATGAAAACCTCACCATCAGACGCAGTTTAATGTCATACCCAAGACAGAATTTCTGTAGAAGAAAATTCTTTTCTTGATAAATATTCAGCTGTTTTTTCATCATCATCATAGCGTTCCAACAACACGGTTTTATTTGACTCTCTCTCTGGACTAAAGGTTACAGTCGCAGGAAATGGACTCGTCAACCCGAGTTAAATTCCTGGACGAAGCTGTTGGCATTTCACATGGCGCTAATACCCTTGGGAAAGGTATGAATCTAATGAATCCAATTCTCCCTCCAGCTATGGGTAAATAGCAGGGCAGACTGGACTCTTTAACCATGGCTAGGTAACCAGTCTAGGAGAAAGAAAACTCTGAATTCAAACCTGTTAAACTCCGCTTGTGCGGATGGGTTGGTAAATATATATTTGTCCCCCTCTCTCTCTCTGTCTCTCTCTCTCTCACCATCCATTCTTATCAACCATCACCCTTGGCAAGTCCTCTAGATGGCACTCAGTGTCCACACAAAGCTGGTGAATGTGAGTTTTTGTTGGTCGGCCAAAACTGGTAAATCACTAATGAGTTCGCTTATGAGTTCGTCCTTACTTCTCCAGCAGAGCCCAGCATGTCTTGTTCGTCTTGGATAGTTTGTGTGATGGGAGGTAAGTGGCCGCATAGCTATGGATAAGTTTGACACCTGCCATCGCAAACATCTATTTCTGGACACCGATGACCAAACAACGTGATCTCCGCGTGGTGGAAAACAAAAGTTACAGATAGTTGTTTCCCCTTTTTCCATGTTGCCTTTTCTCCAAGTGTTTCATTAGATTCCGAGTGGTGCAACCATACAGTAGCACTGACACGGCTACAGCTTTGAAGAAATTCTATTTTATTTTATCAAATTTCCATGTGTATTTACCTAACACTTCCACACGAGAAAGATGCGAAACAACGTCAATTTTTAAGCGGAGTTTACCAGGTTTGAATTCAGAGATTTCCTTCTCCTCGAAAGATTGCCATACCAAGGTTAAAGAGCCAAGTCTGTCCTGCTATTTACCCTTAGCAAGAGGGAGAATAGTTGAATGCATACTTTTCCCAAGAGTATTGGTGCTAGGTGAACTTCAACCAGCCTCGCCCAGGATTTGAACTCGTGTACATTTACTACGACGATAACCATTACACAACGGTCGTCTCCAAATAAACGTACAATATATGCAATTTCCTAACCTCAAGGCATAAAATAACCGTTAAAATCAATCAATCAAAAATTAGAGGTGGTGCTTATTCTAAAAACTAAAAACGGCTACCTCGTGTCACCTAGGTAGAAGGGAGACAAAAATACATGGTGTGTTTATTTGTTTACTTTTGAGATTCACAAAACGCTGGACATTTTTAAGTAGAATTTCAATGCTATTTCTATGTATATTTTAACTTTTAAATATCTTCGAATATAAATCAAATCTTCATAATTTTTGCTCAAAAAGCAAGAACCAATGATATTTAATGTATATATATATATACTTTGTCTTTATTTCAACAAAGCTATAATCGGTGAACAGCATTTATTAATGGCTTCTGAGGCCATAAAAGTAATTAAACAAGATACCTAAATTTTTAGCGCATATATGCCAATAACATATTTTTTTGTGAATGAAGCATTACGGATTAATGATGAAGAAGGCCGGAGGACACAACGGTCGAAACGTTGTGTTTTTATATATCACGATAAAGATGAGGACAACAGCCTGAAAAATCAAAATTATATATATCAAGCCATCTAAAAATTTCAGACAAATTATATCATACTATTTCTCTGAATGTTTGAGATGAGGCTTGATAATTTGTATTATTTGTATTATTCGGACAATTGTCCTCATCTTTATTGTTATTTGTACAACGTTTACCACGATGTGCCTTCCAGCCTTATTCAGGTATTTCTTGGACTCGGGAGCCTTCTCGAACTCGGGAACCTTCTTTTCGAACTCAGGAACCTTCGTTGTCGTAACCGGGAGCCATAACGAAACTTTGAATCCAACCCTCTATTCAATCTACGGGGGTATCCTGTTCTCATTCCGCTAACCATAGTTGGGTACAAGTGTTAAGCTGTGTTAATTATTATTCTATATTGCGGTCGCCCTTGACCAGGATTGAACCTGCAGCCTAGAGATAACTGTCACTTAGAACTATATTAACTCAACACCTATATCTACTACGCTATGTATCCGACAAGAAATACCCGGAGAAGACCGGAGGGCACATCGGCCGAAACGTTGTACAGATAACAATAAAGACGAGGACAATAGTCCGAATAATCCAAATAATCCAAATTATATAATTTTCTTCTGTTTTGAATTTCCTAGATTAAAAAAAAGTTTTCAATGCAAACTTTAATTCTGCATTTTCAAGGATTATTTCATCTTTTTTCTTTTCTTAATTACTTTGTGTAATTCTTGATCTTACGTTTTATCTACTTCTTAATAATTTCTACCAGTTCGCTTGTTCATTTTTATCCCTCTCCCGCCCGTTTTCCCATTCAATTTTCAGTGGAACGAAGATATACCGTAAGATCTCAAGTAATCGAGTGTAACAAGAGAGATAGTTAATATACAACCAGTAATATACAACATTTAATAAAATAATATACAACATTTCATAAAATAATATACAACATTTAATAATATTTACAACAATATAATATTTACAATATTTACAATATAATATTTACAACAATAATATACAACAATATAATAATAATTTCATAATATACAACATTTCATAAAATAGATTAATATACAAGAGATCTACCGTAAGATCTCAAGTAATCGAGTGCAACAAGAGAGATAGTTAAAATACAACCAGTAAAGGAAATACAAATTACTCAAGAGACGCTGCTTAAAAGTACGAAACAAAAAAAATGGAGAAAAACAACTTGTTTCCTTTTTAATGATTTAGTGTTTCAAATTTCAAGTGAGCAGCATCGGTAATTCTTCACTGTCAAGCGAAGCTGACAAGCAATTGCTACAAACAATTTGTGATTGAAGATTCGGATAGTTTAGTTCTTTTTTACAGCCACTTGACAGCAATGGTCATTTTGTTGGTTGTTGTTTTTTTTTCTTTCCTCATAAAGACGTAAATTAACATGAATAAAATATATGAGCAAAGGACCGAGTAAAAGAAGACAAAAACATCCAATCTCGGGAAATAATATAAAAAACAACAACATACAACCCACAGATAGTTATCTCCCTTTATATGGATAACTTTCATAAAAAAAAAACAACATTTTTTATAGTAGATTATATGAAACATGTACCATATGACCTTTAGACACCCCTTTTGCGATCTCGATTCTTGGGGACATTTTTTCCATTTACACCATCAAAATTTACACCGGTTAATTGTTAACAGACGATTTTTAGAGTTTAAAAAAAATTATAAAACTAACCCCTAACCATAACCCCTAACCATAACCCCTAACACACAACCGGATTTTGACGGTGTAAATGATAAAAGTGTCCTTGTGAATCGAAATCGCGAAATGGGTGCCTAAAGGTCATATAGTCCTGAAACATTTCATGAATTTTGATGCTATAGCTGTTTTCCTATCCAGTATTTTAAAATTATACTTAGGAACCACAAGGTTCCGGGTTCGATACCGGTCCTCGCCAATTAAGCGTAAGAGTAGCACATGGATTTGTGCGGTAAAGTGAGGAGCTGATAGTAAGTGTGGCGCTCCGCCTCAGACGCCCAAAACAACCACCTTGGTCTATCACTAGTGAAAAGGGGATATGCGCCCTCGCTCTCTGGCTGATACCGACGTTAGGCCACCCTGACGACTTTTTATGGTTGGGAGGGTCCCCGTAGCACAGTGGCTAAAATGCTAGACTATGATATCTTAGTAGGCGAGTTCGAACTCCAGTCGTGCTATTACGTTCACTTTCAGATTAATATCATTGAGAAAGGCATGAACCCTCATACCCTCCCAGCTAGTATAGTACCACTACTGTTCTACAAGGATAGCATTACCATTAACCCATCTATGGGTTAAATAGAAAAATGTATTTATAAAAAAATTGTATTATCCATTAAGAATTGATTTATTTCAAAACTTTATCGGCATTAAATGACCCACTGAGGTTGATATGCCGTAAAACCAAACCAAACCAAACCAAACCAATTACCATTAAATAACCCATGAAGGTTGATATGCCATTAAACAAACAAACATTGAGTAAGTCAAACGTTTTGCAATATTTTGGTACGTGTTAGTTTGCGGCGCCTATATCACGTGATCGAAGCCATAGAACTGTGGCTGTTTGATTTTATTTTATTGACTGTAAGAATAACCGTTATTGCATTTTTTAGTTTGTATTATACGACAAAGGGATATAATTCTTTCCAGTTTGCTGAAAATCACCATTATTTTTTCAATAATAAAGCTAATTTTATTATGCATTTGTTACATTTCTATAGAGACACTATGGATATTGATGCATGTCCCTTTGTTGCACAAATGCAGTGAATAGATACACTGAGGAACGTGGTGTCAATTCAATTGTTCTTTATTTAATTGCTTTGGGACCAAACAAGATGACACTTTTCGATATGATGGACCATCGACTTCAGAAGATTGGAATCCACAACCGAAGTTTGCGCCGCCCAGCATTTTGATTGATAACACGTGCAATGACTTGACAACATTACTCACTCACCCTGTCAGCTGGGGCTGTAGAATACACCGACTGCACCTCTGTAAAGGGATAGAATCCCTCCAATGGAGCCACCTATTGGCCGTGGGTGGTGCTTAAGGACAGAATCCCGGTGGTTAAGTAATCTATAACAGGCTCTTACTTAGGCGAAACCCTTTTTATCATATATGTGCTATAAGACAGTGGTTAAGGGTCTTAGTGTCCTGGGTATGACGTTAAACTGCATCTAGTGGTGAATTTCCAGTTCTGGAGCTCTGGGGAGTGTGGAGTATTCCTTCTATTACTCCCAGGTCCACTCTGACCCTGGAGTGGTAGTACCTGCTAGGTTTCCATCTATGAGTTAAATAGATGAAAAATAAGTTTACAAAAACGTGTTTGAAAAAATTGAAACCCAACAAGAATAAATAAAACAAAACAGGTTCGGCATAAAATAACCCAGTAAGGGTTGTGCGGTCCTATAAATGCGTGTTGCGCTGCGGGCCACTTGTAAGTTGATGAACCTGTTCGTTCGGACTTTCTGTGTCCATGTTGTTTTGTTTGACCGACAGGAAAGTTGAAGAAGAGCTAGTTCAAACATTCTTGGTTCTGGCTGGATCTGAAGATAACCAAATTTACCAATGCTAGTCAACCACCGCAATAATTACGAAACGCTTATTAACAGGTGTATATAACAATACCTTTATTCATCATACTGTGACCAAAATCATGAACAACAACAAAAGTAAAATTCAACCAACCAACCAACCAGCCAACCAATCAACCAACAATCACTCCTCTCATTTCAGGTGTGTATCTACAGTACTCTTTTATTTTCTTCAAAATAGTCTCTTTGGCAATCAACCCACTTATTCCAGCGAGTTTTCCATTAGTCGAGGCGTCTGTGAATATGTGCCATTTTATTTCTTTTAATGTTCTTCAAGTTTTCAAATCTTTCCCTTGAAATGGATTTTCTCTTTAGGAAACAAGAAAATGGGACAGATTTAGGTCAGTCAGGAATTGCAAGGTTCCGGGTTCGATACCGGTCCCCGCCAACTCAGTGCATGAGTAGCACAGATTGGGTTATCTGATCTGTGCGGTGAAGAGAGAAACTGACGGTAGGTGTGATGTCTTACATCAGCAATAAAAAAATCTCTCTAGTCTAGCGCTAGCGAAAAGGGGATAGACTCCCTCGCTGTATACATCCTTGCTGGCATAAAATAACCCAATGGGTTGACATGCCGTAAAATCCAACCCATCAACCAACCACATTCACCAGGGTTCCAGGGCTGAAGAATCACCACCAGGGGCATTTTAATGTCATACTCAGAACACCCCTTTATTTTGTGAGTCTTACCTCTCTGCAGTGGATGCAATCGGCGTATTCTAAGCCAGGGTATATATATATATATATATATATATATAGTATGAACAAAAAGTAATAAGGCAAACAGGAATATTTCTTATATGTTATTTATTCTCGACTAGTTTCGACTTTCGGTCATCGTCAGCAGAAAATTTATTGTTTGAAGAAATTGTTTTTAGAGAGTTTTTTTTGAAAGGGAGCATTATTAAAAAATATTAAAATAAAAAGATTTTTTGAGGGTTTGACATGCTATTATAATCCGGGTGGAGGAGTGTATTAGAAGTAGTGAGTCCATCTGTTCCGTGAAAAAAACTTCTTTCTAGTTGGCTTCTTTTTGAATTTTTTATATCTGTGATGAATATATATATATATATATATATATATATATATATATATATATATATATTCATTCGATTGGAAGCGAATAGTTTACTTGGATATTTTAACAATCTTCATCTTCGGCTGTTGAGTTGGTTGATGCGATGATTTCATTTAAAAAAAAAATTCTGTCCGTTCCCATATCATGTTAAATCATGCATCTCACAATTTAAAACCATATTCTGAATTTATAGCCGGACGTTTATAACACCAGTAACATCTCTAAGCAGCATTTTGTTTAATAGGGACATTTTGGAAAGAAAATTACGGAAAAATAACTTCAAGAGAGAGAGAGAGAGAGAGAGAGAGAGAGAGAGAGAGAGAGAGAGAGAGAGAGAGAGAGAGAGAGAGAGAGAGTATTAACAAATGTCAAAAAACAAAGAAAGCAAAGAAAGAAAATTATTGAAAACAGAAAAATTGAGAAAACGGACAGGAAGTTGAAAAAGAAAAATGAATGAGAAAAAGATCTCTTTGAGAGAGAGAGAGAGAGAGAGAGAGAGAGAGAGAGAGAGAGAGAGAGAGAGAGAGAGAGAGAGAGAGAGGGTGGGGTGGGGAGAGAAAAAAACAATTTAAAGGGGGCGGAAATCGAAAAAGAAAAAGAAACAAAGAAAACTGGAAGAAACAAAGAAAGAAAAAACAAAAACAGAGGAAACGGGAAGAAATATTGATAACAGAAAAAAGAAAGAAAAAATGAGTGAAAAAAAAAGAAAAAAAAAAAAAAATGAAAAAAAAAAAAAAAAGAAAAAGAATGTGTAAGAAAATAATGAATATAAAAAGAAAGAAAGAATGAGAGAAAGAAAATAATAAAAATGAAAGAAAAAAAAAGAATGAATGAAATAAAATATGGAAAAAGTAAGAAGAGAGAAAAAAAATGAACGAAAAAAGAAATTAACTAAAAAAATGTAAATTATTAAAAGCGAATATTTTGATTGACAATCGGCTAGTTAACCGCCATCCTAACTTATCGATTTCTGCTTGAAGCGATTTACAATAAATCAATTTCCGTTCAATCCTCCAACTCAAAGAAGAGCCGACATTATTTCCGCGGTCTTTCAAATTCTCTCTTGACATAAAACCGGGTGATTTTGCATACAAGAAAAAGGCCAAAACGATCAGTGGACATTTGGTCATTCATTCACATTTGATTTGCTCTAGCAATTTTAAAGAAAGGTTTCTCACAATCCGGATGATTTTCTCTATCCGAAGCCTTCATTATGGAAATCCCTGTCACTCAAAATAACTTGGTACATTTGAATTTCTTCTTTTCTTCCCACATCTGCTTCAACAGGAAGCAATGATAGCGACATTATGTCTACTTGTGATACAATGGACGCTGGTAGAGTTAGAGGAACGAAACGGTTTTGTCGTGTTGATGGAGAGACAGTTCGACTGAGGCAATTGGTTGCCTTGGGGAATTTGGAGGAGAGATGAGGATAAGAAAGAGAAATGGTTCTATAGAATGATTAATGCTATATTTTCGAAATGGAGAAACATCTATAATGGAAAAAGAGTAGAAAAGAATTTGGAGACGGAAAGAGAGAACAAAGAAAATAAACAAAAAGTACAACAAAAGTAAAGAAAAAAAAATAGAAAAGAAATGGAGAAAAAAGAAAACGAGCAGACAAAATTTATTGGTAAGAAATGATTCAGATAGAAACCAAGAAGCAGAAGTGAGACAATAAGTTGAACTTTGAAAACAGCGCAAGTAGTTGCTAAGTTTGGCACAAGGCTATAATCATGGAGCACTCAGTGAGAACCGATCTTTATAGAAATCGTCCGCTAGCATAGCTCTGTAACCCTTCCTTTATATGCAGTTCCTTAACATAAGTAGTTGCTTAGAATGCTTTTTGCTTAGATTGGCACAAGGCCAGAAGTATGGAACACTCAGTGGGAATCGAACATAATTAACAATCTGCAACCCAGCTCATTAACCATTACATCAAATGAGTTGTGTAAGTTTTCATTTACTAAAGTTATATAAATTTACCAACCCCTCCGCACGAGTAAGATGCGACACAATGCCAATTTCGTAAGTGGAGTTTAACAGGTTTGAATTAAGAGTTTTCCTTCTCCTAGACTGGTTGCCTAACCAATGTTAAAGAGCTCAACCTGCCCTACTATTTACACAACAGGAAGAATAATAGTTGGATGCATATCTTTCCCAAGGGCATTAGCACTAAGCGAAATGCAAATAGCCTTGTCCAGAATTTGAACTCTGGTTGTCCTTTACACTATCTATTAAGATAACTATTACACAATGAGTGCACCCAAAAAGTACGTAAATCGACAAATCAAGTACATAGGCTGATGATGAATGAAACACTTATTTTACATAACAAAATTCATTTTTCAATAGGATCTATTTTTTTTCGTGAAGCCTCAATCATTGGGGAATATTAATCACATCGACCAAACTATTAAAAATTCCATTTCAAAATTCATCAAATAAATTTGTATGAGGTTATGGACTCATTGATTCAACTTCGTAAATAATATTCTCTCTTTATGTTTATTGTTAGATAACAGAATCAAAGTTACACGTGTCTATTTATTCGATTGTACTTACATATATGCAACAGATAGGACTTGTGCGCTTTATGAATGAATAGAACGAGAAAGAATCAAGACGTATGAAGTACAGAAGAGAAAAAGGGAAAGTAATGAATAGAAAATTCATGATGAGAGCCAAAAGAGCCAAAATGAGAGAGAGAGAGAGAGAGAGAGAGAGAGAGAGAGAGAGAGAGAGAGAGAGAGAGAGAGAGAGAGAGAGAGGGGGTGGGTAGATAAAGTAGGTAAAGTTGTCGGGTGGCCTAAAGTCGGTATCAGCTAGACAGCGAGGGAATCTATGCGCTTTTTAATTTTAGAAGTTACTTATTTCAATTTGTGGCGTCTCGTTTTTAACGTTTTATGTTTATTCATTAAAGTTGTTTAGTTATCATTTATTTATATGTTAACAGTTTATTTATCATTTATCTTTAACAGTTTAATAATGATAGTACGATTTAATAATAATAATAAGAAAGAGAGAGAGAGAGAGAGAGAGAGAGAGAGAGAGAGGGGGGGAGAGAGGGAGAGAGATATATATATATATAGGTAGGTGGGTAGGTATATAGGTAAAGTGGGTAGAGTTGTCGGGGTGGCCTAAGGTCGGTATCAGCCAGACAGCGAGGAATCTATCCCCCTTTTCAATAGCGCTAGACCAAGGAAATTGTTTTTTTAGCGTCTGAGGCGGAGTGCCACACCTACCATCAGCTCCTTACTTTACCTCACTGATCATTGTGCTACTCATACGCTGAATTGGCGAGGGTCGGTATCGAACAGGAACCTTGTGGCTCCTAGTCGGACGCTAGAGAATGAGAAATGAGAAACTATATGAAAACAGAGAGACTGTACGAATTTGAACGGTTCTCTCACAAGTAAGATGAATCCAAACCCAAACGCGCGCACGCGCGCGCGCACACACACACACACACACACACACACACACACACACACACACACACACACACAGACGGACAGACAGACACACACACATACATTATGATATATAAAGGAACATTAATATTGCCCTAAGTGATCGATTATTCTTGTTAGTCTATCTTGGATGTGACACTTATTGAATACTGATGAGTAGAAACAATTTCCAATCACTTTGAATCATTGATGATTATTGGTAAAAGTGAACTTTGTGTAGAGGTGAACCAATAAAATTGTCGTTTTATATCAATTCGTCAATTATAAAACACAAAAATAGTTCATAAAAACTTCAGGTCATATAAAGAAAAGATGCTAGTTCTTTTTCTAAATTGATGAATTCTGCCTAAAGACTTACTAAACATTGCTAAATCTTATACATTGTCATCGGTTCAGAAAGCTCTAAGACTGATCCTAAAGTGTCCACCCATCTAAGTAATGATCAGAGTCATGGTGGCTTAACTTTAGTTATCTTGCAGCAACAAGTATTCTAATTGTGAGATAACCGTAAATCATTGATTCTATACGAATTGAAGTAAATATAGTTAAATATGTAAATAAGTACGTAGGATTGGAGGTATTCTAATTGTTCAAACCAAGCACTTGGTATGAACAATCACATAGGCGTAAAACTGCCAGTAACCAAGTGCCCTTAATTCCATGTTCACGCTCCTATAACTTATATATATATATATATATATATATATATATATATATATATGAAATTTAACATTTTGAAAAACAAATGATGTTATGTAATTGCTGACAGAAATCTGTTTCGACCAAATCGATAAACTGGTCTTCATCACGAGCAACATAGACGGGGAAATGTTGCTCGTGATGAAGACCAGTTTATCGATTTGGTCGAAACAGATTTCTGTCAGCAATTACATAACATCATTTGTTTTTTCAAAATGTTAAATTTCATACTGTCGGATTAATTTCCATCTATTTTTATATATATATATACATATATATATATATATATATATATATATATATATATATATACGCTAGAAACTTGAGTCGGTATATTTTAAACCATTAGTATTTTTAAACATTCGTTTTTAATCCCCCCTCTCTCTCTCTCTCTCTCTCTCTCTCTCTCTATATATATATATATATATATATATATATATATATATACATTAAAATGAATGTTTTAAAATAGTCATGGTTTAAAATATACCGACTCAAGTTTCTCATATATATATATATATATATATATATATATATATATATATATATATATATATATATTAAAGAACAAGTTGAATGGAAAAATTAAAGATTTGGTTTTGTGAATTTTTCAAACTTTTTAGGCGGGTAGTTTGATTTACAATAAGGCTAACGTTACCGGTTTGTGAGAATGTCAAGATTGACAATCTATGTATGAATGTCAAGATTGACAACACACATCTATGTATAAAGCGGTTTATTTCGTAGGGGATATTTTGCAATTTTTTTTAGACGTATCTGGACAGACGAGACTGAAGGTTAAGATCCTAGATCGTTGTAAGTCTGAGTTGAATATCGGAGTCAAAAGCCTCAATAAAAAATCGAATTCAAGAATCAGAAAACATTTCTCAATAAGATGTCGATATTACACCTGCGTCTTCGAATCATTTAACTGTGTTTTTTTATTTAAAAAAATTTTTTTTATGCCTTTCTGTTTTCAATGAATTCGTCATTGACATCAGGTTTTTAGCAAACTATAAGAAGATTTCCTGCAGCACGGAGCCAGACGATAACGGTCACAATAAAGCAAGAAATAACAGCTTCTTTCGCATGGCGGATACAAGTTCATGGAGAAAGAAATGTGGGGTGGGGGTGCTAGAAGGACCCCCCCAAAAAAAAACAAAGAGAAAAAATAAATTGAAATAATGGCATGATTTAAAAAAAGTAAAAAAAACCCCAATTCGCTGCGAATTTGTTTAAGATCATGATCATCATGATCATGATCATCATGTCGCGCTGACGGCACAGGTTTCCATGACTTTCTCTCTCACAACCCGCCCCTATCGGCCATCGCTTCCTAATAGGTCTTCGGCACTGTTGGAGTTTTTGTGATATAAGGTGTGCTCCAATTCACCGTAGACTAGCCGTAGAACGTGGTTTATTCCTTCGCCAATCACTAGCCATACTGCGTGGTGAATACACTACTTAAACACTGATACTGGCCATAGTTCTACTAGCACTCACTGAGGAGGGATTTACAATACCCAGGTCTCTTACCAGAAGAACCAAAGGATTCTTTATCAGAGGATTACCAAGGATCCAATTCCACTGGACAAGCGCCCCTTGCTTAAAGGCCACAGAATGGACCATAAGATTGTAACAAGCACGGTATCCAGTATCCGCGCACAGTGCTGATTAATGTATGTATTTACCAACCCCTCACACGAGCAGGATGCGACACAAGGTCAATTTATTAAGCGGAGTTTAACAGGTTTTAATTCAGAGTTTTCCTTCTCCTAGACTGGTTACCTAGCAAGGTTAAAGAGCTCAGTCTTCCCTACTATTTACCCATAGCTGGAGGGAGAGTAGTTGGATGCATTCTTTTCCAAGGGTGTCAGTGCTATGCGAAATGTAAACAGCCTTGTCCTGGATTTGAACGCGGGTCAACGAGTCCATTCCCTACGACTCAAGCCATTGCTAATTGATGTAGGTTTTTGCTGGTCACCCTACACGTGTGTATCCATGTGTAGGTGTTCACAGGAGAACGTCACTTATGAGTTTGTCTTTGCCTCTCCAGTCGTGTCCAGCATGTATTGTTTGTCTTACTTGGATGGTTTGTGTGATAGGAGGTAAGTGGTCGTACAGCTGCTTTTTTTGTGGGGTGCTGCTTCCAAGATTTGTTCAAAACAGCACGCAGCAATCCTTATGTAGTTTCCATCTAGCTTCTTTAGAATCCAGGTGCAGCCATAGAGAAGCACTGACACGGCCACAGATTGTAAGAATCGTCGCTTTATCATATCAGAGAGATCAAATTTCTATATGATGAATAATGTGTCTATGCCTTTGCTATGTATATATTGACATCGCTTTCTGTAGATGAGATATTACTACCTAGTTCTGAACAGTTCTACTAATTTCAGAAGCTTACCATCCATTGTGGAGAGGTATAGGGTTAAAAAGAATTTAAAAAATATAAGACAAGTAAAAAATTAAGAAAATTGTATACAAATATCTCCTCACCACTATAACCCAATTGATTGGTGTGTAAGCGTACATTTCAAATTGTAATCCATTTATTAAAACAGTTTCTGAGTGTTCATTAACTGCGAAACTGTTTTCAACATGAGCTCCCGCAGTTAGCTGTAATTAATCAATATCTTGATTAATTCAGTGGATTTAACCCTGAAGATCCTTATGGTGAAACTCGAGTAGGTTATTTCTGTACACTCTATGATAATAAATCCGCTCTACTTACGTATTGAGCCCTTTATATTTGTTATAACGCTGACTTATCCGAGTAACACTTATACCAACCAAATATTGAGACCAACCCAATATTTTTACCGGTAAGTCATTCCTTTTACACACACACACACACACACACACACACACACACACACACACATATATATATATGAAGTGGACAAACAATCTGTTTGAGATGGCGATAGCCGACAATTTTTTGTAGATTATATGCTTAATTGAAGTCATGCCTAATTTGAAAATTAATTAGTTATAATGAAATGAATTAGGCGTGCATATCGGTTTAAATATATATATATATATATATATATATATATATATATATATATCAAGCAACGATATCCATACAATATCATAGCAGATAACATCGGTATCCGTACAGAGTTGATCAATGTAGGTCTTTGCTACCCATGTGCTGGTTTCCACAGGAGGACGTCACTTATGAGTTCATCCTCGCTTCCCCAGCAGTGTCCAGTATGTCTTGTTTGTCTTACTCGGATGGTTTTTGTGATAGGTGGCAGGTGGTCACACAGCTACTTTCTTGTCGGGTGTTGTTTCCACGATTTGCTTAAGATCGTGTGCAACATTCTTGCGCAAATCCTATCTCGCTTGTTTTCTAGTTGTTTGTTAGGGTCCAAATGGTGCAGCCATACAGTAGCACTGACACAACTACGGCTTGGAATAATTGTCGCTTTAACTTGTTAGTGAGATCGGATTTCCATATGACTAATAATCTGTCTATGGCAGACCATACCATATACTTGCGTTAACAACGCTTTCTGTGGATGAGATATTACTACCTAGGTACGTGAAGTGTTCTACTGATTTTACCGTCGACTGTGGAAATGCCTCCTTTTTAAAAACACATGCATTCAGTTTTACCAGAGTTCCCCCCCACACACATATAACATATATATATATATATATATATATATATATATATATATATATATATGTGTGTGCGTGTGTGTGTGTGTGTGTGTGTGAAGAACATTGAAAAAAAACCCAAAGTATTCTAAAAAGATGAATTTTGTTTTAAATGGCGAAGTCACTGTTAAAATGTTTCGTTTTTTAAAACCTATATCTTTTCAAATACAAGGTGTGTCAAAAAGTGCCGAGTTTGAAGCTGTATTTACCAAGATAGAAATGAACAATAATGAACGTTAGAATACAAGGTGTGTCAGAAAGTACAAAAATATACTTTTTTTATTATATATATATATATATATATATATATATATATATGAATGATGAAATAAGAATGAATAAATGAGGGGATAAATGAAAATCCTTTCCACGGGACCCCTCTCAAAAGTATTAAAAACTTTTGAGTGCGGGGTCCTGATAGAAAGTTTTTCTCATCTATATTAGACTCCTTTGAAGCATCAAGTGTTATTAGAGAAGATAAAATTATATATATATGGTTGGGATGCATATATTTATGAAATGTTTAAGATGATTATGAAGTTTATTAATATGTTTGCAATAAAAACATTGATATTGCAACTAAGTATGAATTACTTACCTATTAAAATGACTGTGAAGATACACTTTTGTTTCGTATATAATTGAAAACCACAATTTACTTTAAAAACAATTATTTTCATATAAGGCACGATTCTGTTCTCATTTTTAATGGAGGGGGTCTCATTTCATTTGTCTTTTAGACACTAATAGATTTCTTTTACATCTGTTTGTGGCTGTTCTAAACATTCGATCTTACATTCGGTTCTTACTTAGGAGATTGATTGCTTTTTAGCGTTTGTATAAGAACCCTATCGCGGATATTTATTTTCTTCTCCCAACAACCACACACACAAAAAGGGGAAAATTTGAAGAAAACTCGAGAAAACTTTCCATTAACACAAAGACCAGGATGCAGTTTTGGTTTGTTAGAGATCAGAGAGAGATTCTTCATAAATGTAGGATTAATGGATTGATTGATTTTAACGGCATGTCAACCAGTCTAGAGATATTTTATGCCTATGTTGCATACCCTTCTTCTTTACTCTTACTTCTATTGTTCTTCTGACGTCTTTGACATCTTAAGTTCTTCTAGGTCTCTTCTAACATATCTTCTAGCGTCTTGGTGATCGGTCGCACTTGGCCCATTTCTTCTTCCAATCAGTCCTGTTACCAAGACACCCATTAATCACAAGACCGTGTTATTTTTCTTAAGCTTTTATTTCCTTAACTATACATTTCATGTAACTAAATATCTGACTAACATAGCGCGTGTATGCAGAGTGAGTTACAGTTGCACATCTTCACTGCCTGACGTCCAACTGAAAAAAACTGAGGACTCAACCAGGTCCCACGTGACTTCACATATTTCGCGGGCTTTCTGTACTATTCCATGGAAAGTCCCGCCCATGATATGAAAAGGGCCATCCCTTTAGAAATACAGGGGATTGACAATAATCTTATGCAACCACATAGATTATGTAACACCTAGGGGGTTATGGAATTCCGTTCATTGTACATTTATATTTACATATTTTATGTGGTTGTTTCTTAAGAGTTTTATTATAGACAATTATATGATATCAATTATTCCTATCTAAATACTAACAATTTACACACGGTTATATGTTTTAAAATATTCGTATCTGATACTAATAATTATATGGTTTGAAGTAAATATTTATACCATTTAAGTTTTAATGTAATGAAATATATTAAATAAGAAAGACTAATGGAACTAAATAAAAATGTAGATAGAATGATTTGAAACGGGAGGGGGTAAATTGAATAATAGAAATACTGAAACTTACTCTTCCATCACTCCACTCTTTCATTGCTAAATATTCCTAATTTAACTATCTAATTAAAATAGGAAGTAAAGAATAAATTATAGTTATTTCTTCTTGTTAATGGATTTCTTTTAACATCTATCCCTGAGATTTTTGCTCATATTCATTAGGATAAAACCAAACAATTATAAATCAATAATACTAAGCACATATTCATCAAAATCAAATTTTTAATATCAATATGCAAATTAGCCTTCCCGTTCACACTGTAAATCACTATTTTGTTGTATATATAGATACAATTGCATGTTGCTAGTATGTAGATATGGTCAATAGTATTTAGAACGTAAAACAATTTTATTAATAATTGAGATCAAAATAAATATAAAATCATGCAGAATGTGGCGTAAATAACAAAGGGAATTGTGACTTGAGTAGTGATATAGTTTCGGTTACAGACAGAAAAACACACAATCTCTATTATAATAACATTTAATAGTAATAATTTGACTTTATCCACCACAGAGGGATAATATCCTCCTCCCCCCTAAAAGTGGTATCCTGGGGCAAACACTAAACTACAGCTGATGTTGAGACTCCAGTTCTGGGTATCTGGAGAGTAGAGTAGCCTTTCAATGCCATTACTCCCAGGCCCACTCAGTATAGTACCTGCTAGGTCCAACCTATAGGACAATGAGATCTATTTGATATCGTATAAGCGTGTGCAACCCCCCCAAAAAAAACAGAAAAAAACGAAAAAAACAACAACAACCAACCATAGATAAGAAAGAAAAAAAAAAGAAAAGAAAAAGCGGCACACAAAATTAATAAACAGAATGAAAAAATAAATATTCAACTAGAAAAAAGAAAATATGAGGAAAAATTAAAGGATAAGATCATCTATTGATACTGGGAACTGCAGTGCTCGTTGAGCAACGGTTATATCCATTTCTGTTGGCAAAAAAAAAGAAGAAAAAAGTTGTACAGAGACCATGTAAAATCCTGATCAGATCTGAACATCTGACCTACTACTTGAAAAAAAAAAAGGATGGAATAATGGAAATATTTATTTATGAATATATATATATATATATATATATATATATATATATATATATATATATATATATAACGGACCGAACATCATTACGCTCTGATGATGATTTTTAATAAATCGAAATATTTTCAATATCAGCAATGAAAAAGATATAAAACATTTTTCATTTTAACAACATATTGTGTTTTTCATGCCCTTCTCTCTCTCTCTCTCTCTCTCTCTCTCTCTCTCTCTCTATATATATATATATATATATATATATATATATATATATCACAACGCTTTATTTTCAAAAATCAAAATATTCTGCCCCAAAAAGACCTATTTTTTTGTATAATCAAATTTTATGTTTCTCTATCATTATTATTTTATTTTATTTTATTTCATATTTAAGATAATACTAAATAGGATTCTATGTATACAGAGACAAATTCTTGGTCGAAACACATGGCGGCAATTCAATAAATTTTCATCCATTCAACATTTTCTTTCCATTTATCTTTCAACATAGAGGCCATGTTTTTGTCGCTTGCTTTTTTCATCATCAAACGAATATATGAAATTATGTTAATCCTGCTTAGATCTTAACACCTGACCGGAGATAGGTAAGTAAATAATATATCCATTAGTTATTTACTAAGGTTTTGCTTAGTTGTGGCTCAATGACAGAAGTATGGGGTACTCAGTTAGATTCAAACTCACTGTGTTAGTAATAGTTTGCTAGTCTAGCTTGCTAATCATTACAATATGCAGTGCGCCCTAAAACGATAGGCAAGTAGTAATTTTCTAAGTTTTTGCTTAGTTGTAACACAAGAACAGAAGTATGAGGCACACAGTGAGAATCAAACTCACTATTAATGGTATGTTACTGTCGTAGGAAATGGACCAACAACACAAGTTCCTGGACGAGGTTTGTTGTATTTCAGATAGCACTAATACTATCCGTCCAGCTATGGGGCTCTTTAACGTTGGTATGGTAACCCGTCAAGTAGAAAGAAAATGAATTAAAACCTGCTAAACCCTGCTTAAAAATTGACCTTGTGTCACACCCTGCCGTGTGAAGTAGTTGATAAACACTTACACCAGGTATGTATTTATCCAACTTCTCCGCCACCGACAGGATATGACACAAGGTCAATTTTTTAGCGGAGTAAAGCTGGTTTAAATTCAGCGTTTTCCTTCTCCTAGACTAGTTTCCTAACTAAAGCTATAGAACCCAGTCTATTTACCCTACTTTTTACCCATAGCTAGGGGAGAGAGAAGAGATAGATTCATGCCTTTTTCCAGAGAATTTGCGCGAAGTGAAACGCAATCAGCCTCGTCAGCATTAGAACTCGACTCACCGATTCTATTTTCGACGACGATCATCTTTACAAAAGTGCATGTATTCCATAATGCATTCATATCAACAAACATGTGTACACACGTACAATGGAACCACACACGCCGTAAAGGCAATCTATGGAAAGGTCAAAGTCTATTAATTATTTTAAACTATATTTAATCATTTACAAATGATATCATTGGTAGACATTTTGATTTGCTGGCGCGGTGGTGTTGGTAGTGGCAACTATGGAAGACCAAATTGGACAGAATGATTAACACATTAATTACGAACAACATTCGTCTCAATTGTAAATGCGTTTCATGACCAAACACTTCCTGGTTACAAATAGCACATATCCGTTTATCGAGACTCCGTCTTGTCTGTAGCCGATTAATAAATTGCATAGAAACAATGTTGAACCATTGAATGTCTTTGCTTATTGGTAAGATTTGTGGCTGGCAATTCCATCTGTCTGTCTTCTTCCCTTATATATACGGGGTGCGATAGGTAAATTGTCGTTTGAATTACGTAAAAATTAAAATAACACTGACATTTCATCTTATCAGATATATTCCGATCTAGGGTTCAAATAGATCGGTTAGATAGCTATACTCAATACATAACCGTGAGAAAAAAAAAACAAAAAAACAAAACAAAACAAAAACAAAAAAACAAAAAAAACAACTACACAAAAATGGAAATTTGAACGTACAATGAACCCATTCCCTAACCTCCTGGCATAAAATAACCCTATATAAGCCTACATGTCGTTATAACACAATCAATTAAGAAATTAAGTGTTTAAAAATATTCAAAATAAAGACATAAAATATCTAAAATATCTTGACTAGGAATTGAATTCGTTCCGCTCGTAATTCAATTTCCTCGTATATCAAATCAATTTTTTCCCATTGAAATAAACTGAAATGCCATTAAACACCCTATTTTTTTTTACTGCGTTAATAACTACGTTTATAAGAAAAATAACACAGTATTGTATAAAAATATAATAGAATAGAAAGTAATAAATCATTTGGTGTAATATGTTTTAATGTTTATTCTTAAATAAATAATAATTTTCTTTGGCGTAATAAATTTGGAAACTTAAATGTATTTAGTGAACTTATTAATATAAGCGTATCTGAAGCTCGCTCGTACCTTAACTTTCAGCTCTTAACATAAAGCAAAAAATCGACCGAGTGACAGTTTGTATCTCGGAAAACTCATAGGTTGGGTCACTCGTAAGTCAAGGTACCACTGTAATTTAATTGATTTTTCATTTAAAACAGAATTGTAAGACAATAAATATGCCTGTGAGAAAGTTCGGTTTCATTTTGGACACAGTTCGTACATATCTAATATGTTCTCACTTTATTGGTTTCAATAGATAGTAATCTTATAATTGCGCTGTATTGCACTAAAATTGGCATATAACAAACTTCCGTGTGAGAAATGAAGCGTTGGGGCGATAGATATTGCAGTAGGAGAGGGAGGAGGAGAGAGAGAATTTCAGTCAAAGGTCAATCTTTAACCGCAGGTAAACGTGTCAAGGACTCCCCCCCCCAAAAAAAAAAAAAAGAAAAGAAAAAAAAAAAAAAGAGAAAAAAGAAAAAAAAAGAAAAGAAAAAGAGGGCATGTTTTGTTCAGCGAGGGAAAAGAAATGAATCCTTCTGGATTTGAACAATGCGACTAAATGAAGCTACTCAGCCTGATGCGACCACGGAAATAATAAGGCTTTTAGATTCATACAAATCTTTTGAGAAAAAATATGGTTCAATTTCTGAACGAATCTCTTCTAATATAATAACCTCGTGGTTTAATGACTAAAGTGCTGGACTACGACATCGTACGGGGGTGATTCAAAAAGTAATGCCATTTTATTTAGGACAGGTATAATTATTAACACAGGAACATGTATCATATATCAAAATAAAGCTGGTCCTCTGTGGATAACATCCCTACTCCTCCACATAGTCACTGTTTCTCTCAATAGTAATGTTCCATCTTCGAATGAAACAATCCCTTTTGCCTGTTTGCAACCCACTATTCATTTCGCATGTTTTTTTTAAAAACACAGTCTAAGTGAATGCTGCTGCTGTGTGTGACCTACTAGGTGACCTGTCCTACTACTTAGACGACTTAGGCCTTTTATGGCGCTGTGACTACAATTGGAGGAAACAGAGATGTTTCTTGTTTTTTTAACATTAAATTCAACAATCTTTGTCATATTTTTCATTCTTGTCATGGAATCTCGCTATGGTTATCTCTATCAATCACTTTGTACTGAACAGGTTTTGGCGATTTAAAGGTTTTAAATGATTGATTGATTGTTTTAACGGCATGTCAACCCGTCTTGAGTTATTTTATACCTAGAGGTTAGGGAATCGCGTTTATTGTATGTTAATATTTACATTTTTGTGAAGTTGCTTCTTAAGATTATTTTGGACACAGTTCTATCGAATACGAATAATCTTTAAATATATCCATTTGATCCATAAATGGGGTCTAACAAGTACCACCACTTCAGATCAGAGTGGACCTGAGAGTAATGGTAATGAAAACCTACTTCGTACTCCCAAAATCTCCAGAACTGGAGCTTCACCATTAGATGCAGTTTAGTGTCATCCCCAGAACACCTCCTTTTTGTTGGAATCTTACCCTCTGCAGGGGATCCAGTCAACATATTCTAATCCCACCGATAGAACGAAAAGGTTTTTAAACAGTCTTTTTTTTGGCGTGTAGAGCGAGAAAAATTGGTTGATGTAGTAGCGAAAGGGTTTAAATAAATTTATGTATTTGGTTGAAGATAATCAGATTTTGATTTTACGACATATGCACAAACCAGAATCTGTCCTAGAGAATAAAACGCATAAGTTTTTATACTATTTTGAGATAACGGATTACCTAATCCTGATCATAACACCAGACCTAGTGTTAATTAACAAGAACAAAAAGAAATTATCATCTCGTGATTTTTGCCGTTCTAACAAAAGACAATTCTCAAAAGATGAGAATAAAATTTACTATCGGTATAAGAAGAAAAAATTGTATATACAGAGAAAAAAAAAAAAAAAAGAAAAGAAATGAATGAAAAGGATGAAAAAAGGGGGAGGGATTCTAAATACAACCTGATATACCCTTAAATAATGGGAAGAACTTGCCGGCGGATCTGATTGGGTGTTGGCATGGTCCTCATTCTTCATATTTGGAAAGCTGTCACTTTTTCAAGTGCGGAACGGATTGACCCGGCGAGAAGATCTGATGCTGAGACCCGAAATCTTCAATGAACCGGGGGGGGGGGGGTCACCAAGGAACAGTCTCAATCAAGTTTAATTTATATGTATATTTTCAAGGGATCGAAAAACATTTCGCCCTAAAAACTCCATAAATGGAATACACCCCAAACACTCTCCCCCCCCAAAAAAAAAAAAAAAATTACAAAGCAAAATCAAAAACAATAATTGTCAAATTTTTCATTTTTTTTTTCATATTACCACGAACTGACTACCATGCAATAAAAAGAAGAAGAAAAAAAACCCAAACAAAACAAAACAAAGCAAAAAAGACCAAAAAGAGATAAAATGAAATAAACAAAAAATCTGTATAAGTCAAAATATCTCACCTGTATTGATATTAGCGTTCCTGCAATGACAAGCTGTGAACAGGAACTGGTGCATGGCGGGAGATTGACTGATTTCCGCCCGGATTTGAATATCCGGTGTATCCGAATTGTTTTGACAAGAAGCGGAGCGTAGACTAGTGTAAAACTGAGATTAAAGCCAACATAGTTAATATAACAGACGACATCGCTGGGAGTAGCCATGAAACTGAAAACGAGAAGGTAGGCCACAGAAATGCCAAGAAGCATCAACTGACTGAGTTCACGACTTGAAGCCCTTATTGGCCTGTCGTTTCGATATTGGAAGAAAATCATGACAATAGCTATGCAACCAAATGATCCAAAAGATGCCACTGAGCAAGCAATAATGGCCGTTTTGTCACCGAATTGTGAGAAATGCGGTGCGATTTTCTCGCAGTTGTTCTGTCGTTCGTCGACCGGCCAATAAAATATGGGACACATTTGGCAACTGGAAAAGTTTCCGGCAGTGATTTCATTTTCTTTGCACTTTCGACATTCCCAGCAGCAGGTTTCTTTTGTATAATAATAGATGGACCCAGCTGGGCACGGGGCACCGCATGTCGACACTGGGGGCGTTTGCGAGAAATTACGGTGGCTTCCCGGTACGGGCCAGAGAAGTTTTTTATTTTCGATTTCCAAGTGGTTAGTTCGCATGTCCCACGACCCCACCGATACGTATTCGACTTGACCGTTCCGGCCGACCTGATATTGGATAATCTCGTACATTCCGACTACATCTCCGTTCTGGTCGAACGAAATCTCTCCGTACGAACCATTAAACGTCAGGTTCCTCATGTGCTGACACAGGGTAACGGGTTTGACACACTTACGCAGTTCCTCCCCGGTCGCCCCGGGGCAGCGTTCCTTGATGAGCAAATCTGCTCCTGTGGCCAGCGCATTCACAGCGTCGATATAAAAGCCAGCCGGTACGTACATGTTAAACTCGTCATTGATGGAGCTGTTTACAGGTGGGTGCAGTCCAAACGCCGTTTTGTCCGTCGACGGAGATTTTCTGTTCATCCTCTTATCGCATTCCTGTTCGAACTCTTCGACCAGCTCCGAATAAGGCCGCACGGTCAAGGATCCTACGGCCATGTGTTGTAGATCATAGGGCAAACCGAGGCTGAAAGAATCGCTGGCAACCCATATGAACTCCTGTTCAATTCCCATGGCCTTTACAGATCGCAGAATCAGTTCCACATCGACGATTTCAATATAGAGAACGACGACTTTGGGAGACTTGGGGCCACGCAAGGTGGACATTGTTTTGCGCATGTCCTCAGCTGATCGTTCGTAGCCGATCTCAAGTGTCTTTGAAATGCAGATACCTTTCTGACCAAGAACGGATTTAAGTCTTTTCACCCCTTCGCGTCCATAACTGCTATCCGTAAAAATGACCGACACGTGTGACCAGTTGAAATACTCCAACACAACGGAAATGGCTTCCACTTGGTAGCGGTCGGCCGGCACGACACGCATAAAGTTTGGGTAGAGTTTCTTATTACTGAGTACATCACTTGTTGACGTGGGGCTCACCTGCCAAGAAAATAAAAGAGACAAAAGGGATAAGGATTAGTAAAGAGCTAGCAGGGTTACCCGGTGTTGCTCCGGACGACAAGAAAAAAAAAAGAAACAAAAGAAACAAAAGGAAAGAAAAAAAAAGAATGAAAAACAAGAAAGAAAAAAGAGAAAAAAAAGAAATGAAAAAAGGAAAGAAAAAAGAAAGAAAAAAGAAAGAAAAAAGAAAAAAAAGGGAAAGAAAAAAAATGAAAAAAAGGAAGAAAAAAGAAACGAAAAAAAGAAAGAAAAAAGAGAGAAAAAAGGAAAGAAAAAAGACAAGAGAGAAAATGTCTTGGTGAAATAGTTATATATGGATATATATTTCAGTAAGATTTTATGAATATGGCATAAATGGGCGCTTCGCGTGGTGTAATGGTTAGCGAGCAAGTTTTTTTCAATTCTCTAGCGAGGTTTAGGTATTTGTCAATCTTTTTGTTTTCTTTCATCTTCACACTGTGATCTATTGGAACTACAAAATATACCATTTGACAAGTTCTCTTTTTTTAATTTAATACTAAGTCTGTTTTTCCTATGATTATTATTTCTAAAAGCGGATATGTGTTTTGGGGATTAATGTTTTAAAAGTCTTTTTTAGAGGCTTCAATATTTTCTTTAGAACATGAAGAAACTTCCATCCTCTCAATGTAAAACAGTTTAGAAACTCACTGAGTTGGCCGATATGAATTATTCGCACATTAATAAACGTAGAAACCAGACTACCAGAGCGTATATATCTTTATTTTTGTGACTTCTTTAAAGATAATTTGTAAGATTCAGATTTTTTCGAACTGTTGTCCGCATTTTATTGTTAAATACACAACGTTTCGGCCAATGTTCTCGAGTTCGACAGGAAACACCCGAAGAAGGCTGGGTGGTACATCGGTCGAAACGTTGTGTATATAACAATAAAGATGAGGACAACAGACAACAAAATCTAAATAATACAGGGTGTATGTCTGTTTTGTTACCTTTCTTATCTTTCGTTTTTTTGACAATTTTTTCGTCGTCTCTTTGTAATAAACAGCTTAGTTTGACATCCAGTGAGAATCGAGCGCTCTATCAATGATCTGCTAGTTTACCACACAGATCCAATTTGCGCTACTCATGCGCTGAATTGGTGGGGGTCGGTATCGAACCCGGGACCTTGTACTTCCTAGCTAATATAATGCATTTAATCTAACTTTTAAAATAAGTAAAGTTGGCGGGGCGGCCTAATGTCGGTATCAGCCAGACAGCGAGGGAGTCTATCCCCTTCTCACTGACGCTAGACAAAGGGGATTAATTTAGCGCCACACCTATCATCATCTCCTTACTTTACCCTGTGCTACTCATACGCTGAGTTGGCGAGGGTCGGTATCGAACCCGGAACCTTGTGATTCCTAGGCGGAATTAATTATCTTTAATTCCACTGACAAGATCTTAACAATGTTATTTGCTTAGCACAACACGTTTTCAGGAAACGCTATTGGGTCGCGCACGTCTCCTTGATTTTATTTCGATAAATCGAAATAACGAGTTGTGTAGAAATTGTATCTTGAAAAGCACTGTTTTTTTTCCATTTCAAATATAAGAGAAACTTTATCTTAAAAAAAAAACAAAAAAACCCTAAAAAGTACCTTTGCATATGTGCATATTCAGCATGGACAGTAATGGATGCCAAATCAAATGAAAGAAACGCTAAAGTCTCAAGAAACAAATAGAAAATTAAAGAGTCCGCCATAACGGACACTACATCGACTTGAAAATCTTAACGACGCCTAAAAAAATATAAATAATCAAGCTAGACTGACTACGTAACTATTGTCAAGCATACGATTGGTTTGTTTGGTTGGTTTTGTTTTACGGCATATCAACCTCAGTGGGTCATTTAATGCCGATAAAGTTTTGAAATAAATCAATTCTTAATGGATAATACAATTTTTTTTATTAACACATTTTTCTATTTAACCCATAGATGGGACCCTAACAGGTACTACCACTCCGGGTCAGAGTGGACCAGGGAGCAATGGTGATGAATGGGGCGCTCCACATTCCCCAAACCTCCAAAACTGGAACCTCACCATCAGATAGAGTTTAACGTCATTCCCAGGACATGTAGACCCGCAGCCACCGCCTTCTAGCACCCATATGATAAAAAGGGGTTGGGGCTTGCCATAAGGGCAATAGGGTTGGGAAAATCATATAGGTGCTAGGGCTTGACGTGACCAGCCGTCAAGCATACGAGTAAAAGACACTAACTAATGAGCAAATATATAGACTGTCCCCAAAAGAGAAAATAATTTCAAAAATGTATCAAGAAAGAACTATTAAAGATATTGATAAAACTGTAAGCATCTTAAGAGTGGCTGTATGTATCTTATGGGAGGCTGAATGCATCTTATAGGCCGATGTAAGATATCTTATTGATGATTGTATGCATCTTATAAGTGGCTGTTCGCATTTTATGGGTGACCGTATGCATCTTATGGCTTGGTGTATGCATGTTATAGATGGCTAGATATGAGGGTGAGTAAAAAAATAATGCCATTTTATTTAGGACAGGTATAATTACCAACACAGGAAACATGTATCATACATCAAAATGAAGCTGGTCCTCTGTGGATAACATCCCTACTCCTCCACATAGTCACCGCTTCTCTCAATAGCAATGTTCCACCTTCGAATGAGAACATGTATCCCTGCCCCATAAAATTCTGTTGACTGTTCTTATATATATATATATATATATATATATATATTTATATTTTTGAAGGCAATTACAATGCGTATATCGTATGAAATTCGATAATTATTGAAAATAATTATGACAAGTAAATTTGGCAAATAACGCGCGCTGTTTCAACGTCGCGCGCGTTATTTGCCGAGTTTACTTGTCAGGATTATTTTCAATAATTATCGAATTTTATACGATATACGCATTGTAATTGCCTTCAAAATATAAACAATACTATACTTTACTTAACAATGCTCCAAAAAGCAAATTTTCAAATTATATATATATATATATATATATATATATATATATATATATATATATATAATATATATATATATATATATAATATATATATATATATATATATATTGGCAGGATATTACCAAATAGATACAAATGAAACTCAACACCTCAAATTACTTCCTGTTAAAGAGAATGCGACAATTTCATTTTTCAATTTTTAAACCCAAAGGAAGAGAATGTGATTCCCAAAATATAGCAGCAACGGCCTTTACATTAAATTATTTCAGCATTTCCTTTAGTTATTTACATTAGTTAAATATATAGACCATACAATTTTCATCTAATTTATATAAGCATATGTGAATATGTAGTATGAACAAAAAGTGATAAGACAAACAGGAATATTTTCTTATATGTTATTTATTCTCAACTAGTTTCGACCTTAGGTCATCGTCAGGGGAAAAATTCTTGTTTGAAGAAATTGTTTTTAGAGAGTTTTTTTTTGAATGGGAGCATTATAAAAGTATTATTAAAATTGAAAGATTTTTGGGGGGTCTAACCTGCTATTATAATCCGGGTAGAGGAGTGTGTTAGTAGTAGCAAGTCCATGTATATATATATATATATATATATATATATATATATATAATATATGATTTTTGGATGTTTGTTTATTTAGAAGCGTTGCTGAATAAAGTATATATTAAATTTTTACTTGAAGGCACTTACAACGCATGTATCGTATAAAATTCGATACTTTTTCTTATAGAAAATGAACTTGACAAGTGTAATCCCAGCAAAGGATCGCTCGGTGTGTAGAACATCGTACAGACTGTTTCGACTTTATTAAGTCTCATCAGCGATGTTCTACACACCGAGCGATCCTTTGCTGGGATTACACTTGTCAAGTTCATTTTCTATAAGAAAAAGTATCGAATTTTATACGATACATGCGTTGTAAGTGCCTTCAAGTAAAAATTATATATATATATATATGTGTGTGTGTGTGCGTGTACGTGTGCGTATATATATATAAATATATATATATATATATATATATATATATATATATATAGTGTGAACAAAAATTATTATTAAGACAATCAGGAATATTTCTTGTATGTTGTTTAATCTCAACTAGTTTCGACCTTCGGTCATCTTCAGGAGAAAATTTCTTATTTGAAGAAATTGTTGATACATTATTAGAAAGGGAGCATTATAGAAGAGTTATAAATGTTCAAGTGTTATAGTGGGTTTAACATGCTGTTAAAATCCGGTTAGGTGAGTATATATATATGAACTAAAGTTGAACAAAAGTGATTAGACAAATAAGAATATTTATTGTTATTTTTTTTATTGACCGTTGTCAACTAGTTTCAACCTTTGGTCATGCCCACGAAAAAAGTTTGTTGTGAATAAAGATTTTCTTTTAGAAATTTTGAAAACATTGTTTTAAAAAAAGTTGTTATGTCACAAAAGAAGCGACGAAAAAATAACTGGTAATATAGCATATCCAATCGTTGAATGAAAATTGTTCTCTGGTATCCATATGTTTTCAACTGGCTTTTATAGGATCTCTGCTATCATGGCCACCTGGCACTGAGATCTTCATTAAAGAGATATGAAAGCATGGAATTTTCGAACTTATAAAGAAAATAAAAAGGGGTTCGTGCGTTTCGCTTCTGACTTTACTTACACACAGACGACCACGCCACAACCGAAAAAGCATGGTTCATAAGATGTAGATTCTTGTTAGGTCAGGTTTGAGTAACAAAGAAAAAAAAATCGTATTCTAAAAATAGACAAAGCCAGACTGACCGACGTCAAAATTCAAAACTCCCGCGAACTAACGGACATTTTGAGAGCGGGAGGATTTTCTAGTAGGAGAGGGCAGAAAGGCAGTGGCCAGCAAAGAGGCCAGTCACGAATACTAGTCCTCCTCGAACCGGGTAAACTGAAATACAAATAAACTTTAACACTAATAAGACTTTGTAAAAAGGAAAATTTATAAACCAAACCACAACTTTGTAACTTGCTGTTCATTTGATACAATTTATAATACACATATAAAGGACAATTTTTTTACGACTCAAACTTCTTTGTTCATTACTTGTACTGTTTTCTTGTTTCTTTGATGTTATATTTCACATAAAATTTACCTCCAACTAACATACAACAGACTCTTCTACGAGAGAGAGAGAGAGAGAGAGAGAGAGAGAGAGAGAGAGAGAGAGAGAGAGAGAGAGAGAGAGAGATGGAATAACTCTTTACCGACAGCGACGGATCCTGATAAGCTTAGTCAGTTATTTTTTCTTATCGTCGAAGTTGAAGTCCCAACTGCGTAATGTTTTAAGTGCCCACCCCCCACCTCCGCCCCAAGTCAAAATGTTGCCCACTGTGATGCCACATTTATTTTACAATATTTACAAAATTTAGACTCGTATGAATTTGAGAAACACGGAAGAAGAATTATTTCATTGCGTTTTTTTTCTTCCTCAGATGGAATATACTTGCTGGTTTTGATAAGCATAATTTGAAAGCTTTTATATATGGGGTTAAACCCTGACATTAGGGCACCTGCTGCGAAAATATATTTAACACATTCTTCTCACAAACCACTTTGTGTTTCGTAAACATGGCCGTTACATTATTCATATCTATCTATCTATCTATCTATCTATCTATTCGATGTTGTAAAATAGCTTTAGGGATATTATTTTTGAGACTGGCAAAAGGTCCTCTCTATTTGAAATGTTCATGCAACGCAATCTTCTAATCACCACAGTAGTAAATGCTTGTAAAATCTGCTGTGCCTACACAGGATAAATATCAATCTAATTTTCTCTGTGAGCATTTTATCTATCTATCTATCTATCTATCTATCTATATTTTTCCAACTATCTGTATTTCTATCTATATTTGTTTTTCTCTCTCTCTCTTTCTTTCTCTCTCTCTCTTTCTCTCTCTCTCTCTCTCTATCTATTTTTTCACCTATCTATATTTTTTCTCTCTCTCTCTCTCTCTCTCTCTCTCTCTCTCTCTCTCTATCTATCATCTATCTATCTATCTATCTATATTTTTCCATCTATCTATATTTGTTTTCTCTCTCTCTCTTTCTCTCTCTCTATATATATATATATTTTCCATCTATCTATATTTGTTTCTCTCTTTCTCTCTCTCTTTCTCTCTGTTTTTGTTTCTATCTATCTATATCTATCTATCTATCTATCTATCTATCCATCTATTCGATGTTGTAAAATAGCTTGAGGGATATTATGATAAAATGAAGTCGACAATGCATTCGGTGTTGAGCTGAGCTGCTTATATAATTTCCATTCATGTTAGCGCCATTCGAAAAAAAAAAAAAATTCCCACCCTTGTTACCTAAGCGGCCATCATGAACTTCTTTCGTGACTGGAAATCCCGTTGGGTCACGAAAAGCGTAACGTAATTTATTTGCCTAAAAAAAAAATTACTGAACTCCGGGGACACTTCGAAAATAAATCTTTTATTTCCAGAAAAACTACAAAAATTTCAGCGAACACAAAAAACACAATTGGATAGAGCAAGTTTTCAGCTAAAAGAAACAATTTTTCGACACGGCCACCACCCCTGGCTGTGCACTTTTGCTAGCGATGAACAAGAGCATGGAAGTCACGCTTATAAGAGATTCATTCCGAAATTAATGCCTCCTATTGTGCCGTCCCACAACATTACAATTGAAGCAGGTGGTATGGCAGTAGAGATTGAACTGCAATCTGCTTGTAGAGATTCTAGACACGTGGGCGGCTTTCACAAAGGTAAACTCTGTTACAATTCATTAGGGCGTAGGAAATGAAATCGGCGACACGGGTTCAAACCATTAACGAAGCTGTTTGCTTCTCAGCGCTAATACTCTTAGAAAAGGAATGAATGTATTCTTCTCCTCTCCTGCTAGATTGTTTTCCAGCCTAGATTTGGCAACTAGTCTATGAGATGGATGTTGGAATATTTGGTGGTATATAAGCCGTGCTGCGATCCACCACTTAAATTTATAGACTAAGCGAGGTTACGTAGTTTAAACCAACAGCCCGAATACATGGTTGGTTAACTACTTAATCGGCTGATATTGACAGACGTCCGTTTGCAATCATTGATGAAGGACCTGCAAGACTGAGGAGCACCAAGGAACAACCAAAGGATCATACTCAATATCAAGAAACACTTAGGATCGCGCTCTGCTTAACACAAGATCTCCGCTGGACAGAGCACTTTCTTGATGCCTAAAGGATGGCCACAAAAATCGTAACAATGGAAACCTCTGAATTCTGTTTAGAAATTGACCTTGTGTCACATCCTGTTCTTGGTGGAATAGTTGGGTAAATACAAACATCGGTGTCGTGACCTGCGGTATGAGAATTCTTAGACCTGTGCCGAGATAAAGGCACACATCCAGTGAGTCTCACGAAACTGATGGACGCTATAGTTATACGAATATTTCTGAACCATATTGTGCGTCCCGTCAGTGGGGCTTAGAATTTGTTGATTGTATCCGCTGCAGAGGGATAAGAACCCCACCCCCAAAAGATGTCCTCGGTATGATACAAAACTACACAATAGGGTGAGGTTCAACATCTACCATCACTCTCAGGGTCCCATTCTATGGGTCAAATAGATCTGTTTCAAAATTATTCGAATTCTATAGGACTGTGCGCAAAAAAGAATGAAAATAAAAACATTTGGCTCTTAGACTAAACTAAACTTGGTTAATGCATGTGAGGAAAAATATGTATGCGTAGTATTTTTGCTATTAAAAATATCACTTTTGTTATAACTAGAAGCAGTTTCCTAGCATCACCTGGGTAAAAAAAAAAAAAGAAACTCGGTGTATTGATTTGTTTATTTTAGAGATTTACAAATACTGGACATTTTTTAAGTAGAGACTCAATGCTATTTCTATGTATATTTTAATTTTTAAATATCTTGGAATACAAATTAAATCTTCATAATGCTTGCACAAAATCAACATCTGGTTATATATATGTACTTTGTCGTTAATTGTTTTATTTTCATAGTCTCATCCGGGCATACATACATACATACATACATACATACACACCGACTGCTCTTTATATATGTTTACATAATTTGAGATTTTTATCAACTTTCAGAACCTAATGGTAATAAAATACCCAAATTCAATGAAAAAAAACAACAAAAACAAAACAAAAAAACAAAACAAAAACAGAATTTTAGTAATGAGACAGAATGGGATGCAATATAAACAGATTTTTGATATCTTAAATAGAAAAAAGTACAGATATTCTTTTCCACTGTGAAGATAATTGACCGTCGTTTCGCAAAACCTGATTCTAGCACAAAAAAATTGGTTCTGGTCATATAAATACTATCAAGAAAAGAGATGACCAACGAATAGAATTTGCTTCTTTCAGAAACAGAACGAAAACCCCGACAAACTAGGCTAATGAGTTCAAAACTGTTAATAGGAAGACTATATAAAAAACATATCACAAGAACTCTCAAAGAAAATGGAATTAGTATTATTTGGATTATTCAGACTATTGACCTCATATTTATTGTTATCTGTACAACGTTTCGGCCGATGTACCCACCGGCATTCTTCAGGTATTTCTTGTCGGACTCGGGAGGCTTCTAGAACTCGGGAACTTCTTTTCGAACTCGGGAACATTTTTGTCGTAATCAGGAGCCATCACGGAACTTTGAACCTAACCCTTTATTCAATCCACGGGGGTATCCTGTTGTTATTCCGCTAACCATAGCTGGGTACAAGTGTTAAGCTCTGTTAATTATCATTCTATGTTACTGTCGCCCCCTACCAGGATTGAACTTGCAGCCCAGTGATAACTGTCACTTAGAACTGTATTAACGCTATGACACGATGAGTTCTTTTTGTTGGCGTCAACTAATTTTTAACGAAAAAGAAAAGTGTAGAATATTTTTTGTTAGCGTAGTTGGTTTTGTTAAGGTGCTGGATGTAAAAATAAAAATATCATATACATTTTAATTTTGCATATTGTGTTATACATAGAAGAAAAGGTTACAGTATTGACCTAAAAAAAATTGACACGGCTATCAAATCAATGTTTTCGGGGCTGGCAGCTGTTAGCACGTTTTTGACTTAGTTACGATGACAGATATATATACAATTCTTTATATAAAATGCTCGCTTTGAAAACAAACAGTCAGTCAGAGAGCGGGACAGTCGCAGGTCGGATCGCCCCCCCCCCAAAAAAAAAAAAAACGAAGTGTCACAGCCCACGGAATTCCTAAAATAAAAAAATTGCCACTAGGAGAAATAGATTATGCTGCTAAGATTAATTCCATAATTTCACATAAAACCAAACGCCAGACAAAGCTCCTCATCGTGTCTTTTTATCCAAACTAGTGTGCAAGACATACTCATATATTACTCCTATATATATATATATATATATATATATATATATATATATATATATATGTTGCTTGATTTTTAGAGTTACCAGGAATCCTGGCAGCTCATTTCTACTAATTTCTCAACCCGTCACAAAGACACTCCGACCGACTTGCGTCGATCCCAGTTCTGCAGAGGGCATCGAAAGAGCAGCTGGCCGGAGACACGTGTCGTAGTCACGGTAATAATTCATACCGTGACGGCATAGGGCTACAGTTGATCCCGTGACCAGTATAGGGCCACAATTGGTACCGTGTCCGGATACTCCATCCCAGTGTCCAATTGGACAGAAAAAAATTCACAAAAATTCAGAGAAAAATGGAATTATGTCAAACATATGTTCTTAGAAACCTTTGTTATCAATAAAGAATGTTAAGGACAGATTGTATTTTACAATAGAATATTGTAATTCTTATACAAAATTGTTTGAGAACATAATATGATCAGATGAGTCAAGATTTTGTCTTTATAGTGATTCTCACAAACGCCGTCTTATTAGATCAGCTGAAAAATTATGGTCAGAATGTTTGAAAACAAAGGTTAAATATGAAATGATGGAATAATGGTATATAGTGCTTTCTCATCTTCCGGAGTTGGTGAACTAATTCGATGCGACAAGAATACATTAATATTCTTGAGAAAGAACTACTATTAACTATTGATAAACTGTTTTCTTCAGAAAATCGAGCAGATACCATTTTTCAACATGATAAAACACCTCCTCATACTGCTAAATTGACAAAAAGTTGCTTTCTGAAATATCATTACAAGTGATGTTCTGGCCTGGACAAAGTCCAAATTTAAATCCAATTGAATGTATTTGAAGTATAATAAAACGAAAAAATGTCTAGTAAGATGCTTTCTAATGAAGATACACTGTCGGAAGCAATTAAGAATGAGTGGGAAAACATTTCTATGAAACAATGTAAGAAATGGACAGACACTATGCCTGAAAGAATTGCTTTTCTAAATGAATTCCATTGCAATGCAGTTCACCACACACACACACACACGCACACACACACACATATATATATATATGTCAATTTCCTACGACGAAAACCATTACACAATGGGTAGCTTCATATACGCACATATTAAATATTGTACCCGAGTAAAAAAAAAAAAAAAAAAAAAGAAAAAAAAGGCGAATTTTTGAAAAGATAATAAACAACAGATGAATGCTCACTACAAACGGTGTGAATTAAAGAGGCAAATGCTACATTAGAGTAAAATGTCAGGTTTGACTTGTTTTGTTTTACGGCATATAAACCTCAGTGGGTCATTTAATGCCGATAAAGTTTTGAAATAAATTCATTCTTTTAAGGATACTCAATAATTTTATAAGCACATTTTTCCCATAGATGGGACCCTAACAGGTACTACCACTCCGGGTCAGAGTGGACCAGGGAGCAATGGTGATGAAGGGGTGCTCCACATTCCCCAAACCTCCAGAACTGGAACCTCACCACCAGATAGAGTTTAACGTCATTCCCAGGACATGAAGCCCCTCAACCACTGCATTCTAGCACATATATGATAAAAAGGCATGGGGATCGCCATAAGGGCAATAGGATTGGGCAATCATATAGGTGCTAGGGCTTGACGTGACCAGCCAATTGATCGGAGGGGGTCTCTCCGAGCGCCCGTCTAGCCGAAGTAAGCACCATAGAGGATTGTTGCATGTCATGAACTGCTCAGCCACCTGGGTTCCGTCCTTAAGCATCACGGGTCGCCACCCACGGCCTACAGGTGATCCCATTGGGAGTGCCTTACCCCTTTGCAGAGGCACAGTCGGTGCATTCTAATGCCACAGCCGACAGGGCGGAGTAGAATGTCAGTTAATAAAGTTATATTTAAACAGATGAAAAGGTTGTTTTACACCCACTGTGAAATAAAACAGAAATCGGGGAAAGATACTAATATGCAAACGATACGTTGTTTCGTCGATATTCCATAGATAACGGCTCTTTTAACTGGCGCCAGATATTTACGCAACTCTTTTAATATGAACTCACAGTGCGCGTTGGCTCAGCTAGAATATTTTTAGCAATTCTACTCACAAGAAAGGAAACAAGAGAGTCAGCAAGGAACACACTCACTAATAGAACAAGAAAGAATACACCCGCCCGTCTGTGCATCTATCCCTTCACGCGCATATATCGGCTAAACGTGCGAATCGGGTTAGTTTAATGGGAAAATAAATGAAATATTTTGGGTTCTGTTTTTTCTGGGTCACCCTGTATATAGGGTGGCCCAGATAAAAAAGAACCCATAAATTTTGTGATAAAACTGTTACTTTTAACTAGGAGGGTTTAGGGTTAGGGTTAGGGTTAGGTTGGGTTTAGGGTTAGTTTAATGGGAAAATAAACAAATAATTTGGGTTCTGTTTTTTCTGGTCACCCTGTATACAGGGTGGCCCAGATAAAACAGAACCCATAAATTTTGTAATATAACTGTTAATTTTAACTAGGAGGGTTTAGGGTTAGGGTTAGGTTAGGGTTAGGGTTGGGGTTGGGATTTAGGTTGGGGTTGGGATTTAGGGTTAGTTTAATGGGAAAATAAATAAATAATTTGGGTTCTGTTTTTTCTGGGTCGCCCTGTAATATGCTTTAATTTTCCGACCGATTTGCAAGTTTAGCCCATATATCTAGGTAGATGAGGGCACCTCAAGTGGTGTAATGGTTTGCAGGCTAGATTAGCAGATCATTGTTAATGAGTTCGATTCTCACTGGGTGGCTCCATACTTCCAGCCTTGTGCCACTGCTAGGCTAAACTTAGTAGATAACTATATCGAGGTAGATAGATATATAAACGTACCAGGCCCTGTCGACCTTAATATACACTGAATGTCCTAGCTGTGAATAAGAATTGAGACACTTGGCGTAACGGTTATCGTCAAAAGAAATGGAATCGGGGATTCAAGTTCCAATTTGCGTTTCGCTTCGGACTAATGCTCCTGGGAAATGCATAAATCAATATATTCTCTCCCTCAGCTATAGGTAAATATAGGGGAGGCTGGGATCTTTAGCCATGGTTGGACAAACAGCCAGAGAGGGAGGTCTGGATTCAAATAAGCGTTACTCCCCTCAAAAAATGACTTAGTGTCACATCTTGAGTGGGAAGAATTTGACTGTCTTGAAAATCAGCCTTTAAAATATACGCTTTATCTAAGTTCAGACATTGGAAAATGGCATCGTGAACAAAAGAAAAGAAAAGAAACAAAAAGGGAATATATACTTATTTCAATGTCTTTAAGGCGTCCCATCGTGGTGTAAGGGTTAGCTCGCATATCCATTACTACTGAATAGCGAGATCGATCCTCGCTGGAGGTCCTATCCTTGGCACCTTGTGTCACATCTTGCCCGTGGCGAATGGGTTGGGTAAATACTTACTTGTTTCAATATCTTCTATAATACACTAAGGATAATACAGCGTAAGTTTTAAAGGGGAAAATATAAAATTCCTACCCAGTCAGCGAGGCTTAGAATACGCTGAGTGTATCCCCTGCAGAGGGGTAAGAACCCCCACAAAGAGTGTCCTGGTTATAACACTAAACTGCACCTAATGATGATGTTACTGTTCTGGATATCTGGAGAGTGTGCATTACTCCTTAGGGTTTACTCTTACCCAGAGTGGTCGTGCCTGTTAGGATTGATTTTAATAGCGTCTCAAACCGTCTGGGGTTATTTTTTTCGTGAAATTGCTTACATTCTACGTTTATTGCGCAGTTTATTAAGTGTTTTCCATTATATATAAATAATTGCAAATAGACCTATTTGACCCATGGACAGATCCCTAACAGGTACTGCCACTCTGAATTAGAGTGGACTTAGTCAATGAAGGGCTACTCCACATTCCCCAGAACTGGAGCCCCACCACAAAATGAAATTGTATCATACCCAAGAACCACCCCTCCCCGCTTTTGGAGGGGTATCTTACCTCCTCTGCAGGGGAGACAGTCGGCGTATTATAAGCCCGATCGACAGGGCAAATTACCTTTTAGGTCAAATCGATCTGATTGCAAATTATTTGTATTAGATAGGTTTGGTTGGTTGGATTTTACGGCATGTCAACCCTTGTTGGGTTATTTTATGCCAAAGATGCTTGTTTTATTCATTATTATTGGGTGTTCAATTTTTAAAAACTCATTTTTTAAACACATTTTTAAAACTCTTTTTATCTATTTAGCCTATAAATGGGACCCTAACCGGTACTACCACTCCGGGTTCGAGTGGACCTGGGAGTAATAGCAATGAAGGGGTATTCCAACTCCCCAGATCTCCCAAATTGGAATCTCACCACTAGATACAGTTTAGCGTCATACCGAGGACACGTATTAGATAGGAAAACTTGATATCATATAACTGTCAAGAAATTACACTAACATGTAAATATAAACGTGAAATGTACGCAAATCCTTAATCTATAGGCATGAAATAACCGCAGACAAGGTGACATGCCGTTAAAATCAATCATAGGCAACTTCAAATTTAAATCTTTCTGACAAGTTAGAAATAATTGATTTCCTGTAATTAGTATAGTTGCTAATTAGCTGATTATTGGATATCTCTCCCAAGTCTATTGCAAAAGGTATCTATATAATAATACGCATGTTCCTAAATCTTCCATCCGTTATCATCCTGGATCACCCACCCTCTAGTTAAAAATGAGACCGTCCAAATTATCCAAAATGCAATGCAAAAATGTAAATCAAGATTATCTAGTGTCGCTTATCGGCCGAATTCTTATTTCTCATGAGTGTTGTCACCTCCGCTAAATAATGGACCATTCCGTTTTTATTTTAAATAAAGAAAGGACATGCTACACAGAAAAATATGATAAGAAAGAAATAAAGAAAGAAAGAAAGAGAGTAGGAGAAAGATAGAGAGAGGGGGTGAGAACGTGAAAACAATAACACTAATCTGTTTCATTCGATGATGAAAAAAAGGAAAGAAAGTAAAAACGAGTGTGTGTGTGTGTATGTGTGTGTGTGTGTGTGTGTGAGAGAGAGAGAGAGAGAGAGAGAGAGAGAGAGAGAGAGAGAGAGAGAGAGAGAGAGAGAGAGATTTAAATCAAGATTATTATACTTTTTACATATTGAACTATGTGGCAATAGTTCTTAAGTAAACATATCAAACGTTGTAATAATTAGAATACGAGGTTTAGTCAAAAAGTAATGCCATTTTGTTTAAGATAGGTATTGTTTGCCTCAGACTCTTAGGCCTCATGAAAGAGCGTTTGAGAGGCAAACATTATTCCAGTGACGAGGAAGTGAAATTTGTAGTGAAGAAGTGGCTCAAAGAACAGTCAACAGAATTTTACTGGGCACGGATACATGTTCTCATTCGAAGGTGGAACATTGCCATTGAGAGAAGCGGTGACTATGCGGAGGAGTAGGGGTGTGATGAATAGAGGACCTGGTTCATTTTGATGTATGTTTCCTGTGTTGGTAATTATACCTGTCCTAAACAAAATGGCATTACTTTTTGACTCACCGCCGTAGTTCTCAATAACTGTAGGTTAGTAGTAATTTAGATTAGAGGCTCTATTTGCATGGCCGCTAGGTTTGTGTTGTGTATAGCCTTGGGCAACATTCATTGTAATGCTTGAGACATCTCTGAAATCGCCACAACAAAATAATTACAATTTCCAATCCATGGAATAAATAGAAAGGAAAGTGTAGAAGTACAGACAGCGAAATTGATTAAGAAAGGGACCGTCATTTTACCGGTGGTATTAATTTCCATAATCAAAAGGGGGGTATGGAAGGAGGAAGAGGAAGTGAGAGAGATGGAGGAGGAGGAGGAAGAGAAGGAGGAGGGGGAGTAGGAGTAGGAAGAGAAGGGAGGAGAAGGAGGAGGTGGAAGAGAAGAAGGAGGGAGTAGGAAGAGAAGGAGAAGGATGAGTAGGAAGAGAAGGGAAGAGGAGGAGGTGGAAGAGAAGGAGGAGGGGGAGTAGGAAGAGAAGGAAGAGTAGGAGGAGGCGGAAGAGGTGGAAGAGAAGGTAGGAGGAGGAGGGGGAAGAAGAGAAGGGAGGAGGTAGAGCAGCAGCATGACGACAAAGAGGTTGTTCTCCAAAGATAGGAAGCTTTACAAGAGATTAACATTTGCGTTATGTATATATTTACCAAACACTCCACGCGAGCAGGATGTGACACAAGGTCAATTTATCAAGCAGAGTTTCACATGTTTTGAATTCAGAGTTTTCTTCCTAAACTGGTTACCTATCAAGGTTAAAGAGCCCAGTCTGCCCTACTATTTACTCATAGCTTGAGGGAGAGTAGTTGGATGCATACCTTTTTCCAAGGCTATTAGCGCTATGTAAAAATGCAAACAGCCTCGTCCAGGATTTGAACTCGGGTCGACGAGTCCGTCTCCTACGACTCTAACCATTACACCACGCACCTCCATTTGCGTTATGTAAATCTGTGTGTGCGTCCGCACCTTCTATCATCTACAACTAAACGGGGGGGGGGGCAATAGTTGTGTAATGATTATCATCGTAGGAAATGGGCACGAGACTGGTTGCATTTCACATACCGCTAATACCCTTGGGAAAGGTATGCATGCAACTATTCTCCCTCCAGCTATGAATAAATAGTATGGTAGACTTGGCTCTTTAACATTAATTAGGCAACCGGTCTAGGAGAAGGAAATTCTGAATTCAAATATGTTAAAGTTCAGTTAAAGAAAGACTTGTATCACATCCTGCTCATGCGGATGGGTTGGCAAATTCATACAACAAAACGGTCTACATTTTGATACAAAATGATTGTTCTATCATCATCATCATCATCATCATCATCGTCGTGCTGATAGCACGGACTCTATGGATGTGTATGTGTCCATAGTAGAACGTCACTTATGAGTTAGTTCTTACTCCTCCAGCAGGTGTTGCTTGGGGGGGGGGTTGTGAGATGGGAAGTAAGTGGCCCTACAGCTGTAATTTTTTTTATGATGTTGCTTCTAGGAAGTGTTCAAAACAGCACATCCTTGTGTGGTGTCCATCTAGCCCTTTTCCCTTCCAAACGTTTCGTTAGAGTTCTAGAGGTGCATCTATACAGTAGTATTGACACTACAGCTTGGAAGAATTCAGGTTTTATTTCATCAGTAAGACCAGGTCAATAACCTATCAACAACGGTCCGTGCTTTACCTATATGTATGTTGACATCGCTTCCAGTAGATAAGATATACTATTTATTCATTATATATATATATATATATATATATATATATATATATATATGTGTGTGTGTGTGTGTGTGTGTATTTAGGCAGCATTTTTTCTTGTAGGCATATATTGTTAAATAATGCAGCCATTTTCTGTCTGCTAGTCTTGTCCTTTGTTTTTTCGTATTACCGGATTATTTTTGTAATATATGGCGAATACACCAGCCAATTCTCGCCAGATATTACAAAATTAATCCGGCAATACGAAAAAACAAAGGACAAGACTTGCAGACAGAAAATGGCTGCATTATTTAACAATATATATATATATATATATATATATATATATATATATATATATATATATATATATAACCTTCAAAGAAAGAAAAACTTAACAAACTGTCATTTGGCTATAATAAATTTATTTCAACCAGAGACTCAAAATGAGTCTAATCTCATCAGATAGTATTTACAAAATATTGCTCTGTATATAATTAATTTATAAGTTATTATACATTGAGCCCTCATAGGGATTCATAAAAATCCTTGTATAAATCTATAAGTTTGCACCTACATGAGCATACAGAGTGAATTTACCGTTAGATTTTGATGATCCCCAATAGAATCATTCCTTTACTTACCAGTCAATTGGATTATTTCACACACACACAGACACACGACCACACACACACATATATATATATATACATAATCATATTTTTGGTTACAATGTTTTTACGTTTTAGAGTTTGGTAATACATAATACCTAATAATATCTGTTTTAATTGTAGCGTGTTTCATTAAAAATAATAGTAAAGTAAGTTAAATTGAAGTGGCCTATTGTCGGTATCAACCAGACAGCAAGGGTTCTATCCCCATTCCACTAGCGCTAGACCAGGGAGATGGTTTTGGGACCAGTGAGGTGGAGCGCCATACCTACCATCGGCTTCCTATTTTATCGCAAAGATCCAAGCTGTGCTACTCATACGTTGAGTTGGCGAGGGCCGTTATCGAACCAGAAACCTTGTGGTTCCTATGCGGATGGCCAATCGACTATGTAACAACACGGGATTTATCAGACTAACGGTGATTTGTGATTTTTTATGATCTTTAAAAGCAGGTTTCAATATATATATATATATATATATATATATATATATATATATATATATATATATATATGTATGTGTGTGTGTGTATGTGTGTGTGTGTTTATTTGATATGGCTTTTTAGCCGACAATTTTTGAAGGGTATGTGCTTAATTGAAGTCATTGCTAATTTTTTTATCTTCATGAGTAAAAATTAAAAAAATAAAATGATAAAAATATCCCACCTTTGATATTAAAGCTAAAACAAATATGAAGCACACGCACACACATCTATCTATCTACACATCCACATTTACACCCCCCACAAACACACACACACTCATTTATCTACACACACACATCGATCGACACACACACACTCACTCATATACCTACACATTTATATATACACATCTACTACAGATACACATCCACATCCATCTACACACCTAGTCACTTACAGACATCTATATACACATCCACATATACAAATTCATCTATATATAAACATATACACATCTGAACACACACATTTATATTCATGCACACACACATCTATAAACACACACACATACACTCACTCACATACATTTATCAACACATTTGCACATAAACATCTATCTACACATCCACATATCTATCCGCACACACACACACACACACACACACACACACACACACACTCACCTATCTACATACATTCACTCACTTACATCAATCTATTACACACATTTATCTACACACACACACACACTCTCACTCGCATACATCTACTACACATCCCCACATTCACATTTATCTACACATCCACACATACATATCTGCCCCCCCCCCACCGATACAAAACATTGTAGAAAAGTATTTCTCTGAATGTTTGAGATGAGGCTTGATGATTAGTATTATCTGCGTTATTCGGACTATTGTCCTCATCTTCATTGTTATCTGTACAACGTTTCGGTCGATATGCCTTCCGGCCTTCTTCAGGTATTTCATGTCGGACTCGGGAACCTTCTCTTCGGACTCGGAAACCTTCTTGTCGTAATCGGAAACCTTCTTGTCGTAATTGGGAGCCATCACGGAACTTTGAACCTAACCCTTTATTCAGTCCACGGGGGTATCCTGTTCTCATTCCGCTAACCATAGCTGGAGTAAAGGCGTTATTATTCTCTGTTACTGCTGCCCTTGATCAGGATCAGGATTGAACCTACAATCTAGAGATAACTGTCACTTAGAACTGTCTTAACCTAACCCCATTATCCACTAGGCCATGTGTCCAATTGTATAAAAGAATATGTTTGACCGTTGTAAATAATTTGCTAACATTTATAATTTAGTAGAATTTATAATTTATAATTTAGATAGAACAATTATTTTTGTTTCTTTCTAAAAAAAAACAACAAAAAAACAAAAGTAATTTCCTTAATTTCTGATTCTGATTGAATTTAATGCTATGCCAACCATTTTGGGGTTATTTTATGCCTAGAGGTTAGGGAAATGCGTGTAGCGATCCTTAAGTAGGAACTCTTCACTGTCAGGGTACACAGGAAGTTAAGGATTAACCCCCTTGAGCAGGCTAAGAAATTCAACCACTTTGAGCGAAACGACCGGAGAGTCAACAAACTCGAACTCTCGGCCAATCATACCAGCTGATAAGAGTCAATGTAGCAACCCCCTCAGTGAGGGAGCAATGCACCACTGTTAGGGACATCCCCTTCATGGAGGAAGACTTGTTAAATGTAAGTACGACTTTGTACACTGTTAATGTTATATTTGTTGCATGTGAAAAACATGGTAATTTGTATATGTGCTTTCCCTATTATCTTTACTAGTACAAAGTAAAAAACACCCTCCGGGCGATGTAAAAATAGATTTTTGAAACATATTGCCTGGGGGGTGGGAGTAAAAAATTCAATGTCAGCGAATTTGTACCCTAAGTAAGTAAAATCATCAAATTCATTAATGGATTAAAAAATAAAACAATTTGAAATGTAAACTCTAAATATATATTAAAATAAAACAAACTATATATATATATATATATATATATATATATATATATATATATACCAGTCATATATTTATTAAAACTTGTTTAAAAAAAACAATGAGGACTGTCTAATGTTGCATATTCAAATTTTGAGTGTATTTATTCTGTTATGACGATTTTGGGTAATGTGACGTAAGCAGTGACGTAGTTTTTGTTACAGGCAAAAACCGGAAGCGAATCTCCATTATTAATAGAAGATTACTGTATCTTATTTTTTCTATTGGGGTTCGACTTTACTGCACAGATCACTTTGCTACTCATATGCTGAGTTGGCGAGGGCTGGTATTGAACACAGAATCTTGTGATTCCTAGGCTGGCGTTCTACTGAACGAGTTGCCTTATTCCCCCCTCCCAATTAAATTTTATTTTCTAATTCAAAAATGTATTGTAGGAAAATAAGAAAATATAATTATTTAAAATTTAGATTAAAAAAAAAAAAAAAAAGTTTTTTTTTTAAAGTTTTTTTTTTCATATTAAATAAATTTTGAAGATTTAATTAAAAAAAAAAAAATTATGCTGTCAGCAACAAGCCCCACTTTATTTTTAAATTCCTGAGCAAGCAGACTTATAAATCACACAACGAAAAATTCACTTTTCAAAAAAATAATTATTTTCTACTTTATATTAACCCTTTTGGTGCAAAGAGCAACTCAAGTCACCCAAATACCTACTTAATGCATGAGGGCGAGATGCAACTTTATCTTATTTTATTTTGGATCTTGTGCTATATAAACCACTCCCAACTATAACTACTAACTCCAACAGCGTACACTATAAATTTGTATTTCCGTTTGTGTAGTTTAAACGCTTTTTGTGGTACACGGTAAAGTATTCCAATCTAATAGAAATAATTTGCAAACAGATTTATTTGACACCTAGATATGAATCTGACAGGTACTATCACTTTGAGTCATAGTGGACTTGGGAGTCATGGCAATGAAGGGGTACTCCACATTTTCCAGAGCTCTAGAACTGGTGCCTCACCATCCAATCCAGTATAGTATCATACCCAGGGACACTTTACTAATTTGAAGCTATAACATTTAATTTCACTTTTGATATGTTATGGCACTCATGTCAGAATGGAATGATGATGTGCCATGCAGAAATAATCGTCATATACCTATCTCATTTTCAGTGCTACTTGGAGAGGCTTGAATCTGATTGCTGGGCCGATGCTGAGTTGGCTGACAATTCCTTGATGTTTAAAGTCTGGAAACCAACTTGGTGTGCATAGGGACATCTTTCCTTGTGTTATTTGTGGTTTTTAGTAACAACATAAAGTGACTTATCTTGTTTTCATGAGATTTTTTATTTCCCCCCAAGCCAAACTGCCTTGAGCGAGAGCCCACATCTCACTCAGTCAATGCATTGTCACAAACTCTCCTAACATCACCTCTCACTCTTTCTCTCTCCCACTTCGCCACATGACACTTCTCGACCAGTATGAAAAATTCCATGTAGCGTTATGCTAATTCATTCTAAAAAATGTCCATGCTAATCTAATGTCTCTCTCTCCCCCTCTCTCCCTCTCTCTATCTTCCCTCTGTCTCTGTCTCTCCCTCTCTCCCGCTCACTCTCTCTATCTCCCCTCTGTCTCTGTCTCTCTCCCCTGTCTCCCTCTCTCACACTCTCTCCCTCTCCCTCTCTCTATCTCCCCTCTGTCTCTCTGTCTCCCTCTGTCTCCCCTCTCTCCCCCTCACTCTCTCTATCTCTATTATGTCACATGTGTAATTAGTTAAGATTTTTATTGTGGGATCAAATATATGGTTTGCTCTTTACAAAATGTTCGATTGGGCACAAAAATCTTAAACCCTGTGGATGAGGCTTAGAAAATGCTGACTGCATCCCCTGTTGAGGGGGTAGGACCTCACAAAAAGAGGTGTCCTAGGTAAGCCACTTAACTGTATCCAACGGTGATGCTCCAGTTCTAGAGATCTGGAGTGTGGGGAGTATCTCTTTATTACAATTACTCCCAGATCCACTCTGACTCGAAGTGGGAGTACCCACTAGGGTCTCATCTACAGGGAAAATAGATATACTTAAAAATATTCATATTCTAAAACCGCATGCAAAATAAAAACCTCTTTAAAACTACACAAAATACAAATATGAGCGTACATTGAACGCAATTCGCTAATCTTTGGGCATAAGATAACCCTAGAGGAGTTGACATGCAATTAAAATCAATCAGAAAAAGAGGAATTACAAAATAAAGACAACAATTTCATGAACATTTTAGAAGCTACAAAATAAATTGCGCATGAGATGATATGGACATTGCTGCGTGGAGGAAATCTAAAGAGAGAAATTGAAATTATTCTCTAAATAATAGCTAAGAACACAAGGGAATACACAAGATAGATAGATAGATAGATAGATAGAGAGAGAGAGAGAGAGAGAGAGAGAGAGAGAGAGAGAGAGAGAGATTAACCATATATGTGAATGCAAAAATCAATAGTTCGTAAAACAAAAAAATATCTTTCAATTGGACACATAGTTTAGTGGATATAAGCGTTGAATTAATACAATTCTAAGTGACAGTTATCTCTAGGCTGCAGGTTCAATCATGGTCAAGGGCGGCAGTAACATCGAATAATAATTAACACAGCTTAACACCTGTACCTAGCTAAGGATAAAGGGTTGGGTTCAAAGTTCTGTGATGGCTCCCGATTACAACAACGAAGGTCCTAGTGTTCGAAAAGTAAGGTTCCCGAGTTTGAGAAGGCTCCCGAGTCCGACAAAAAATACCTGAAGAAGGCCGGAGGGCACATCGGTCGAAACTGTGTACAGATAACAATAAATATGAGGACAATAGTCCGAATAATCTAAATAATACAAGAAATCTTTTAACTAAATGTTTAATTTGAGTTATTGTTATTTACGTTACTCGTGTAGAAGAACGATACTTGGTTGATTATCGTTTCCTTGTTCGGAATAAATGTGAGACAAATTCACAACGAAGTAATAACAAAAACATTTTATTGCCTGAACAAACTTAATAGAAGGGAATACAAGCATGGCGTAAGATACAAGGAATATCTCATACAGCCACCACCTTCTAACCCATATGATAAAAATGGTTGGGGTTTAACATAAGGCCAATAGGGTTGGTACAATCATATAGGTGCTAAGGTTTGACGATTGATCGGTGGGGGCATCTCTGACCACCCGTCTAGTCATGTAACACTCCACTTTAGCCCTTACTTAGGTAAGGGCAAAAGTCACAGGAGGCGCTGTAACTTCAGGGGCACAAGAATTATATCGTCTTCTGAGACTGGAATGTCATTACATACATACATATACATATATATTTACCAACCCCTCCGCACAAGCAGGATGCGACACAAGGTCAATTTCTTGAGCGGAGTTCAACAAGTTTGAATTCAGAGTTTTCCTTCTCCTAGACCGATAGCCTAACCAAGGTTAAAGAGCCCAGTCTGCTCAACCATTTACCCATGGCAGGAGGGAGAGTAGGATTCATACCTTTCCCATGGGTATTAGCGCTAAGTGAAATGCAATTACATACATATACATAGGTAAGGGTAAAAATGGAGTGCTGCATGTCATAGACTCCTCAGCCACTAGGATTCCGTCCTTAGGTATCACGGGTCGCCATCCACAGCCAACAGGTTGCCTCATTGGGGGGGGGGGGGAGATTTTACCTCTCTGCAGAGGTGCAGTCGGTGTATTTTATTGTCCCAGTAGACAGGGCGGTGTATGTTTCGTCGTAATCGGTAACCTTCTAGAATGTCTAACAGACCCTGTTATTCAATCCACAATGGAGTCCCCACTCCACTTTTATCTTTCCGCTGTCCAAAGCCTTGAGATATTTTGTATCAGTTAATTCGCCTTTGTTATTTTGTCCTTGGAAATCTCATCAGCCGAAAGAAAAACGACACTACAATGTCGAAATATCTTAAGAAGAAGAATGAACTGATAGAAGCCATCCGAAGGCATGGTTAGCGGAATAGTGTCTAACCATCATGGATTAGATAATGTTTGATACGAAATTCATCTGAAAGTTACTGACTACAAACAAAAGATACCCGAGTAAGGCCGGGGGGATACAGTGGCCAAAACGTTGTGAGCACGCCTTGATGATGATGATGATGATGATGATAATGATGATTATGATGATGATGATGATATAGCAACTATATACTGGCTTGGTCATGTCAGAAGGATAGACAAAGACCGCATCCTCAAAGACCGCATCCTCAAAGACCTACTGTATGGAGCATTAGTAGAAGGCACCCGATCGGTGGGGAGACCACTTAACTTAAAGAAGACAACAATTTCTAGCAACATTTTGGAGTCACGATTGATGTAACAGTTATAATAGTATAAAATGGAATCGGAAACCACGGGCAAAATCTTGGACGAAAATGCATTTCACATCATGCTAATGCTCTTGATAAAAGCATAAATACATATGTTATCCCCCCCAGCTATGTATAGATATTAGGACAGACTGGATTATTTAGCCTTGGTTGTTCAACCAGTCTAGGATAAGGAAAATTCGGTATTCAAACCAGTGGTACTCCGCTTAAGAATTAACGTATGTCACATCTTTCCCGTTGATGAAGGGTTTGGTAAATGTTGTGGGGTTTTAAGGGTACAAAATAAGACAAACGACTGGTAACAATGTATACAAATGTATTGAACAAAAGGAGCAGCAATTTACAGCAAAGAAAGTGGAGATTGCGTCCGACCAATACAGTTACGAGCTGACTCGCATTTGCTTCGTCTAAAACCACAATTGTTCCTATTACTTATAGTAGCCGTCGGCGTATTCCATTTATGTCAATAGGTCATATCACCTATAACGGTAAATATATTCTATCTTTAGTGAGAGCAAGTTTTCATCTACAAACAATATCTCGAGGAGGCGCTCGTAATGTAACAGTTATCGTCGTAGGAAATGGACACAGTGATCAGAGTTTGCGTTTCACATAGTGCTAATAACTTTGGGAAAACTGTGGGTCCAACTATCCTTCCAGCTATAGATATGTTTAAACATTATTCATATTTGTCAATACCGTGTGCAAAATAAAGATCTTTAAAAACACTATGCAAAAATATAATTATAAACGTACATAGTAGGGTAACCTGGGTTATTTAGCCTTGGTTAGGCAACCAATCTATGAGAAAGAAAACTAAATATGAACGTACATAGTAGGGTAACCTGGGTTATTTAGTCTTGGTTAGGCAACCAATCTATGAGAAAGAAAACTAAATATGAACGTTCATAGTATGGTAACCTGGGTTATTTAGTCTTGGTTAGGCAACCAATCTATGAGAAAGAAAACTAAATATGAACGTACATAGTAGGGTAACCTGGGTTATTTAGTCTTGGTTAGGCAACCAATCTATGAGAAAGAAAACTAAATATGAACGTTCATAGTATGGTAACCTGGGTTATTTAGTCTTGGTTAGGCAACCAATCTATGAGAAAGAAAACTAAATATGAACGTACATAGTAGGGTAACCTGGGTTATTTAGTCTTGGTTAGGCAACCAATCTATGAGAAAGAAAACTAAATATGAACGTACATAGTAGGGTAACCTGGGTTATTTAGCCTTGGTTAGGCAACCAATCTATGGGAAAGAAAACTAAATATGAACGTTCATAGTAGGGTAACCTGGGTTATTTAGCCTTGGTTAGGCAACCAATCTATGAGAAAGAAAACTAAATATGAACGTACATAGTATGGTAACCTGGGTTATTTAGCCTTGGTTAGGCAACCAATCTATGAGAAAGAAAACTAAATATGAACGTTCATAGTATGGTAACCTGGGTTATTTAGTCTTGGTTAGGCAACCAATCTATGAGAAAGAAAACTAAATATGAACGTTCATAGTAGGGTAACCTGGGTTATTTAGCCTTGGTTAGGCAACCAATCTATGAGAAAGAAAACTAAATATGAACGTATATAGTAGGGTAACCTGGGTTATTTAGTCTTGGTTAGGCAACCAATCTATGAGAAAGAAAACTAAATATGAACGTACATAGTAGGGTAACCTGGGTTATTTAGCCTTGGTTAGGCAACCAATCTATGAGAAAGAAAACTAAATATGAACGTACATAGTAGGGTAACCTGGGTTATTTAGCCTTGGTTAGGCAACCAATCTATGGGAAAGAAAACTAAATATGAACGTTCATAGTAGGGTAACCTGGGTTATTTAGCCTTGGTTAGGCAACCAATCTATGAGAAAGAAAACTAAATATGAACATACATAGTAGGGTAACCTGGGTTATTTAGCCTTGGTTAGGCAACCAATCTATGAGAAAGAAAACTAAATATGAACGTTCATAGTATGGTAACCTGGGTTATTTAGTCTTGGTTAGGCAACCAATCTATGAGAAAGAAAACTAAATATGAACGTTCATAGTAGGGTAACCTGGGTTATTTAGCCTTGGTTAGGCAACCAATCTATGAGAAAGAAAACTAAATATGAACGTATATAGTAGGGTAACCTGGCAACCAATCTATGAGAAAGAAAACTAAATATGAACGTACATAGTAGGGTAACCTGGGTTATTTAGCCTTGGTTAGGCAACCAATCTATGAGAAAGAAAACTAAATATGAACGTACATAGTAGGGTAACCTGGGTTATTTAGCCTTGGTTAGGCAACCAATCTATGAGAAAGAAAACTAAATATGAACGTACATAGTAGGGTAACCTGGGTTATTTAGCCTTGGTTAGGCAACCAATCTATGAGAAAGAAAACTAAATATGAACGTACATAGTAGGGTAACCTAGGTTATTTAGCCTTGGTTAGGCAACCAATCTATGAGAAAGAAAACTAAATATGAACGTACATAGTAGGGTAACCTGGGTTATTTAACCTTGTTTAGGCAACCAATCTATGAGAAAGAAAACTAAATATGAACATACATAGTAGGGTAACCTGGGTTATTTAACCTTGGTTAGGCAACCAATCTATGAGAAAGAAAACTAAATATGAACGTACATAGTAGGGTAACCTGGGTTATTTAGCCTTGGTTAGGCAACCAATCTATGAGAAAGAAAACTAAATATGAACATACATAGTAGGGTAACCTGGGTTATTTAACCTTGGTTAGGCAACCAATCTATGAGAAAGAAAACTAAATATGAACGTACATAGTAGGGTAACCTGGGTTATTTAGCCTTGGTTAGGCAACCAATCTATGAGAAAGAAAACTAAATATGAACATACATAGTAGGGTAACCTGGGTTATTTAACCTTGGTTAGGCAACCAATCTATGAGAAAGAAAACTAAATATGAACGTACCTAGTAGGGTATCCTGGGTTATTTAGCCTTGGTTAGGCAACCAATCTATGAGAAAGAAAACTAAATATGAACGTACATAGTTGGGTAACCTAGGTTATTTAGCCTTGGTTAGGCAACCAATATATGAAAAAGAAAACTCTGTATTCAAACCAGTTGTACTCCGCTTAAAAATTACTGTTTCCTATCCTGTCCGTAGCGGAGGCGTTGGATAGAGCAAGTTTTCAGCTACAAAACACTATTTTTCTTCACAGTCATTGGTTAAGTTGTTTTCCGGATAAGCTTGCTAAACATCGAGATGCGTAGGCGTTTTGAATTGTGGGGGTGGGGGTGTATTTGTAGAAAAACAAAAAAATGAATGTCTGTCCAGATAATGATCTAATCTAGTCATTTCTTTCGCTTGTGGAAAGTGCCTAAGAGAAATCTGATAAAAACATGGCCATGTTTTTGCGCACATTGAAATTGTTGCAACACAACATAATTAGAATGTTTTTCCTTACGCGTGTTATATATATATATATATATATATATATATATATATATATATATATATATAAATTTCTTTATACACATATATATATACATATATATATATAAAGATATATATTTATAATTATTTCTTTATATATACTAGCAAATATATGCACCCTTCGGGTGCAAGTATTTAGGTTTTGATGTTATAAAATATTGTATCAAATTAGAAACTATTTAGAAAATGATAAACTGAGGGGTATAATCGAAAAATAGAACAGCTTTAGATTTAACTCTTCCATCATTTTGTTTCACTCCCGTCTTTCATTTTTCCTAATTTATCTATTTAGTCAGATTATGAAGTATTTAATAAAATTACAGTTCTTTCGTCTTGTTTATGGATTTCTTTTAAGATTTATCCCCGAGATCTTTGCTCAGATTCGTTAAGAGAAAACCAAACAATTAGAAATCAATAATACTAAGCATATATTTATTAAAATCAAATTTTTAAGATCAATATGCAAATTAGCCTTCTCGTTCACACTGTAAACCGCTATTTTGTTGTATATATAAATACAATTACATGTTATTAGTACGTAGATATGGTCAACAGTATTAATAATGTATAACAATTTTATCAATAATTGAGGTTTAAATAAAGATAAATTCATGGTAAACGTGACGTCAATAACTAAGGGAACTGTGACTTAAATAGTGATTTAGTTTCGGTTACAGACAAACAAACACACAATCTCCATTATAATAAGATATATATATATATATATATATATATATATATATATATATATGTTGAAAGAAAAATAAAGGAAAGAAAATGCTGAATGGTTAACATTGATTTTTTAAATTTTACTGACACGTGTTTCGGCCAGAAGTTTATCCATGTACATATGCACTCTATTATTATTTTAAATACAAAGTAAAATAACAATAATAGAAAAGTACAACATTCTTTAGTATACTAAAAAAAATTTTACTTTTCTATTATTATTATTTTACTGTTATATATATATATATATATATATATATATATATATATATATATATATATACTTAAAATCGTTGGGGTGGCTTATAGTCGATATCATCCAGACAGCCACGGAGTCTATCCACTTTTCACTAGTGCTAGACCAAGGAGATTGGTTTTAGCATCGGAGATGGAATGTTACACCTACCATCTGCTCATCGCTTTACCCCACAGATCCATGTGCTACTCATACGCTGAGTTGGCGAGGGTCAGTATCGAACCAGGAACCTTGTTGTTTCCAGGAGGACGCTCTACCGACTGAGCTCTTATATATATATATATATATATATATATTTCTTCGTTTTATAATGACATTTCTGTTACCATTTTCTTCTTTTCCGGTTTCACTGATTACATCAATTCTTTAATCCTATAAAAAAAGTTATTATTTCAACAGCAAAATATTTGCCGGTCTTTTTTCGCTGTCCTTGATTTCGAGCCAATTCTAAAATGATGGTCGATAATATTCTATTTTTTCTCACTACTTGTTATTCTCGGCTTTCGTATGCGTTATCGCTGCTATTATCATTTTACCGCGCTTATTTGTGTCCTCGTTTGATTCCATTTTATTTATTTGTTTGCAATCAACTGGGAACTAATTTATTCGCTTTGTTAGGACTTTTAGATACCGAGTGATAATGACACTGCTTTTTTTTTTAGCTTCTTACATTCACCTTCAAATTGGACAGGAAAAAGCTTTATTCTTAAAGTTAGAGTTTTAGAAGTATATTGTTATTGTAAAAATATCACTGTTGTACCTTTTTTTCTAGATAACACACACATACATACACCAGCGAGCGCGCGCGCGCACACACACATACAAACAGCACATACACAATAGCCGATAGGAACTGTTAGAGAGAGAGAGAGAGAGAGAGAGAGAGAGAGAGAGAGAGAGAGAGAGAGAGAGAGAGAGAGAGAGAGAGAATCAAAGGAATCCACACAGTCGGCAAGCGTAGATGATGATGGCATTTTTTACTAGCTCTGTCCCATAAAAGATGTTACATTTAGTATCATAAATGTATATAGAAATGTACCAACGAATATGGGACAAATTTTTCTCTCTAGGTAAATATATCCTCAGTCTTGATCTTTTACTAGCTCTGTCCCATAAAAAATGTTACATTCAGTATCATAAATGTATATAGAAATGAACCAACGAATATGGGACACATTTTTCTCTCTAGGTAAATATATCTTCAGTCTTGATCTTTTACTAGCTCTCTCCCATAAAAGTTGTTACATTCAGTATCATAATTGTATATAGAAATGTACCAACGAATATGGGACAAATTTTTCTCTCTAGGTAAATATATCTTCAGTCTTGATATTTTACTAGCTCTGTCCCATAAAAGATGTTACATTCAGTATCATAAATGTATATAGAAATGTACCAACGAATATGGGACAAATTTTTCTCTCTAGGTAAATATATCTTCAGTCTTGATATTTTACTAGCTCTGTCCCATAAAAGATGTTACATTCAGTATCATAAATGTATATAGAAATGTACGAACATATATGGGACAAATTTTTCTCTCTAGGTAAATATATCTTCAGTCTTGATATTTTACTAGCTCTGTCCCATAAAAGATGTTACATTCAGTATCATAAATGTATATAGAAATGTACCAACATATATGGGACACATTTTTCTCTCTAGGTAAATATATCCTCAGTCTTGATATTTTATTTGATTTATCATAAATGTATATAGAAATGTTTGACTCATCGTAGTATGAACTATTAGTATCTGAAAGAGTGATTTTACTCTTGCTGAAAGGCTGATAGTCACATGGATTTGTTCAGGAATTTAAATTTGATTTTTTCAAACAAACGACATCCTAAATCGAACATTAACTCACGCCATCTTAAATTGATAGAATAAAATGTCAAATATTCTCGATAACAACCTCCCGGAAGTGCTGTATCTGATCAGGTAGTTTTCATTTGGGATTTATCTGCTGCTAAATCGATTCCACACGCCATTTTGAATGAAAGCGGTGTTGAAATGGTTGAACACATTTCTGCAGCATCATTTGAATAATCGAATGCATCCTTTGAGAATAGCTAATCCATAAATCTTTTTCTTTATTGTCGAAACTCGATAGAACAAAAGAATGCACTGTGTAGGCCAAGACAACAGATGTTGTCCGATTTATATGGATGGTTAGTGATTCAAGTAATTAATAATTCAATTCACATAGATGTCTCATTCCAGAGTGACCTTGTACCGGACTAAGTTTAGCTTAATAAAGATAAAGTAAACTGCGATAAAAAAACATCTGATATTTAAAAGATTGAATAAAAGACTAGTCAAAATTAATGATAATCATGTTGGTTGGTTGCTTGATTGATTTTAACGGCATATCAACCTGTCTGGGGTTATGTCGTGCCCAGCGGTTAGGAAGTAATATATGTTGTGTATCTATATTTACACTTTTAACAATGTGTTAGCATCATTAGGGATTCTGTTGTATGATATTGATTAAGTTCATGTCTATACTCTATGGTATAATTTTATTTCCTTAAAAATGGACAGAATGTCTTCTATGTTGACATTTTTAAATAGATATTTCATATTGTTTGCATTAAAATAACGGTTTCTGATGTGAGAAAAAACCCTGCATTCTATGAGTAAGTGTTTAACAATCAAAGGTGTTTGACATGTTTCACACTGTGGTTGTTGTTCTTGTTTGAGTATATAGGAGTGCATTAGTCTTGTGTGACCAATGCGTAATCGGGACACAATGACTTGTTCCTTTCTGGACCCCCTTAAGGCTGGTCTCCAGTCTCCCAGAGTGGGTTAGAAAGACTTTATTGTCGATGTTGTTATTGCAGCATTGTTGCTATTTTGTATGAAGGAATCTATTAATTTTGGGTTTCAAGTCAGTATATGGAATCTTGAACTTGTTGGGGATAAAATCTAAAGCTGATTTAACTACAGAGTCAGCTCTTTCATTCCCCCTCATGATAATCATGGTTGACGAATCTTCATCTAAAACAATAAAGCCCTGTCGGCTTGGACATTAGAATACACCGACTGCACCTCTACGGAGGGGTAAGACCCCCTCCCCCAAATGGGTTCACCTCTTGGCCATTGGTGACGACCCGGAATACTTAAGGACGGAATCCTCGTGGCTGAGCAGTTCCTGACATGTAATACTCAACTTTGGCTCTTACTTAGGCTAGGCGGGCGGTTGGAGAGGCCCCCTCCAATCAATCGGCTGGCCATATCAAGCCCTAGTACCTATATGATTGTCCCAACCCTATTGCCATTATGGCAACCCCTAACGCTTTATATCATATATGTGCTAGAAGGCGGTGGCTGAGGGTCTTCATGCCATGGGAATGACGTTAAACTTTCTGATGGTGAAGTTCCAGTTCTAGGGGGTCTGGGGAATGTGGAGCACCATTGCTCCAAGGTACACTCTGACCCGGAGTGGTAGAACATATTAAAGTCCCATCTATGGGTTAAATAGAAAATTTATAAGAAAAATTGAAAACATTTTCTTTCAAACTATCGCTACGAATCTTTCAAAACTTTGTCGGCATTAAATGACCTGCCGAGGTTGATATCCCGTAAAACAAAATGAACAGACAAACTAACTAAAACAATAAGAAATATTAACATTACTAACTTTTAAAATCAGTAACTATGACACCGTGACAGCCCTGTCGGCTGGGGCAGTAGAATACGCCAATTGCATATGTGCAAAGAGGGAAGACCCCCCCCCAATGGGGCCACCTGTTGGTCATTGGTGGTGACCCGTAATGCTTAATGATGGAATTCTGTTGGCTGAGCAGTCCATGACCTACAACAAATGACCCTTACTAAGGTTAAACGGGCGGTTGGAGAACTCCCTCTAATTAATCACTTGATCATGTCATGCCCTAGCACCTATATGATTGTCTCGATCGCATTTATCATAGATTTACTAGATTGCGGTGGCTGATAGTCTTAGTGTCCTGGACATGACGTTAAACTGCATCTAATGGTGAAGTTCTGGGGGTGTGGAGTAACCCCTCACCGCCATTACTCCCAGTTTCACCCTGACCCGGAGTGGTAGTACTTGTTAGCGTCTCATCTATGGGTTAAATAGATAAAAAATGAGTTTTAAAAGAAAATTGAGTTTAAAGAAAAAAAAGAATAATTAACTAAAAAAAACATTGAATACTCAAACGTCTTCGGCATAAAATTACCAAAGGATGGCTTTAGCATTAGATAACCCATGGAAGTTAATATGCCATTAAACAAAGAAATCAAACCAATAATTTTCACTCTTGGTTGCACCATCGACTAAATAACCAGTCGAAACAAATAATGAAAGTACTCTATATATATATATATATATATATATATATTATATATATACATACACATACACACACAGAGAGAGAGAGAGAGAGAGAGAGAGAGAGAGAGAGAGAGAGAGAGAGAGAGAGAGAGAGATATGATAACACATATTGTATTTTATATATAAATAGAAAATGCTGATTATATCTCCGGAAGTGGGATTAGACCCCACCCACAAGAAGGTGTCCTGGATATGACACTAAACAGCGTCTAATGGTGATGGTTTGGGAGATTTATGGAGTGTGGTATACTCCATACTCATTACCATTACTACCAGGTCCACTCTGACCTGGAGTGGTAGTACCTATTAAGGTCTCATCTATGAATCGAATAGACCATGTCGTAAAAATCCAACGATCGAAGCAACGAACCATCAACATACTGCATGGATTGTGCGATTTAGGCTTCTATGATACCAATGTTGAACAGCCTCTTTTTATTTCTTCTACTATTCTTCTTCAGTTTTTGCATGGTCATGTCATACCAGCCCGCTGCCATGTCGTTGAAGAAGCATTGAACCTCGAGATCGTGGAAAAACTACCTACACCACTTACGGACGTTTTTGACATCCATTCACGACTCACCATACACTGTCGTTAATTTGAATTTGAATAGGTTTAATGATTTTGCGTTCAAAAACCGAATAACTGCACAAAAACTTGGCGGTAGCGTCAATCGGGAGCTTGATCAGAAACGACTGCTAAGCAAAGACTGAGCGTGGTAGTGAGGCGCGCACAGAATCAGGTGCAGACGCATGCACAACAAACACAACAGTGTTGCCAATAGCAGCATGAACAGCTGCATCCCCAGTGATTTGGAGCTCTTACTTTTGAGATTATCCTTGTATTATCATGAGAGGGTCCTGAAAAGTTCTTTGTTTGACCAAGAAGGAAATTATCTAGATCCATACATACTGTTAGATATATTCATCTAGCAGTCAACAAACTTGGCACATCATTTAAGTTTCCTTAAACCTGCTAAAAAAATTAATAAAAATTAAAAAATGTTTACTCCCTCCTTGGTTGGGACCAAGAACTTTTCTGTACCCCACCCCTGGTCTTATTACAATAATTTTTTTTTTGACATACCATATTTGAGATATTTTTATTTGAATATGAACAATTTCTCTGCTGAACAGTTTCCCTGCGTCTCCATCACTTTGGAGACCTAACTTTTTGGATTCCCCTCGTATTTTTAGAGAAATGAATTCGATTATTTTGATTCGAATTATTTTGATTGGTTTGGGAAATCGTTTGACTGAAACTCGGCGGCGATTTCTATGTTCACATTAGCGTTCATTTGATTGTTCAGCCATATTTGTTTTTTTTTTTCCTATTTTTTTTGTGTTTCCGGAAAAGCGTTTTGAAAATATATCATTGTCATTTTTTCCGCTGCATTTAGTCACACTAAACCTATCAATTTCGGTGCGTGGGGGACGAAATCACTTTCTTGTTCTAAAATCAAATAATTTTGTTTTGCACTCACAATAGCCATAGAAATAAAAAGCAATGATAAAAATAGCATCAACTTCTAAAAACGAAGAGATAGCAACAAACAAAAGAGATAAAATAGAGAAAGCAAAAAAGAAAAAAAAAAGAAAAAAGAAAACGGAAAGTGTTGCGATGATTAAAAAAATAAATGGGTAGTTAAAAAAGAGGAAAACAAAAAGAACAAAGAAACACACACACACACACACACACACACACACACACACATGAAAGTAAATTTAATAAAAAATGGCTACGTAAACAAACGCAGCGGGCGTATAAAAAAATCTTAAATGAATTTTATAAATACAAGTGTAACGTTATATATAGTTGTACTCGCTCTATTTTTGTTCTGTCGAATCATATTAAAGAGTAATCTTGGTTAGAATAAAAATGTTAACATTAATTAACTTGCCCTTAAGATGTTTTTAAAACATTGATGTTGACGTTGACAACTCTTATAATTAAAAAAAATATCCTCTGAATATTTTGTTTTTCAAAATGTTATATTTACACAATATCGCATTTATTTGCATTTTTTTCTAATCTAATCTAAATATATAAAAATACATTTTTGGTATGTACGTGTCGACGTATAAGTTCAAAACGGGAGGTCACTCTGATTCGAAATCTTGCATACATATTAATATCCTTCTAACTAAGAAACACAATAAATTTGGTTATTGATTTTTACTGATTAAGGGATATAATTAATTAATTAAGCTAAAATCACCCAATTTGCGAAACTGTCCTTATACCAACTCCTGCTGATGATAAAATATTGTCCCCTGCCTGAATTTTTGATACAGCAATTACCAATGTTAGTGAACAAATTTCGCAATCTTAAGTCGTTCAGCTCGGAATTTATCGCCTATTTATAGTCCAATCTTAAAAATATCCATATGGCTGGAAAGAAGAGAAATTAATCTTTCTCAATATATAATTTGTATGAGTCTTTATCCATTGAATTATTTTTTCATAGCGAGTTAGAAAAAAATATTTTGCTTCGGACAGCAAAATTATGTTTTAACGAAAAATCAAATCTTATTCATATCGCAATCTTTTTATTCCTGTCTTTAAAATATTAATTTAGTTACAAATGAAATAATCTATCTTACAAATATCTATTTGGTAAGAAATATGTGGTTTTATCGGTTGAATTATTTTTTACAACCAAGTAAATATCAATAATAAGCGAAAACATCTAAAAATAGCTCAACTTTATTTTTAATCAGTATTTAATTTGTTCGTATATACAAAAAAGTTTTAGAAAAAGTTTTTACAAAAATAGGTAGTTAGATTATATAACTACTTATTTCGTAAATAAGTAAACATATAGTTGTAATAACAATAACAAAAATAAAAAAATAAAAATACGATGTAGTTGAATAAATTATACGAAGAAGTTTAACCCTATTTTATTTGATGAGATATTAAAAAAATGAACCGAAATTGGGTATACCTATCTCTTATTTTCTCCCCACACACTCTTTGGTGTTCCTATTTTTTTTAGTCCGGTCCTGGGCCGGGTATTTTAGCTAGTATATATATATATATATATATATATATATATGATTGTTGTTATTTTTATCATAAATAAGGTTCTTTTATGTGGGCGTATAAGAAAAGAGAATTGTTATTGGAAATGTTTTCTCTATTATATTTTCTCAGTCTCTTGTAAATACTATGTAATGAGACTAGACTCATATTGAGTCTCTAGAGATAAATTTATTATAGCCAAATGACAGTTTGTGAAGTTTTTCTTTCTTTGAAAGTATATATATATATATATATATATATATATATATATATATGAGTTAGGTAGCGTGTAAATGAAGTCAACGACGCTTGGTTAATGACAGTTTCTCGCAAATGCGATTTTTGGTTTGCATATTTGAGAAACTCTCAGGAACTTAGCACCGTTCATTTCTACGCTACTCTAAAATTTGCTCTAACATATTAAGGACTATTTACTTACAGATATAGCATGCAATCTTATCAATATATATATATATATATATGGGAGTAAATCCGTCAATATGGAAATAAATCCGACAATATTAAGAAATTTGAAAAAACAAGTGTTCCAAAAATAAGATAAATTTATTCATCTTATTTTTGGAACATTTGTTTTTGCAAATTTCTAAATATATATATATATATATATATATATATATATATATAATTAAACCAGTAAAATATATAGTGCTCTATGAACAAGAAGCGAAGCAATACAATAAAAATATACGACTCTCGAGTTTCTCGGATATATATATATATATATATATATATATATATATATATATATAGGGATGTGCAGAGAAGTACAAAGGGAGGTAATTTTTTTTTCTTAATTTTAAAACAATTACCAAAAATCAGGGAATTGTCCGATTTTAATGAAATTTTCACCAAATTATTTTCCCAAGGATTAATTTATTTCATGGAAGAAACTTGAAAAAATACTTTTTTTTATCAATTCAGAATATATAGGGGGATTTGACCTTTGAGCATTTGAAGAAGAAAAAAATCCCGGTCCCTAATTTTTACATTTCTTGAAAGATCATATCCTGAAGAATATATTATTGAAAAAAAAAGAAGATTAAAAAATAAATTCAATAACCTAAAAAAGTGATTTTAAAATTTAAAATTCATTTTCTTAAAACTCAAAAAATCAATAATGTAGCAAGTTTTTTTTTCACAGTATTAAAAAATGTAGTTTTCTTTAAATTAATGCAAAAAAAAATTATTCTATCTAAGTTAAACTAAGTTTTTCACTACCTTAAAAATTTCAAGGTCCATTATATATGTGCAGTATTATTAAGGTCTAACTAGCAATTTTAACCAAAGATAGCCCAGAATTTTATCTTTGAAAAAATCTAAGTTAAAAACCATGCATAACCTGGCAACATATTTTAAAAGAATTAAAACGATTTTTAAAAATCGTCAATTTAAAGTATGGAAGCCTAAAAGAGTTGATATCTCCCACGTTCTTTACAGTTTGGTTTTAGAACGAATAAACAAATAAAACTTTGACTTGAAGTTTTGTTAGACGCGTGAAATTTTGGTTGTTTTCATGTAAATTTTCATTCGCGTTAACAGAAATTATTGGCAAATGAATTCTCTTTTTGTTTATGAAATTATTCGCTATTGAAATTTTAAAAGTTTCCTAATATCGTTTATTCTGTAATTGGAATTTTTTTCCGGTACTAAAACCATAATTTTTATTTTGAATACTAAATAAATATCAATTTACAATTTTAATTTAGGCCGAATTTTTTAAAAGTTAAAACGTTTTCGGGTTAAATCGAACTCAAAGAATCTAAATTTAACCATCGTTTTTTCACCTCGCAGAAAAAAATAAAAATACCAAAACTCAGGGAATTAATAGAATTTAATGAAATTTTCAGGGTTTATATATTTAATGAATAAAAGATAATGGACCAGTTATTTTATCTACGAACTTTTTTACAATTTTTAAAATCTGTCACGTATCTTCGAGGCGTAAAACAGTTTCTGAAAGGTATGTGATTAACTTACGTGAAAAATGCAAAAGTCTTTAAATGAAATAAAAAATGCATTATAATATATTTTATTAATTTATATATTAACAATTTTATTAAATTCGGTTAATTCCTTGACTTTTGGCAGGGTGACATACGATGATGGAAACTTTTTTTCAAGTCGCGTGTTTAAATTTGCACTTTCCCATCGCGTAGCTGGATATCTATTGTTTACAAGAATCAGACGACAACAACAACAAAAAAAGATTTTACGTGTTTGTTTTTTTAACACTTAGCGCTTCTTTCTTAAACTAAAAATGAATCTTTATTTTTTATCATAATTGACGCAATACTTTTAAAATTCATTATTCAACAATGTTTAACCGAAGTTCAAATCTGGGTATTTGAAACATGCGAAATAGAATTATGTCACTCTAAATAACATTGAGCCTCCATATCTTTTTTCACCTATCGTAAAAATAAAACAGGAGAATTATCATCTTTATGGGTAGCGTTCTAGTCAATCTCTGCACATCCCTATATATATATATATATATATATATTGGATTTTCTGTTTAGGTCGATGTATGAGAACCCAAGAATTTAATTAAGGATGTGAACTCTTGAACTATTTAAACAGGTTTGTTTTGGTCTGTTGGTTTTACGGCATGTCATCCCTTTGGGTTATTTAATGCCGAAGACGTTTTGTCTTATTCATGCTTAATGAGTATTCAAAATCTTTTAAAACTCGTTTTTTTAACGCTTTTTTCAAAACTCATGTTCTACTATTTAACTCATAGATTGGACCTTAAAAATACTTCCATTCCGGGTCAGTGTGGACTTGGGAGTAATGGCGATTAAGATGTACTCCAAACTCCCCTGAGTTCCAAAATAGGAACTTCACCATTTGATGCAGTTTTACGTCATACCCAGGGTTGGGGGTTGTCTTAATGGCAATAGGGTTTGGACAAGCATATAGGTGCTAGGGATTGATTGCAGGGGACAAAAGAGAGTGTTGCATGTCATTGGCTGCTCATCCATCAGGGTTCCATCCTTAAGCATCACTGGTTGTCACCCACGGCCAATAGGTGGCTCCATTGGGGCGTTACCCCTCAGTAGAAGTGCAATCGTCGTATTCTTCTGACTCAGCCGACATTGTTGGTATATTCATACACCAGCTTCCGGTCATGCGCATTATAACAGTTGTTCTTTGTAAGATCTCATCTAATCAAAACACCTGACAATGATTATATAACTCTTTTGTTAAGCAAATTAATTGACTGCTTAGTTTGGTTGCTTTTTGTTTTATCTTATTTTGTTTGTGTTTTTTTTAGCCTTTATTCTTATTTTGTAAATATTAAAGAGAAAACTCACTTCTTTTTCTTAACTATATTGGCTGGTTGGTTGGTTGGTTGTTTTATTTTACGGCACATCAACCCTTTTAGGATCATTTAATGCCGACTCAAGTCACTTTGATAAACAAAGCACTCAGATTGCTTACAGTACCTGCTGTTGCTTATGTGGTGACCCAATTAAGTATTAAACAGGCTCACCACTGTTTAACTTTTTTCTAGTAGGTAAAACTGAATTGCATTTTTAGTTGTTTACCCCTTTTTACGTTATTGCTTTAGGAAATACTCCTTTTAAATGATACTCACTCCAATACTAACCAGCTATATTATTATTGAAGCAGCTGGTGTAATGGTTACCGTCGTAGGAAGTGGACACGGCGAGACGAGTTCAAATTCAGTAAATAGTAGGGAAGACTGGGCTCTAACCTTGCTTAGGCAACTAGTCTAGAAGAAGGAAAACTCCGAATTCAAACCTATTAAACTCCGCTTAAGAAATTGACCTTGTGTCGCATCCTGCTCGTGCGGAGGGGTTGGTAGATATGTATATTGTTCTATTACATTAGCACTCAACGTTACAGCAATCATTCAAGCGACATCCGGGACAACGTTTCCATACAAACCGAATAACACTATGCATATTTAGATATGGCTGTCAGCTGCCTTCATATGGTCAATTGGTGATAAGCCGCGTCCTTTTGTGACTTATCGTATAGAAAACTGGTAAATACAGCCCCCCCCCCTGTTATTTAGCTATCATTTATTTACGCCCAGTTCAGTCGCCTTGAAAAGACGGTTGTTTTGTGTTCAAACGCAGTTCATGATTTCTCTCTACTTATCACCAGAAAAATGTTTGAAAATGGCAATGAAGAGACCATGTATTATGGATCAATAGAAATAGTTCAGAACCGCCGTCGTAAAAACATCCTGCGGCGTAATGAGCATGCGCAGTCTTTACATCTTACGTGGACAATATTATTTACTGGAGTGGAACTACAAGATAAGACTAGACCAAAGGAAATAAATAAATAAATAAGCAGTACTTGGTGGGAATAGATTAAGCGAATAGCTTAGTTTCTTTTCGTCTATCATTCTGTAATAATAAATGAACACACACGGTCGGACTTGAGAAAGCATTATTCTACTTAGAATACACTTGCAGTTTTCTTGGGAGTTTATATACTTTCAGAAAGCGGTAATTATGAACTTTTGTTTAGTAAATTAGGGTGTCCCAGAAAAAACAGAACACCACAATTTTGTAATAAAACTGTTAATTTTAACTAGGGGTTAGCGTTAGGGTTAGGTTTAGGTTTAGGATTGCGGTTAGGGGGTTTTAGGGTTGGGGTTCTGTTTTTTCTGGGTCACCCTGTATAGGGTGACCAGAAAAAAACAGAACCCAAATTATTTATTTAATTTATTTTCCTATTAAACTAACCCTAAACTCTAAGCCCTAAACCCCAACCATAACCCTAACCTTAAACCCCCTAGTTAAAATTAGCAGTTTTATTACAAAAATTGTGGGTTCTATTTTTTCTGGTACACCCTAATTTACTAAACAAAAGTCATAATTACCCAGAAGCTAAAGATTTACACAAAGGGAGATAATAATAAAACAGGGGAAGTAACTCTCAATTATTTATTACACATCATTGTCTTCTTATATTTATTATCATTTCTTAAAGTTTTCAAATCTCTCTTATTAGACTTAATTGTAAGAGTGGGCATTTACCGAACCCATTCGCCACGGGCAGGATGTGACACAAGGTCGCAGGTAAATTGTCAGAGCATGAGAACTTAATATGCTCTGTCGGTGGCTTGGAATATGTTGATTGTATTCACCACAGAAGGGTAAGACCCCCCCAAAGAGGTACCCTGGTAGGGCACCAAACTGCATCTGATAGTGAGGCTCCAGTTCTGGAGATCTAGAGAGTGTACCCATCTGGAGAGTACCCCTCCATCGCCATTACTACCAGGTCAACCCTGACTCGGACTGGTAGTAGGAACCCATTTATGGGTAAAATAGAAGAAAATTGGTTAACAAAAAATGTGTTTAAGAAATTGAGTTAAAAAATTATCTTTTCAATACCCATCAAAATGAATAAAACAAAATTTCTTCGGCATAAAATAACCCCAAAAGGGTTGACAAGCCATAAATCCAATCAACTAACCGACCCTACCTAAAACCTCAATCAGTTCACACACAAAGAAAATATCGATTTGTTCTCATTCGATACAAGATGCATATTTAAATATGGCTACCAGCTGCCATCACATAGTCGATTGTAGATCAGCCGCATCATTTCAGTGGCTCAGGGTCCGGCTTAACCAAATCGGTAGAGCATCAGCCTGGGACTCGCGAGGTTCCGGGTTTGATACCACCCCTGCCAACTCAGCACGTGAGTAACACAGCTTGGGGAATCTTTACCGCACAGATCAGATTCCCCAAGCTGTGCTACGGTAGGGTGTGGCGTTCCACCTTAGCAAAAACAACTTCCTTGGTCTAGCGTTAGCGAAAAGTGGATAGACCCCCCCTCGCTGTTCTGTCGATACCAAATAACAAATTATATGGAAAGGTTAAGTATTTGTCTACCAAAGTCTTTGTCTACCCCACCCGACGGGTGTACCAAATTTTCTTTTACCTTTATGATAGGATATTTCAAAGTTCGCTATCTTTTCACCTCAGAACTCATTCTATTCAAATAAAGTCCTATCATTATTGTAATCTGAGTCCTTCTGCTCAATTATAATGAACTAACCATCAGTTTTTGTACTTTGAGAGGCAGAGGTGGGTGAGCCGCTGTGAGCGGCATAAAGGTGGGAAAGAGTTAATTTCGTTATTTAATTTTTTTTTTTCACGCCCAGTTCAATCGTTATGAAAAGACGTTGTTTTATGTTTCAGCACAAATATTCTATCTACTTAGCTAAGTTTCTAAAGAAGAAATCATTTTTTTTACGTTTTGCTGTTTTTCACTAAAAATGATGAATAAATACTCAAAAATACAAATGCGCAAATAAATACTAAAAAATACAAATACGCAAATAAATACAAATCAAAATACAAATAGATATATATAAAACTATATATATAAATAAGATGTAAATACAAATAAAAATATTACAAAAAATGTAGATACAAAAAATGTAAATATAAATGTACAATGAACGCGATTACCTAATCTCTATGCATAAAATAATCACGGACGAGTTGAGATGTCGTTAAAATCAATTAGTCAATCAATTAATTAAAATTGATTAAGCCTTTAAATGTTATATTCTACCGAAATATCTTCCAGGTCTCCTTTGGAATTCTGTGTCCTGATGAAATGCACCGGCTACATTCACTCTCAATAGCCATGGTTATGTTTTTTAAAAAAAATTAGTGTAGATACTAATTATGGACTGAGCCTATTCTAGCAGTGACTACCCCAGCGGGATTTAACTGGTTTGAATTCAGAATTTTTCTTTTCCTAGACTGGTTGCCTAGCCAATGTTAAAGAGCACAGTCTGCCCTACTATTTCCTCATAGCTGGAGGGAGAGTAGTTGGATTCATACCTTTCCCAAGGGTATTAGCTCTGTGTGAACTCTAGCTTGGTCCAAGATTTGAACTCGGGTCGACGAGTCCATTTCCTACGACTCTAACCATTACACTACGGCGTCCAACATATGTGTTCTAAATGTTAGAACCAATGTTGTTCTTTGAGAGTAAGGAATACATTCTTATAGATATTCTAAAAGAAAGAGTAGTTAGTTACTGACAGATGGTTTATGTGAATGACACACAGAAGAAATAATCACAAAGAAGAAGAGACGCATCAGGTTTCCTGTTAAGCGATTTCAGTATATATTGCTAACACTCAGATATATCAAATGCTGATCACAATGGTCATTCCACGGCACATTTGTTATAGCAAATGGGACAGATGTTCTAACACACGATCGATCTATCTATCTATCTATCTATCTATCTATCTATCTCCAATTATATCTATCACAAAAATTTTCCCTTTCATATATATATATATATATATATATATATATATATATATATATATATATAGTGTGCGATTGTCAATGTTTCAGCTTTTACTGGAACGGTGTGCCAAACGCAGTATTATTGGGAGAGTGCTCAATATAGAATAGAGCTGTTATATAATATAATAAAATAAATATATAAAGGTTTTACATATCTATTTATTTGGTGACAAAGGAACAGTCACGACAATTTTGGTTTCATGCGACAGCAATCATCAGGTGAACTTGTTTCAAATGGCATTTGAAACAAGTTCACCTGATGATTGCTGTCGCATGAAACCAAAATGGTCGTGACTGTTTCTTTGTCCCCAAATAAATAGATATGTAAAACCTTTATATATATATATATATATATATATATAGTCATCCACAGCCACCGTGTTTCAACGTTTCACGGTCCTTCTGTGTGGCTAGACTTATATAAAATAATTACCCTAAATTGTTTGCGAATTATTTGTATTTGATTGGAATACTTGAAACCATGTAACTGTGTACAAATTAATTTCGTATTAAGATTAATTACTTGAAGCTATAACTTTTATAAATTCTTATTATTAGTTACTTGAATTCATGTAATTAATTGCAATCAGTTCATGTGACTATTTAGACATTATTAATACTGCGTGCGATCTTGAACAAGTCGTGGAAACAACACCCGACAAGGGAGCAGATGTACGGCCACCTGCCCCCTATCTCATAAACCATCCGAGTGAGACGGACAAGACATGCTGGACACTGCTGGAGAAGCAAGGAAGAACTCATAAGCGATGTTCTCCTGTGGAAGCCAACACATGGACATGCTAGTGTGGGCCGCCCAGCAAGGACCTACATTGACCAGCTTTACGAGGATACTAAATGCTGCGCAGAGGACCTCTTAGGGACAATGAATGATAGAGAAGGTTGGCGAGAGATTGTCATGGATATCTGTGCTAAATTGTGCGACATGATGATGATGATGATGATGATGACTAAAATAAAAATCACCAGCCCAGCCCAGCCCAGCCCAGCCCAGCCAGTGTCTTGCGTATAAAAATGTCAAAACCAGATGTAATATCAGGATAAGCAGAATGACTGCTGTATAGCCTAAAGGAAGTAATAAGTCACTGGCGTCCATGTGGACTAAGATAAAATAAAGTTCATGTGTTACAAACAAGACATCTCCATACTAGACAATAAGCCACTGAAATTAGTGAACCATTTCACATAAATAGGTAACAATATCTCATCTACAGAAAGCGTTAATATAAACATAAGAAAGGCATGGACTGCAATAGACATATTCTCAATCATATGGAAATCTGATCTCTCTGAAAAGATTATGCGAAAATTCTTCCAAGCTCTAGCCATGTCAGTACTACTATATGGCTGCACTACGTGGACTCTAACAAAAAGCTCGGAGAAAAAGCTAAATGGGAACTGTACAAGGATGCTGCGTGCTGCCCGACTACTTGCCTCGTATCACACAAACCACCCTGGTAAAACGAACAAGACATGTTGAACACTGTTGGAGAAGCAAGGACGAATTCATAAGTGACGTTCTCCTGTGGACAGCTATATATGAGTACATCAGTGTAGGTCGGCCAGCAAAGACCTACATCGATTAGCTTTGAAGGGATACTGGATGTTGTGCAGAGAACCTTTCAGGTGTGATGGTCGATAGGGACGGGTGGCGAGGAAGAGTCATGGGAATACGTGCTGTCGTTGTTTCAGTAGTTACGATATTGCATTTTAGTAGTTACGATATTGATTTTAGTGACAACTCACGGTTGTTAATACATAATAAAAAAAGGACTGACTTCGGCATAAAATAGCCCAACAAGGTTTGACATGCTGTAAAACCAACCAACCAACCAACCAACCTAACCTAACTAGTCCAACCAAAAATGTTTATATTACATTTTTCTCTAAAAATCAACTGTTTCAATATATACGCGAGCGCTCTGAAAGTAATGCCTCCTATTTACTTCCACGGAAACTGCAACAGATACATAGTCAGTGATGCTGATAGCCTTTTGATTTAGTGCGTCCTGAGACGCACATATTTGCTTTGAATGAGTCCCCAAGTAATTTGATGGGTCCCAACTTAAGTTTCTTAATAAATTGTAGGGTTTTAATTTATGATCTGGGGAAACAACTAAAGCTGTCTAACTCCTACCTTGTATCCTATCCTGTGTAGTTCGTTTGTAAGAAACCATTGAAATGTATTTACAGTTAGCTTGAAATGGTGAGGGAAGAAAAAAGAAAAACACTGGGACGCATGGATACAATTTTACTGTGTCCTTTTAGATTTTTATCTGCCAGGGACGCAGAACGCATGCGTATCAGCATCTCTGCATTGAACACGATAATACAGCTGGGCAGTGAATATTTTCAGCTACAAAACACATAGCCACCACTATTATTAATGCATTACTAACAAGAATAAACAAAACCTATGCTGCACTCTTAAGAGATTCACTTTAAAAGAAATGGATCCGATTCTATGTGGTTTTACAACGTTAGAGGCGGATGTTAGTGGTATGAAAATTCAGGTTAAACCTTTCCATCATTAACAGTTTTTTTCCGTCTTATTGATATCAGCTGAGCGGCAGTTTGGCAAAACGGCGTCTGACATGAATATATCACTGGATATCGCCATGCAGGAAAAATCGTACCCATTGATATTCAACGACAGTCACCAAATAATTAATATGTGCACAGTCTTCGGGCCGATGAAAGATAGACAACACGAACAACATTTTTTTGACAACGCCACTGCCGCCACAATTGCTGCAGGGAAAAATGTGGGTCATCTCCGCTGGTGCTGATTTTTTTAACGAGCAGGCTCTTTTTTTCCTCGTAATAATGTAAGCCAATGACAGGGGAAAATTTGTTTTGTATCTGAAAAGTCGCTCCCCGAATCGATTTTAGTTTCCATGGAAATAAATAGGAAACACTAATTTCGGAGCAACCCTAGTGTGTTTCCCTCCAGTTTTTCTTTTTCAAAAGAAGAGTAATAACAAAAGAGAGAACGAAAGTGTCGACGAGGAAAAGAAATCCAGAAATGCAATCGGCGAATGCCTCATTAGCTGTAGCAGAGTGGAACGCACAATTCAGCTGTCGCGATAGCGAAAGAGACAAAATGGCTACCTTAAATCTAGTTGAGGTGTAAAACAGTTGATCACGACCTGCTCATTGGTCGATAAAAATACCTTTTTACGCGGGAATAATTTTGCTATTATAGATAAAATCATAGAGTCAATAAAGTTGTTTCTTAGGAAAATTGCCCTCTTATATATTATCAGATCAGATAACAACACGATCGCTGTGATAGATAATTGATAGTAATACAATATTTACATATAAAGTAACACTGAATATAAATAACGCTCCATACTTCTGGGAGTAATGACAATGAAGGGCTGACTCCCCACTCCCCAGAAGAATGTGGGATGTGTCAATGGGAAGCATGTTTTAGTAAGAAAAATGTTTACGAATAGGTTAAACATGGGTTTGGTACTACGACCTAAGTAAAAAAGACAGTTCATGGAGTAGAAACACACTGTCTCTTCGGTAAAGAAAAAAGTTCCGGGTACAGCAGTAAAGAAGGTCATGGGACACAAAAGCATCTAGCATTATTGATTTTCTTGGAAACGAGCAACTGCAAAAAGTGATTCTCATTGCCAAAATTCACCTTATTTATTGAACGACCCTCGTATATATATATAACTCCAAAGACTAAAATAAATTCCCAAAAACTTTATAAAAATACATAAATGAATAAATAAATACGTAGAGAAATAACAATGATAAAAACAACAACAACAATAATAACAACAATAAAAATAAGTATAACAATAACAACAACGATATATTGCTGTATAGCCGTCCAGTCTTGCTATATATATATATATATATATATATATATATATATATATATATATTATATATATATATATGGAGAGATAATTCTATTCTTCTTATGAAGAAATGAAAAGCATTCGTATATGTTTCCCGCATATTTAAGTCTCATCACTATGTATCTGGCCTAACTGACTAACTAAGCTCTGGGCCTCCGTTCCCACAATGTGTAACCAGAAAGTAGGTTATATAAGTTATTACCTATCAATCATCTAACACTACGGATTTTGGATTTCAACGACTTTTAATTCAATATCTAGCTCTACACTAATCGTCCCAAAACAACGGTTTATCCATACAGAATTTATTTGAATAAAACTAATATTATCAGCAATAGAAATTGAATCAAAACCAAGCGAGTCAACCCAATACAACGCATCACAGTATATACAAATCAAAACATTAACTTGATTTGAAAATCACTTAAGCGAGAAACTGTCAGTTACCAAGCACCGTTGACTTCATATCCACGCTACCCTTAGATATACCTGCTTTATCAACGATATTGAGCACTCTTTACTTATAAATATAGCATACTATAATATCAATATAATTTTTTTATAATCTTGTCATCATGATATTAATATCTATACAGGAAATGAAAAAGCTGGAGATCAGACGGTAGAGCGTCCAACTAGGAATGATAAAGTTCCTAGTTCGATACCAGCCCTCGCTAACTCAGGGATCTGTGCGGTAAAGTGAGGAGCTGATCGTAAAGCGCTCCATCTCAGACGCTAAAACAATCTCTTTGATCTAGTGCTAGTAAAAACGGGATAGACTCCCTCGATGTCTGGCTGATACCGACTTGAGGCCACCCCGATAATTTCACATTACTTTAGTTTACAGGTTGTTATGGAGGATGATCTAGCGCCCAAGCAGCAGATCACCCCTCTCCACACAGCCGTTGTGGTCCAAAGTAAAGGTAGGAACCAATGCAGTTTGACAACGGTGGTGCCGCAGGATTTGCTGGGAAGTACTGAGATTCAGCACCACCCACCTTAGGGACTGCAGCTCCGGATTTGTTTTCGGGGTTTACTCCTTTAGCCTTTCCTTGGGATAAGGTAGAGCCGCGAGGCAACGGTGGTTTTAAAAGGCTTTTCCATGTCCTAGACGAGTTGCTGGCCAAGGCTAAAGAGTTCCATCTAGCTCGTTTGTGATTTTTGTATATATATTATATATATATATTATATATATATATATATATATATATATGTGTTCTTCGTCTCGTAGTTCATCACGCTAAATAAAGATTCCTTTATTTCGGCTGGCAATAGCAATTAATATAAGACAATTGTAAATTGTAGACAATTGTAAATATGAATCAGAAACAGAACGTCATCCAAGAAGACATTGTCACAGATTTTCTTACTGAAATAATAACACGCTTGGCGTCTGTCAAACGTTGACTCATTATCGTCTGCAAATATTTAATTTCAACAAAGATGGCCGCCAGACAACTTTGGTAGAGTTGTGATTATACCATTGGAAATGTCGCCTATCGAATCAGCGTCGATGTACTTTTAACAGCCGGTGGCGATGAATGTAAATATTCATTAATCAAGATAATTGTTGATTAATATTTGCTTGGGAGTGTTTAGAAATTCCACAAACAAATTATTGTTTCATTGACAATAAACGAGTCAGAATCCGTTGCATAGAACACATACGAAAATATATTTTTCTTACCACTTTCACAATATCATCATCATCATCATCACCATCATCATCATTTGAAAATTGAACCTGCTATAATGTATGTACAAGAGAGAGTAGAATATTATCCGCATTTTTGAGATCTGAGGAGTGTGGAATATCCGTTCATTGCATACATACGCATACACATTCACGTGCCTGCGAGCAGAGGACCGGATCAGTAATTTTCAAAATGTTGCCTTATTACATTCGGTTACGCCCGCATCGTTATCTTTTAGTCTTAGAGTATTTGTGTAGCAATTGGGGTAAAACTTGCAAATCATACTCAAAATCCCATGACCCAGAAAAAACAGAACCCACAAATTTTGTAATTAAACTGTTAATTTTAACTAGGGTTAGGGTTAGGGTTTAGGGTTGGGGTTTAGGGTTAGTTTAATGGGAAAAGGAATAATTTGGGTTCTGTTTTTTCTGGGTCACCCTGTATATAGGGTGACCCAGAAAAAAACAGAACCAACAAATTTTGTAATAAAACTGTTAATTTTAACTAGGGGGTTTAGGGTTAGGGTTAGGGCTTAGGGTTAGTTTAATGGGAAAATAAATAAATAATTTGAGTTCTGTTTTTTCTGGGTCACCATGTAATATCGGGATTTTGAGTATGATTTGCAAGTTTTACCGCAATTGGTACATACAAACGCATGGATTTTTCACTTGCCTGCGAGGAGAGGACCACATCAGATGGTACCTATGGTGACGTACAAGTGATAATAATACGCAACTGAAGAGGTTCATTACAGCACATTTGTATAGAAGGACAAAACCTGATTACTAACTGGACAAAATAGGTTTGCCTCTTGGTGATTGGTGAACAGCAACTTGTTAAGAATGATAGAACGTAATAACAACATACAACTCAGGAGGCGCGTGGACTAATGGTTAGAGTCATGGGAAATGGACTCGTCGACCCGAGTTCAATTCCTGGACGAAGCTTTTTGAATTTCACATAGCGCTAATACCCTTGGGAAAGGTATGAATCCAATTATCCCTCCAGCTATGGGTAGATAGCAGGGCAGACTAGGCTCTTTAACCATGGCCAGGCAACCAGTCTGGGAGAAGGAAAACTCTGAATTCAAACCTGTTAAACTCCGCTTAAGAAATTGACCTTGTGTCACATCCTACTCGTTGGGGTTGGTAAATATATATATAACTCAGAAGTTACAAAACTTTAGTCTGACATGCTGGCCTCACATCTATATATCAATACTCGTGTTCCTTAATTGTCCGACCGTTATCATCTTGCAACACCCTATAGTTAAAAATGAAACCGTTCAAATCGTCCAAGAAGAAATGCAAAAATGTAAATCATGATTATCTGTTGTTGCTTATCCGCCGAATTCTTATTTCTCATGAGTACCGTCACCTCAGCTAAATAACGGGCTATTCCATTTTTATTATAAAGAAAGGGAAGAAAAAGGACATGCTACACATAAAAATATAAGAAAGAAAGAAAGAAAGAGTAGAGGAAGTATATAGATAGGGGGTGAGCGCACGGAAGCGATAACGCTATTTCCATCGAACATAATGAAAAGAGGAGAAAAAGCAAAAAAAGAACGAGAGAGAGAGAGAGAGAGAGAGAGAGAGAGAGAGAGAGAGAGAGAGAGAGAGAGAGAGAGAGAGAGAGAGAGAGAGAGAGAGAGTTAAATCAAGATTATTATAATTTTTACACTATTTTTTGCAATAAACATATCAAACGTTGTAATAATTAAATTATAATACTGTAGTATATCCACAGGTCCTACTAGTTAATATAAATAGATATATAGATAGATAGAGATCTGAAATATATAAGGCAGCAATAGGCATTGGCCTCTATGTGAACTCAGATGAAACGGAGTGTGTTTTAAACAAGATGGAGACATCTCCACAATGGACGGTAAGCCCCTCGAATTAGTAGACCAGCTCACATACTTTGGTAGTAATATCTCATCTACAGAAAACGATGTCAATATACGCATAGGAAAGACATGGACTGCTATAGACAGATTATCGATCATATAGAAATCTGATCTCTCTGATAAGACAACGAGAATTCTTTCAATATGTAGCCGTGTCAATGCTACTGTATAGCTGCATCACTCTAGCCGTGCTATTACGTTCACTTTCGGACTAATACCTTTAGTAAAGGTATAAATCCACTTATCCATCAACTATGGGTTAAATAGTACCACTACTGTTCTTCTATAAGCATGGCTTTGTTTAATGGTATATCAACGAATGTTATCTCTTATTATAATGGAGATTGTGTGTTTGTCTGTTTGTAACCGAAACTTTATCACTACTCAAGTCACAATTCCCGTAGTTATTTACGTCACATTCTCCATGATTTTATTTTTATTTAAACCGCAATTATTGATAAAATCGTTTTACAATATTAATACTGTTGGCCATATCTACATGATATTTTCCACGTACCCCACTTGTACGGGTCAGGCACGAAGGCCCTATTTATGTGGGACCACCCACAAGCCGAAGCTCATGAGATGGCGGGTGAAAAATTGCGTCGATCCCGTCGGCATTCCCCCTCAAGGGGGGGCGTCTCAGGCGCTGGGCAATAAACCCAGCCCTTCCCCTTTAAATCAATGGGGCAGGTGTTGCCTGGGGGATAGCCCCCTGGGATCGACGCTATTAACTCGTAAAGATCCAGGGCCGAAGCCACTGGACCCCTGGCGTTGGCCAGATCTACATACTAATAACATGCAATTGTATTTATATATACAACAAAATAGCGGTTTACAGTTTGAACGGGAAGCTAATTTGCATATTGATATTAAAAATGTGATTTTAATATATATGTGCTTAGTATTATTGATTTCAAATTGTTTGGTTTTATTTTAATAAATATGAGCAAAAATCTTGGGGATAAATCTTATAAGAAATCCATTAACAAGAAGAAATAACTGTAATTTTATTCTTCACTTCCTATCTTAACTAAATAGTTAAATTAGGAAAATTTAGCAATAAAAGACGGAAGTTATGGAAGAGTAAGTTTCAGTTGTACTATTTTTCGATCACCCCCCCCCCCTGTTTCAAATCTTTTTATCTGCATTCTTATTTAGTTTCATTATCCTTTCTAATTTGATATGACATTTTATTACATTAAAAACTTAAATACTTGTACCCTACGGAAGGTGCATATATTTACTGGTGTCATTAAATCAAGAAACCAAAACCAAACCAAACAAAACCCCAAATCTGTCAATTAACTAAGACTATTAGGAATAATGTTATGTTTGCCAAGTTATATAGCATATTAGTCGGAAGCTTGGAGGCGCACTTATCAAAATGGTTATTGTCGTAGGAAGTCAAATCGGTGACGAGTTCAAAACTTGGACGAGGCTGTTTGCATTTCACATCGAGTTAATGCCATTGGGAAAGACATTATTCTGTTGTCTCCACAATTAAATTGTGAGCAGACTGGATTATTTAGCCTTGGTTATGCAACTAGGCCAGGAGAAGTAAAACTCTCAATTCAGATCAACATTGTTCCACTTACAAATTGACATTGTGTCACATCCTATCCCTGGCGGAGTGATTGGATACACAGAAAATTGTTTGGAGCAAAAAGAAGCGTTTTTTTTTGCGGCCAAATTTTATCTGGGAACTTGAATCCAAAGACACACAGACAGACCAAGCAGCTCCCCCCTCTCTCTCTCTCTCTCTCTCTCTCTCTCTCTATCTATCTATCTATCTATCTATCTATCTATATATATATATATATATATTTACTGTGTGTACAAAATTCTAAAAATCATTTTCTGAAAAAGATGTATGTTTTTGCTTACGACTCTTCAGAAAAAAATATTGTAAGATGTAAGGTAGACTGTAGAAAGTCTCACACGAAGTAGAGGACAAATCAAAATGAATCCAGAATATATCAAACTATTTTATCAATATATATATATATATATATATATATATATATGAAGGAAGGGTGGATGGGTTTAGGATCCGACGATATGCTGTAGATAGAAGGAAAGTGGTCAAGAAATGATCAACTCAAAACAAGTCACAGGGTGGTACGTTTCGTCTGTATGCACAGACTTTCTCAGCCGATCTGAGACTTTATTGAAGCAAAGCATACGTTTAAATACATGTGGTGGTGGCGGTGTCGGGGAGGTCAAGGGGGTGAGTGTGTAGTGATGTGAGCTAAGGAGGAGCGGGGAGTTGTGGTAGGATCAGTTGAAATGGAGGGGTAGAGGATGTTTGTTAGAAGTGCTGGGGCGGTGGCAGTGGTTGAAGGGTCAATTAGTGTGGGTGTATATTGATTTATGTGAGTAAAGGGGAGGTCAAAGGGGTGAGTGTGTAGTGATGTGAGATAAGGAGGAGTGGGGAATTTTGGTGTGGGCTAAGGAGGAGTGGGGAATTTTGGGTAGGACGGGGTCGCTGGGTCAGTTGAATTTTGGTGTGAGCTAAGGGGGAGCAGGGAAATTTTTTGGTGTGAGCTGAGGAGGAGCGGGGAATTTAGGGTAGGACGGGGTCGCTGGGTCAGTTGAGTAGAGGGGTAGAGGATGTTTGTTTGAGGTGCTGGGGAGGTGACAGTGGTTTATGGGTCAATTTGGTGTAAGTGAATGTTTGTGTGTAGCCGAATGTGTTAGAGGGGGAGAATGTAGTGGGAGATTTGTAGTGTTTGTTGATTTTCATTTGTTATCCATTATCATGGAGAGAACAATCTTCCTCTCCATGATAATGGATAACAAATGAAAATCAACAAACACTACAAATCTCCCACTACATTCTCCCCCTCTAACACATTCGGCTACACACAAACATTCACTTACACCAAATTGACCCATAAACCACTGTCACCTCCCCAGCACCTCAAACAAACATCCTCTACCCCTCTACTCAACTGACCCAGCGACCCCGTCCTACCCTAAATTCCCCGCTCCTCCTCAGCTCACACCAAAAAATTTCCCTGCTCCCCCTTAGCTCACACCAAAATTCAACTGACCCAGCGACCCCGTCCTACCCAAAATTCCCCACTCCTCCTTAGCCCACACCAAAATTCCCCACTCCTCCTTATCTCACATCACTACACACTCACCCCTTTGACCTCCCCTTTACTCACATAAATCAATATACACCCACACTAATTGACCCTTCAACCACTGCCACCGCCCCAGCACTTCTAACAAACATCCTCTACCCCTCCATTTCAACTGATCCTACCCACAACTCCCCGCTCCTCCTTAGCTCACATCACTACACACTCACCCCCTTGACCTCCCCGACACCGCCACCACCACATGTATTTAATCGTATGCTTTGCTTCAATAAAGTCTCAGATCGGCTGAGAAAGTCTGTGCATACAGACGAAACGTACCACCCTGTGACTTGTTTTGAGTTGATCATTTCTAGACCACTTTCCTTCTATCTACAGCATATATATATATATATATTATATATATATAGAGAGAGAGAGAGAGAGAGGGGGGGATATAGATATGGTTAAACATGAATAAATAGCTATATAGGATTATATTGAGATAGATAATAGTGTCCTATTTACTATAACAAATGTGCTATGAAATGTCCATTATGATCAACATTCAATACATCTGTATATATAGCAATATATATTGAAATCGCCTAACAGGAAACCTGATGCGTATTATTCTTTGGGATTATTTCTTCTGATTGTCAAATGGGTGTCATTTGCATAAGCCATATCCTCAGTGACTGTCAGGAACGAACTACATTTCCTTTTTAGAATCACTACATTTAGACTTTACAAGCTTTTGCTTAGTCTGGTTGGTTGGTTGGTTGTTTGGATTTTACGACATGTCAACCCTTTTTGGGTTATTTTATGCCGAAGTCTTTTTGTTTTATTCATTCTTGATGGGTATTCATTTTTTTAAAACTAATTTTTTAAGAACTCATTTATTTATTTAACCCATAGATGGTACCCTAACAGGTACTGTCACTTCGGGTCAGAGTAGACCTGGAAGCAATGGCGATGAAGCAGTACTCCACACTCCCCAGAGCTCCAAAATTGAAACTTCACTATTAGATGCAGTTTAACACTAAGACCGCTTTCTAGCACACATATGGTAAAAAGGTTTGGGTGTTTGCCATAAGGGAAATAGAGTTGGGACAATCATATAGATGCTAGGGCTTAAGGTGACCAGCCGATTGAACAAGTATTCTCATCTAATTCTTATAATCATATGGTTTCAAGTAATTATTTTTATATAATAATAGTAATTTGTTTGCAAACAGTTAAATGGTTTCAAGTTACTAATATTAATCCTTAGAAAAATATTATAACTTCAAGTAACTATTCTTAATACAAATAATTTACACTTACATAATATCAAGAATTCCGGACCATATGACCATTAGGCACCCCTTTTTCGATCTCGTTTCATAAGGACATTTTTTCATTTACACCGTCAAAATGTGGTTGTTTGTTAGGGGTTAGGTTTAGGGTTAGGGATTAGGGTTAGGGGTTAGTTTTATAATTAAAAAAAATCTCTAAATATCATCTGTTAACAAACAACCGGATTTTGACAGTGTAAATGAAAAAAAATGTCCTTATGAATCGAGATCGGAAAAGGGGTGCTTAAAGGTCATATGGTCCAGAATTCCTACTGAATAAGAATAGTTTGTAAACACATTTTTCGAACCATAGATGGGTTACTAATAGATATTACCACTCCGGGTCAGAGTTGACCTAGTGGTAATGGAAAGGAAAAGATACTCCAAACTCCAAAGATCTCCTGAACCGAAACCTTACCACCAGATGCAATTTAGTGCCATACCCAGGAAAACCCCTCTACAGGGAATACAGTCAGCGTATTCAAAACCTCGCCGACTGTACTGCATTGCTTAGAATGCTGCATCCTTAGCGCATCTTTATGTAAGCGTCGGTAGAATTTGGTTTTAAAAGTAATTTATTCCTTTCTTAATTGTGAATATTTCTAAACAAATCCTCGGTATCTTCAGTCGTCTATTAAAAATGGTCGCTATCATCGTATAATTGCTTAGGTCAAATATGCTCTTCTACTAATTAATAGTTTAATATCAAGAGTGGATAGCGTTGTTAGCAATGAGGTAGGTGCGGCCTGGAGGAAGGGTGGGGGGTTAGAGCCCCTTGACATTGATTTAGATAATTCATTCCAAGTCACAGATGACGTGAGAATGGACACATGATCTTTACTCATTCGTTTAAAAAATCCTTCGTTATTTTTGTTGTTGTTTTGACTACAAAAGAGAACTACAAAACAAATAAAAATAAGAAAAAAAAACCAAAAGCAAAAAGAGAGCAAAAAAAAAACAAATCAAGGAAAGAATTCCGTACATTTTGACTAAAACAATACAAATGTTCATTTATATATATATATATATATATTATTATTTATATTTTTGCTTGAAGGCAATTATAAATGCATGTATCGCATAAAATTCGATAATTATAGAAAATAATCTTGACAAGTAAATCCCGCAAAGGATGGCTCGCTATGCAGAACACCGTACAGACTGTTTCGACTTTATTAAGTCTCTTCAGCGATGTATACTAACGACTCCCCTCCGACAGGAATCGAAACCGGGACTTCACAGGCATAGTCAGAGACCATATCCGTTCGGCCGCCGGTACATAGCGAACAATCCCTGCGAAATTAACCTTGTCAATGATACTATTACACGCCCCTGCCATAGTAGGCAAGTGGACGTTTATTTAGTAAACAAACCCGGCCGTAAGCTCTTCGGCGAAGTGAATAAGATTTGTGGATGTTTGTTTTTATAGAAGCAATGTTGAATAAATTATTATTTATATTTTTGCTTGAAGGCAATTAAGTGTATTTTGGCAGCCTTTTTTCTTTTATACAAGTTTTGTTGAACTGTACAGACAATTCCTGTCAGACAAGTTTTTCGTTGATCCGTTCCAATTTTCGGGCCATCCTTCTGGTGTCGGGCTTGAAGCATTGTACGTATGTATTTAAAATAGAAATTAGAAGGCAATTGACAATGCAATGGAATAGGTGATTATTTAACTTGATAAACAACAAACGTTTATGCCAGCGCTGTAAGATAAGTACTAAAAAAACACAAGTACTTCTAACACCTCTGAAGATGGGATTTATCCCGAAAATATCTAGGAAACAGGTAAATCATTTTCATCACCTATTCCATTGCATTGTCAATTGCCTTCTAATTTCTATTTTAAATAAATATATATATATATATATATATATATATATATATAATATATATATATGTGTGTGTGTGTGTGTGTGGAGAAAAGTAGACAAACACGGGATGTTGTGGAAACTTGATGTTTATTGTCGACGTTGCAACGTTTCGGTCTCTTATTAGACCATCTTCAGGACTTGAATATATGTGTATGTGTGTGTGTGTGTGTGTGCGTCTGTTTAATTGTTTTTTTTGTTTATGTGTGATCACACATAAACAATACTTACTGAACTAATGAAAATTATGAATGAAAACAATGTTTACATTTTCGCACCGTTAAATCAATTGGAATTTAACGAAGCCAAAAACATATTACGACTAGAGGCTTTTTAAAAAAATTCTATGAAAAATAAATTAATGGTCCGACTTTCATGAAAATTTCCATAATTACTTACCTTTTGATGAAAATATGTTTGAAATAGGTTTTACCTAAAATATATTAGGAGAAATATTTTTTTAACAGGTCTACACCCTATTTTATTTTATGAAATATGAAAAATGAACCCACGAGAACGATTCTTACTTTTTTCTATAAAGATAAGAGTCTGAATAATTATATCAGAATATTTTTATAAGTTTCTATTCGGAAATCTTTCAGTAACAGATCCATGAATACAAAATTCTGCTAAAAATATCAATAAAGAAATCGACCCTGTTGTAAAAAACAGACGGTTTTACTTATTTTTCAAGATAACGGTGAGTAATTTTTCCCAGTCGGATAATTTGATCTTTGAATTACAGTTTTTCTTTGTAACAACTCTTTATGTTCGTTACTTGTTTTTGCATGATTAAAAAAAGTTAAAATATTTACATTTCTTCCTTCAATATTGCCTAAACTGATCACGTGACGTATTTTGGTGGTACCTAACTATCTAATACTAATATTTTATTGACTATTATATGGTTTCAAGTAACTATTTCTATTTAATAAGAATGATTTGTTTGCAGTTATATGGTTTCAAGTAACTAATAATATTAATCCTTAGTAAACAATTATAGCTTCAAATAACTATTCTCAATACAAATATTTTACGCATAGTTATATGGTATCAAGTATTCTTATCAAATACAAATAATTTTCAAACAGTTCTATTTGACGTATAGGCAATACTCTGATAGATACTACCACTCTGAGTCAGCTTGAACCTGGAAGTAATTGTAATGAACAGGTACTTCATACCTCAGAGCTTCAGACCTGAAAGCCTCGCTATCTTAAGAAACATCTACCGAACGACCCAAGAAAGAAGTACACAAAAAATGTAATATAAATGTACAGTGTACGTGATTTCCTGAAGTCATGGCATAAGTTAATCCCAGAGACATTGAGGTGCCGTTAAAATAAATCAGTCAGACCAGGTAATATTTCTTTTAGCTAAGTAATATTTCTTTTATTTTCACTTATTATAGTATAGATTTTACAAGCTTTTGCTTAGTCTGATTGGTTGGTTGGTTGTTTGGATTTTACGGCATGTCAACTCTTGTTGGGTTATTTCATGCCGAAGACGTTTTGTTTCATTCATTCTTGATGGTATTAATTTTTTTTTTTTAAAAAACAGTTTTTTAAACTCATTTTTCTATTTAACCCATAGATAGGACTCTAACATATACTACCACCACGGGTCAGAGTGAACCTGGTAGTAATGGCGATGATGGGGTACACCACACTCCCCAGAGATCCAAATTTGATACTTCACAATTAGATGTAGTTTAACGTCATACCTAGGACACTAGACCCTTTAGCCACTGCCTTCTAGCACATATATGATACAAAGGGTCGGGGCGGGGGGTTCCATAAGGGCACAAGGGGCGGAACAATCATATAGATACTAGGGATTGACGTGACCAACCGATTGATTGGTGTAGGCCTCTTCGACCACCCGTCTAGCCTAAGTAAGATCCAAAGTGGAGTGTTGCATGTCACGGACTGCTCAGCCAACAGGATTTCGTCCTTAAGCATCTCGGATCGCCATCCACAACCAACAAAGGTGCAGTCGGCATATTCTACAGCCCCAATTGACAGGGTGGTGCTTAGTCTGGTACACAAGCATCATGTAGTTTACAGCACTTATTAAACATGAAACATGTCAAACCCCTTTGGCTGTTAAACACTTATTCATAGAATGCAGGTTTTTTGCTCATACCAGAAACTGTTATTTTAATGCAAACAATATGAAAGATCTATTTAAAAAAGTCAGCATAGAAGACATTCTGTCCTTTTTTATGGAAATAAAATTATAACATAGAATATAGACATGAACCTAATCACAACCATACAGCATGATCCACAATGATGCTAACACATTGTTAAAACCAATTACTATAAAAGTGTACATATAGATACACAACATATATTACTTCCTAACCGCTTGGCATGACATAAACCCAGACGGGTTTATATGCCGTTAAAATCACCAATCAACCAACCAACGTCACTTATTAAAGTCCATGAGTTATTTCAATTTTTTTGTCAAACATCTTAAAGATGTACTATATAATTTTCGAACCATATGACCTTTAGGCACCCCTTCCGCGATCTCAACTCACAAGGACACTTTTCTCATTTACACCATCAAAATCCGGTTGTTTGTTAGGGTTAGGGCTAGGGTTAGGAGTTAGTTTTATAATTAAAAAAAAAACCCTCTAAAAACCGTCTGTTAACAATTAACCGGATTTTGTAAATGGAAAAAAATGTCCCGAAGAATCGAGATCGCAAAGGGGTGCCTAAAGATCATGTGGTCCTAATTTTCCTACAACACAAAATTAAAAAAAAAATGATTAATTTTATGAGCGTAATAAATAGCGGCCTGCTCGTGATTGTTTTGTCCAGGGTGGTGCGCATGCGTAGTCTTTCTATTGATTATTGTTTTTGTTTCTCAAATGATTCAATTATTTCTCCTATCGTCAGATTTCAAGTTCTATTTTTATATTTTTCCTCAGGTTATGGATTTCTCTCCATATTTTCGTATGACGTCACACTTCTCCCCTTAGACTTTCTCGTATAACTGCGTAATACTTTTTTTAAAATTTTTAAATAAATGTTAACTGTTTTGATACTTTTGCTTTCAAAATAACAAGCTGCCAAGCTAAGATAAATGGCTTAAAACTGCGTATGAAGAAGAATTTATTAAAATTCGTGAGGTGATACGAGAGTAAATTTAGCAGGATTTAAAAAAAATCTCAAATTTGTCTATGTTGTTACAAAAAAATATATTTAAGACATAACTAAAGGGGCAACAACAGAAGCCTTTATGTATAAAAACTGATCAACATCTCAATATATATATATATATATATATATATATATATATATATATATATATATATTATATATATATGATAAGTTGTAAACACGGTATGTTTGGAATGGCTTTTTTGCCGACAATTTTTGGGAGAATATGTGCTTAATTGGAGTCGTACCTTATTATTATTAATTAATTAATTAATTAATTTTCAAAATTAGGTACGACTCCAATTAAGCACATATTCTCCCCAAAATATATATATATATATATATATATATATATATATATATATATATATAGTTTAAATGCTGTGTATTTTGGCAGCAAGTTATTTTTTAGGCATGTGTTATTGAATAACACGGAGTACTTTTTCTTCATTATTTGGAT
>CM042138.1:86221233-86253733 GCA_023376005.1 Doryteuthis pealeii | reverse complement strand
CATACAAATACATACTTAATCTTATTATAATGGAGATTGTGTGTTTGTCTGTAACCGAAACTATATCACTACTCAAATCTCAATTCCCTTAGTTATATACGTCACATTCTTCATGATTTTATTTTTATTTAAACCTCAATTATTGATAAAATTGTTTTACATTATTAATACTGTTGGCCATTATCTACATGCTAATAAAATGCAATTGTATTTATATATACAATGAAATAGCGGTTTACAGAGTGAAGGAGAAGGATGATTTGCATATTGATATTACAAATCTGATTTTAATAAATATGTGCTTAGTATTATTGATTTCTAATTGTTTCGTTTTATTTTAATAAGTATGAGCAAAAATCTCGGGGATAAATATTGAAAGAAATCCATTAACAAGAAGAAACAACTGTAATGTTATTCTTTACTTCCTAATTTAACTAGGTAGTTAAATTAGGAAAATTTAGCAACAAAAGACGGGAGTGATGGGAGAGTAAGTTTCAGTTCTATTCTTCGATTATACCCGCCTCTGTTTCAAATCTTTTTATCAGCAATCTTATTTAGTTTCATTAGGTTTTCTAATGTAATATATTTTATTACATTAAAACTTAAATACTTGCACCAGGAGGGTGCATATTTTTGCTAGTTTTGATAATAGCATGTCTGAAAATATTCAAGAGATCAGAGCAAGTCGAAAACTTCATCCGAAGACCTATGGAAAACTGGATAATGGAACTAGAGACAGGACAAATCATAGCAGAGATAAAAATCCAAAGAGGAATCTTCCAGAGAAACCCATTCTCCCCACAACTATTTGTTATAGCAATGATGCAACTAAAGTATGTAATAAGAAAATGCAAAGGAGGCTACAAATTTACAAAGTTGCAGGAAAAGATGAACCACCTTATTTATATTAAGATATTTGTCAATTATAAAACATCATTATACAAACTAAATGGGCCGGGTTAGCTCAGTCGGTAGAGCGTTCGGCTAGAAACCACAAGGTTCCTAGTTCGATACCGGTCCTCGCCAACTCAGCGTATGAGTAGCACAGGGATCTGTGCGGTAAAGTAAGGAGCTGATGGTAGGTGTGGCGTTCCACCTCAGATGCTGAAATAATCTCCTTGGTCTAGCGCAAGGGAAAAGGGGATATACTCCCTCGCTGATTGGCTGATACCGACTTTAGGCCGCCCCGACGACTTTACATTACTTTTTTTTATACAAATTAAACGCTTATACAAACTATTAGAATATAATTGTATAATACCGACTATGATACATGATTGTAAAACATGGGATTAACTAAATCCCTAAAAAGAAACTCACGTTGAAATCAGTGGAAAAGGGAAAGAGAGAGAGAGAGAGAGAGAGAGAGAAGAGAGAGAGAGAGAGAGAGAGAGAGAGAGAGAGAGAAAAGATTAACGTGGATTAGAGAGCAGATTAGTGATATCAGAGAAATTATAAAACAAACAAAAATGGAAATGGTCAGGATACTTAGCTAGAAGAAAGAAGATGATATAGGTTATCATAATGGTGCCCAATAAATAACAAGTGCACATGGAAAGGATCTTATCAAAGATAGAGAGCAAGCTTCTTTATTATAATAAAGAAGCTTGGCGCAATTAACGTCATCATAGAGGGAATTGGTAAAATGCCTTTGTCCAACAGTGGACTCAAAATGGCTGTTGCTGCTCCTGCTACTATAACAACTACTGCTGCTACTGCTAATGTTTATAATGATGATAATGACTGAGAACTGCGCCTATTGTGAAATATGAAAGCGGGTGTTATGACACTGTAAGCGTTCTCGAAATCTCTTGCAGGAAAATTAAAAGAATCAGGTATAAAAAAAAGAAAAATGGCAACGCTTCTGATAACAGAATTCTTAAATTCTGAAAAAAGATATTAAAGAGACTTCAGGAGATTTGGGAAGACTTAGTCACTTGATTCCTTATGATAACTAACAGATATTCCTCATGTTAAATGGATGGTAAGGAATAAGATGATTCGAATTTGGACCCCCCCAACCCCCCCAACCCCCCAAAAAAAAACTCAATCGTTAATTTACTGAAAACTAATTTTATTTTTTCATAGTTATGGTTATTTATGAGGAAGTGCGTCCCGGTCTCTCGCCTCAAAAACCGCTACCCGGTGAGTATCAAAATAACAACCCCAGCTCGTCGTAATTCTTGTTTATTTATCATAATTTGTCGTAATTCTTGTTTAGATATGAAGATGGATATATGGTTTTGAATAGACTGAGATAGATAGATAGATAAACAAACAAAATAATATAGATAGATACGAACAAATGGAGATACATAGATAGATATTTTCGACAAGTAAATGTATTTGCGGGGGGGGGTCGCTTCTTTTTTTGTCGTAATTCTTGTTTATTTAAACTAAAAACAAGACATTAAACAAACATGAATAAAAAAAATCTTAGTATTTAAAGTAATATAGATAAATATGAACAAATTGAGATAGATAGATAGATGGATAGTTTTGAATAGACTAAGCTGGGTCGTTATTTTAATAGTCACCGTGCAGCAACTCTTGAGGCAGAAGACCGGGACGCACTTCCTCATAAATTACCACAGTTATTACTAACTCTGACCTAGGGCGTCCATTCGTGGTGCAGTGGTTAGTAAGCTAGTCTTGCAGATCCATCACTAATGAAAAGCGAGTTCGATCCTCATTAGATGCCCTATAATTGCGAATGGGTTGGGTAAATACGTGCTACCTCTGTCCCATAATAGTTATTACAGTTAATGCATGAAAGACACACACAAATGTATGTATTTATCCAAAATCTCCGCCACGGGCAGAATGTGACACTAAGGCATTTCTCTAACGCTGATTTGAATTCAGAGTTTTTCTTCTCTTAGAATTGTTACATAATTCATGGATAGCCTATGAAATATGTAAGTTTGGTTTGGCTTGGTTTACGGCGTATCAACCTCAAGTAATGTTGACAAAGTTTTGAAACAAATCCATTCTTAATTGATACTCAATTTTTTTATTAACAGATTTTTCTATTTAACCCATACATGTGACCTTAACAGGTACTACTATTCCGGGTCAGAGTGGACCAGGGAGAAATAGTGATGAAGGGGTGCTCCACATTCTCCAAACCTCTAGAACTGGAACCTCACCATCATATAGAGTTTAACGTCATTCCCAGGACATGAAGACCCTCAGCCACTGCCTTCTAGCACATATATGATAAAAAGGGTTGGGGCTTAAACATGTAAGTAGAGTAGTATAAACTTTGAGATATCTGGATAGAAGGGGAACTCTGAGTTCGTTAGAAAATTCAAATCGAAGGGAGTTAAGTGTAAAATTACCATTGGCATGATTGACATGTGGTAACCACCACTTGGCTCCCTACCAAAAAACCTAAAAAAAAAAAAAAAACGCGCCAAGACAGAAGTTTTAGAAGACAGAAGTTTTAGAAGACAGAAGTTGCGACCAGTTACTCACCGAGAGCCGATGTTCTCTCAAGTGTCGCTATTCACCGTGCGGTTTTGGGCTGGGATTGTTTTAATAAAAACTAAAAGAAAACAACAAAGTCTTGTTTTATTAATTATCAAACAAGAAGGCACGACACCTAGACCGAACAAGAAAGAAGAAAGCATCCCACAGGATCAGCCCAGAGAAGATGGCGGCCGACGAGGTAGACAAAAGAAAACAAGTAAGAACAATCTATCATCTTCTCACCCCCTCGTCTGTCACTCTTCTGCTGTTTATATCCCCAACGTAAAGGGATATATAACAGACTGGTTGTCTAAGCAAGGCTGAAGAACCCGATCTGCGCTACTATTTACCAAGAGCTGCGGGGGTGGGGAAGAATTAGAACATATGGCTTCATGTTTTTTCTCTAGGGTATCAACGCGAAGTGAAACGCAAATATGTATTACAGGAGAGAGGTAGTAATTACGAGGGAGTGATGAAAATTTATCAACCTGACCAACAAGGAAATGATTTGAAGCCATGAAACGTACATATATTCATTTTGAAATTCAGCGCCCTTGGGAAATTGTCTTTCGATTTTTTAAACATAAAAAATCAATCAAATTTTTAAAGAAAAATAAATATTTTCTTGGTTGGCACAAGGTTCCCGATTTCGAAAAGAAGGTTCCCGAGTTTGAGAAGGCTCCCGAGACCGATAAGAAATACCTGAAAAAAGCCGGAGGGCACATCGGCCAAAACGTTGTACAGATAACAATAAAGATGAGCACCTTAGTCCGAATAATCCAAATAATATGAAAAAAGATGATTATTTTCTTGGTTGGCCCGAGATCTTTTCGGCACATCATCATAGTATTTTTAAGAATAAAACTCTTCGATTGAATCTTTTAGTTTAATAGTGGAGCGTAAAATCAATTTTATGGCCATTTAACAATTGAAACCGAGGTTAAAATTTATGCTAATTTCATGAATGGAGGATCATGGAAACCTATTTGTTTGAATTTTGTCCCAGTTAATTTCATTTTGACTGCACAGATAATTTAAAAAAGGGAGAAATTCTAAAAAATACAAAATAAAGACTAGTCTTCACTTTAAACCTACATTTAAACCAACAAAAACATCATTAATATGTTAGACACTGTGGGCACCTTACATGGTGTAATGATTAGCAAGCTAGATTAGCAGACCATTGTTAGTGAGTTGGATTCTCATTGGGTGCCCCATACATCTGGCCTTGTGTCAAATCTAAGCTTAGTAAATAACTATATTAGACATTGTATAAATACAGTCAGAAAATCGCTGCAAATGCTTTTGCTGTTGAATGTTTGTTTTGGACTTGAAGCCGTTCTAAGAATCATAACACAATGTAAACAAAATTCTATTCCTGGATAGTATGTGTTATTTATTAATTGCTTATGTTGTAAAAGTATAGAAAATAGCCATTATCCCCCCCCCAAAAAAAAACAAACTTTGCTTTTGTGCCCTGGATAACATTATGCAACACAAATGTTGTCCCTGGATAGTATGTGCTATTTCTTAATTGCTTATGAAAGTGAACAAACACACAATGTGTTTGCTATGGCCTTAGCCGACAATTTTTGGGAGAATATGTGCTTAATTGAAGTCATACCTAATTTTTAAAATTGATTAGTTGATAATTAATGAATTAGGCGGGCACATCTGTTCAAATGTAAGGCTAAACAAATCGAGAAAAAGTCAATCTCTGTATGTACATTTCGGCCTATTATGCCTCATCAGCAGAGTTATAGACAGGAAGACTGCTCTGTGTATTATTCGAACCCTGACTGCCAGGCTGACAGGCGGGGATTCTAACCATTACACTAGTTGGTTTCCCAGATTTTCGTTTGTTTTGAACTCAGTTATATTCCACTTTTGGTGACTTGCTACATGACAGTATGAAAGTGAACAAACAAACAATGTGTTTGATATGGCCTTAGCCGACAATGCTGATGAGGCATAATAGGCCGAAATGTACATACAGAGATTGACTTTTTCTCGATTTGTTTAGCCTTACATTTGAACAGATGTGCCCGCCTAGTTCGTTAATTATCAACTAATTAATTTTCAAAATTAGGTATGACTTCAATTAAGCACATATTCTCCCATTAATTGCTTATGTAGCAAAAGTATTGAAAATAGTCACTATTCTCTTCAAACTTTGCTTTTGTACCCTGGATAAAACTACGTAACACACATTTTATTCCTGGATTGTATGTGTTATCTCTTAATTAAATAAAGTTATAAAAAACGACGACCCGTGTTCAAATCCTGGACGTGGCTGTTTGCGTTTCACTTGACGCTTTCAAAGGGATAAATTTATCTCCCCTCAACTATGTGTAAATACTGGGTTCTTTATCTCTGGTTAGGTAACTAGTCTTAGGAGAAGGAAAACTCTGAATGCAGACCTGATTTACTCCGCTTAAAAATTGTCATTATGTCACGTGGTGAGGGGGTTGGGTAAATACATACAAAAACAGTGAGTAATCTTTTAAGATTTTCGACTGCAATGTAAATCATCAGCCTCCAAATATAGTCTCACATCATGTTTTGAGTAGCCCTGTCGCCTGGGGCTGTATAATACGCTGATCGCACCTCTGCAATGAAGCCACCCATTGGCCGTAGGTAGTGATCCATGATGCTTAAGGACGGAATCTTGGTGCCTGAGCAGTCCATGACTTTCAACACTCCTCCTTGGTACCGAATTGAACTAGACGGTAGGTCGGAGAAGCTTCCTCCGATCAATTGGCTGGCCCCTTCAAACCTTAGCACCTATCTGATTGCCCTGACTTGTTCTTATGGCAAACCACAAACCCTTGTATCATACATGTGCTAGAAGGCGGTGGCTGAGGGTTTTAGTGTCCTCGGGATGATGCTAAACTGTATTTAGTGGCGAGGTTACAGTTTTGATGCTCTGCAAAATTTGGAGTATCCATTCATTGTCATTACTCCCAGGTCCACTCCGGCCCAGAGTGGTAGAACATTTTAGGGTTCCATACATGGGTTAAATATACTAAAAAAATTAGTTTAAAATGTGTTTTTAAAAAACTGAATACCCAACAAACTAAAACGTCTTCGGCGTAAAATAACCCAACATGCCTTAAAATCCAACTAACCATGTTTTGAAAATGGCATTATCCAGGTAACAAAAGCAAAACTTGAAGAGTAATATATTCGTGTTCCATTTAGCTTAGTCATAATCAATTAGTTTAGTTTGACTTGTTGGATTTTACGGCATGTCAACCCTTGTTGGGTTATTTTATGCCGAAGCCGTTTTGTTCTATTCATGCTTGATAGATATTCAAAATATTCTTTTAAACTCAGTTCTTTAACATACTTTAAAACTCTTTTTTCTATTCAACCTATAGATGGGACCCTAACAGGTACTACCACTCCGGGTTAAAGTGCACCTGGGAGTAATGGCGATGATGTGGTACTCAACACTTCCCAGAGCTCCAAAATTGAAAACATCACCATTAGATGATGTTTAACGTTATACCCAGGACACTAAAACCCTCAGCCATTGCCTTCTAGCACATATAGCACGAAAGAAGGTTGGTGGTTTGCCATAAGGGCAATAGGGTTGGGACAATCATATCGATGCTAGGGCTTGACGTGACCTGCCTAGCCTAATAAGCAATTGGATACTAACTCTTTCTCCCCAGGCATAAGAAAAAAAGTACAAACTTTGTTACATAAATTGAATCAAACCTATATTTCAAAATAGATTTATTAGTGATGGAGTTAAACTGATAGTAGGTATTTACCCAACCCTTTCGCCACGGGTAGGAGGATATGACAGAAGGTCGCAAGTATGGACATCCAGTGAGGATCACACTCGCTTTTCAGGAGTAATGGATCTCCGAGACTAGCTTGCTAACAATTACGCAATGATAGGATAACCTTAAGGCTAAACTGGCAGTACATCTGCATGTTTTTTTAATTTTGCTAATCTCAAAATTAATGAATCTAAATGACGGAATGATGAAAATAAACAAGGAATCAACACAAATTCAAAAATGTATCTATCTATCTATCTATCTATCTATCTATGTTTGTTTCTATCTATCTGTGTAAGAATATTTACGAGGAAATGCTGAAAAATTCTTGATTCGACCGAGAGAGAAATAACCAGAAGCCATGGAACATGCATTCTACATATTCACCCCGAAGTAAAAATAAGAAAAAACAAAACAACAAACAAAAAACAAAACAAATAAAAATTATGTCAACATTCTATCATTTATTCTGATGATCCTAGAATATATATATATATATATATATATATATATATAATATATATAATATATATATATATATTGTAAAACCCGTCAGATGAGGCTAGAACTCATTTTTTGAGTTTATGGTTGAAATAAAAAACATAACAGGATGAGGGTTTATTAAATTGTTCTTACTTTGAAAGTTAGATATTGCTCTGTATATAATTAATTTATTGATTATTATACATTGAGCTCTCTTTAGGGATTTATAAATATCCTTGTATGAGTATATATGTTTGCACCTACAAAAGCATAGTATGGTTGTACAGTGAGATTTCGGTGATCCCAAATAGAATCATCCCATACTTACCGGTCATTTTGATTACCTTATATATATATATATATATATATATATATATATTGTGTGAGTGTGTGCGTGTAACGTGCGTGCGTGTGTGTGTGCATGTATATGTGTGTGTGTGTGTGTGTGTGTGTGTGGTCGATGTTAAGAAACTTTTTTGGTTATATTGGAAGCATGGAAAAATGTTAGATAAGGAACAATCGCCAACATTCAAAGTGATGAATATTGTTCTGTTTTTAATCTGATTTATTAATCCTAAAATTTCAGGTGACCGCCACCTTTTGTCAAAGGTTTCTGTTGACTGAATCAAATATTTCCCATGCTTCCAATACAACACAAAAAGTTTCAACATCCATCATATATATCTAATAAGAAGCATATGTGGACTTCCTAACAAAGTTATATATATATATATATATATATATATATATATATATATATATATATCTGTTATATCGGTCCATCTAATTGTATTTACATTTTATTTCATTTTACAACTGAAACATTTTTTTTTTAAATTAGAGAAAAAAATAAAAATAAAATAAAAGCTAAGTATATGAATTTTTCTATGTGACCGTTTTTATTTTGAATTCAACATAGTTACTTTGTTGCAATATTCACCGGAAGATAACCAGACAATATTGGATACATATACATGCATAGGGGTTTAAACATTCGTTCTCAACAGATATTCCAAAAATAAGAAATTACAGTTATTCGCCCATTTCATAAAGAAAAAAGAAAGGAGGAGAAAGAAAAAAGAGAAGAAGAGGACAAAAAAATATAACCACACAAAAAAAGACTGAAGCACGTACATTTCTGATAACCATCTCTGAAGATAAAGTTCTACTTTGAAATCGATAAGACAAAAATAACATCTTTTTGTTTTTAATTTTTATATGCATTGTAATTGCCTTCAAATCATTAATATATTATAATATATATATATATATATATATATATATATATAAGCTAAGTTCGCGTGGGTGTAGGGTTAAAGACACCTGGTTACAAACAGTTTCTCGCCAATGCGGTCTTCAAATCAAGATCGCATAAGCGAGAAACTGTCAGTAACCAAGTGTTGTTGACTCAATATCCACGCTACCTTCATTTAGATATAAGTACTCTATCCATGATATTGAGCAATGTTAAATATAGTACCCATATTATATATATATATATATATATATATATATATATAGAGAGAGAGAGAGAGAGAGAGAGAGAGACAGACAGACAGACAGACAGACACAGACAGACACAAACAGACAGACAGACAGTGTGTGTATTTGTGTATGCGTATGTGCACATGTGTGTGTGCATGTATGTGAGAGAATGAGAGAAGACAGAAAATAAATGGCTTATTCGCTAGTCATAGTTCCCGTTCGCCTAGCAACAGATTTGCGCTATTTTACATATACCATCTCATATGTTTAAATTAAAGATGATATTTGAAGGACGGACGTATAAGCAAGGACTGCAATGCCAATAAAAAAGCCAACAAAATATCTCGAATAAGAATTTCAAGTGTTTATGATTAAATATTCTTCAACTTTAAAAAAAGAAAGAAAGAAAGGAAATGCAGATAATAAATTATTTGAATGTTTATTAATAGAAATGAGACTCAGTTATAATAGCGTCGTAAAATAATACGAATTAGTAAAAGGCTCCCAATCAGTAGGTAGACCATTCCTACACTTTAAAGATGTCTACGGGAGAGACATGAGGATATGCCACATTAACACCAACACGTGGGAGGTAGATGCAGAAAATCGAGCGGTCTGGCGCCTTAACGTTAAGCAAGACACGAAGAGGAGTTAGATGGAGAGGAGAGTTGCTTCGACAGCAAAGAGAGCCAGAAACCCTAGAAAGCATCACAGTTTATGTGCAGTCAGTGCATCAAAGACTGACGCTCAGGATAGGACTGAACTGCCACTTCCGTAGATGCAGATATTTATTTATTTATTCATTTATTTTTTTGGACACTACGCCCTCATCCTTAGTGGACAGAAAGGTGCCAACAACAATAATACGAGGGTAATCTCAAAGGAAAGGTCTCCAAAATTTTTAGAAATCACAGAAATGTTTATTATTTATTGTCAATGATGTTTACATCCGTTTAAAGCTTTTAAAGCTTTAGTACGTTTATAATCGCCATTTCGGGCGATGCCTTTTTGTAGGCGCTGTGGGAGTTTTTGTATGTCCATGTCATACCAGCTCACCACCACATCGTTGAGCAAGCGTTGGACCTCGTCCCTATGCATCAAATACCTAACACAAAATGATATTACTCACTCTGACGACATTTCATACAGACTTTGATTACAATAGCCAAAAAATGTATCCCATACAACACTACCTCTACCAAATAAAACAGATCATGATTCAGCAAGGAATGCAGAGAGGCTATTCGACTACGATGCGCCGCTCTGTGAAAGTTCCAAACTAGACCTACAACTTCCAATTTTATCTCCTTCAAATTTTACAGAGCAAATGCACAGAAAACAATCACAGAAGCCAAAAAGAAAATGCTTGGAAAAATTACATAAATAAACTAAATATCTCCTCCTCGTCGTCGTAGTCGCTGTAAGCGCTCTACTCGCGGATGATTTTGACATCCATGATCAGCTCGCCATACACTTCCGTTGATTGACGATGAATTGTAATCGGTTTAATACCTTTTGCGTTCTAAAATCGAATAACAGCAAGAACTTCACACTTGGCGATAGCGTCAATCGGGAGCTCCATCAGAAACGACTGCCAAGCAAAGACTGGGCGTGGAAGTGATGCCCGTGCAGGGGCTTGCACAAGCGCATGCATAACAAAGACAACAGTGTTGTCAATAGCCGCACGAACAGTTTCCCTGCATCCCCAGAGTTTTGAAAGCCTCACTTTTGGAATTACCCTCGTATATTTCAGAACAAATGAGATAATTTCGTAATCCCCTATATTCACCAATTATGGTTTAAATGATCTCAGATTTTAACAGCATGTATTTAAACAACTTTAATTTATTATAGGATATCGTGTGTTCCTATATAATTAACTATAATATATATTTATAGAATTAAATATTTTGCAAACAGATCTACTTGATCCATAGATAAGACCCTCGTAGGTATTATTACACCGGGACAGAGGCTGGTTGGTTGGATTCTACGGCATGTGTTGGGTTATTCTATACCGAAGACGTTTTGTTTTATTCATTTTCGATGGGTATTCAAATTTTTTAACACATTGTTTAAAACACATTTTTTCTATTTAACCCATAAATGGAACCCTGACAGACACTACCAATCCGGGTCAAATTGGACCTGAGAGTAATGGCGATGAAGGGATCCTCAACACTCCCCAGAAATCCAAAATTGGAACTTCACCATTAGATGCAGTTTAATGTCATAACCAGGACATTAAAACCTCAGCCACCGCCTTCTAGAACATGTATGATAAAAGGGTTGGGGAGTTTACCATATGAACAATATAGTCATATAACAATATAGTAGTGCTAAGGTTTGACGTGACCAGCCAGTTGATCAGAGGAAGCTTCTCCGATGACCGTCTAGTTCAAGTCGGTACCAAAGAGGAATGTTGCAAGTAATGGACTGCTCAGATTCCGTTCTAGGCTTGACCTGACCAGCCGACCGGGCTATACAGTCAGCTTAATCTAAGCTCCACCGACAGGGTGTTACAATATTAGAATCTACGCCTAGTACTTTTCTTTACTCATCTAATATTATATAGGGTATGTACAAAATAAATAGTTTCAAAGTTTTTATAGGGGATCCATCGTGACGTAATGGCTAATTTTGCTGGACTGCGACATTGCGAGATAGAATCCTAGTCGTTCTATCACGCTCACTTTCGGACTATTACCCCTGGGAAATTTATGAGTCCACATCACCCAAGTTAAATAGTACCTCCACTGTTCTTCTACAAAGATGGATTTGGCATTAAATATATTCATTTACCAACCCCTCCACACGAGCAGGATGCGACACAAGGTCAATTTCTTACGCGGGTTAGGGTTAGAGTTTTCCTTCTAGACTACATTACGCATCCTCCATACTCACCAGATTTAGCACCTTCAGACTATCATCTCTTCGGTCCCATGAAAGAGGGTCTGATAGGCAAACATTATTCCAGTAACGAGGAAGGAAAATCTGTAGTGAAGAAGTGGCTCAAAGAACAGCCAACAGAATTTTACGGGGCAGGGATACATGCTCTCATTCGAAGGTGGAACATTGCCATTGAGAGAAACGGTGACTATGTGGAGAAGTAGGAATGTGATCCACAGAGGACCAACTTCATTTTGATGTATGACACATGTTCCTGTGTTGGTAATTATACCTGTCCTAAACAAAATGGCATTACATTTTGACATCCTCGTATTAAAAATAGTCACTATATTCCATTCTGAATAGTTTTCTAGTGGGAAATGTTTCATATACGCTCTAACGTTCACTTTTCTTGAATATAAAATTCTATATTGATTAAGCATCGAAGATATTCAAATATCGATCACTAGTAAGCAGGATAAATATTCCTTCATTCCTGCTGAGGGATTGGAGTCGTACTCTTCATTACAACGTCAAACCTCTCAGCTACCAGCTTGCTGCTCTGTCATGAAGTCAATCTGTAAGTACGACAATTTAGATGATCGTGTTTTAAATAACAGAGAAATAATAGGAAGCACCATAACGAGTATTAAGGATAGGAGAAAATGTTTACTGCGCAAAAATACAAGGTGAACATAGTAATTATCAATTCCTAGGTTGAATTAACAAGACCCGTGAGATCTCGTTGTTACTCTTTACGAGGTTTTGTCAAAAATTATTTGTAGGAAAACAGTCGATTCCTTTCTCATTATTTAAGTACTATATTACATAACATGTTTAATGGCTTAGTAACTCCTTATGGATTATTTAATATCGAAATTTAATTAATTTCTAAATGTTTTATTACAATCATAGCTATTTATATCTACAATGTTCTTTAAGAGTGCTTTTTTATTTGACTATGATATCAATCATTTGTTTGTTCAGTTGTAAGGTATCCAGCATTCCTATCTAAACAAATAATTTGCACACCGTTATGTGGCATCAAGTATTCCTATCCAATACAAATAATTTGCACACCGTTCTATAGTATCAAGATTCCTCTCTAATGCATATAGTTTCAAACATATCTCTTTGACCCTAACAATATGGAACCTTAACAAGCTATACAATATGGGTCAGAGTAGACCTGGAAGTAATGACAATGAAAGGATGACTCACATTCCCCAGAGTTCCAGAATTGTAGCCTAACTACCAAATGCAGGTTAGTGCCATATTCAGAACATCCCTTTTAAGAAGGTCTTATGCCTTTGCAGAGGATGCAGTTGACATATTCTAAGCCTCGCCGACAGGGTTGAGTAAAGATTAGTCCGCGTCAAATAGAGGGCCAGGAACATTTATTAAACATGTCATAGATAGCGTGTTTGTTTTTTTGATTGGATTTTAAAACAATTGAACTCGATCTTCAAACAGACTTTCCATCATTATACGCTCTGTATATTAAAAAAATGGGTTAGAAGGGTTCCTTAGGGGGTCTGCAACCTATCTAGGACAAAGAAAAGTCCGATATAAAACCTCCGCTGCCTAGCGGCTTTACCTCATCTCAAGAAAGGCTAGAAGAGTAAGCCACGAAAATAAATCCGAAGCCGGAGTCCCTAAGGTGGCGTGATGTTGAAATCCGGTGCTACCCAGCAACTCATGCGACACTACCGCTGCCAAACTGCATTGGTTCCTTACTTTTCCTTGGAATCACTGCGGCAGTGTGGAGAGGGAGGAATTGCTACTTGGGAAACAGCTCATCCTCCATATGAACCTGTGCAGGCTACGTAGTTCCAATAAAAAAATTCGACACTACTCCATCGTCTCTTGTATACGAAAGATGCCAACAATATTAAAAAAAGGAGGATTTCAAATCATTCAGTCTCTTTGTTTAATGGCATATAAGTTATTCGTGGGTTATGCCAAAGCCATGCTTGTAGAAGAACAGTAATGGTCATATCTAACTCATAACTAAGTGGAACTGGGTTTCATATCTTATTAGTATTAGTCCAAATGTGAACTTAATAGCACGGCTGGTATTCGAACTCGCTAATCACGATGTCACAGTCCAGTACAATAGGCACTACGCCAAGAAATCTATATTAAAATGTAACAATTAATAAACTCCTTTTACATAATTCATGGATAGCCTATGAATTATGTAAGTACTGTAGCTAGATAACTTTGAATCAGAGTTCGTTAAAAAATTAAAATCGGAGGGAGTTAAGTGGAAAATTACCGTTGGCATGATTGACATGGAGTGACTACCGCTTGACCACCCGAAAAACGCGCCAGTAGAAGCGTGAGACAAAAATCAGGTTTTTAGTTTAGTTGCGACCAGTTGCTCATCGAGAGAAGACGTTCTTTCGAGATGTCGTTTCTCAATCCGCGCGGATTTGGGCTGGATCTGTTTTATAAAATCTATAAAGAAAACAACGAAGTCTTGTTAATTAATTAAAACAAGAGATGATCAGCCTGAACAAGAAAGAAGAAAGCAACCCACAGAAGAATCAGCCCTGGGTAAAATAGCCGACGATGTAGAAAAGAAGAAGCCCAAAGGAAGATGCCAGGAACAAGAACAAATCAAATCTATGAACCCCTCATCATCTCCTCTGTATCTCTCTCGCCATTATATACCCGATGGAAACGGGTATATAACACTCTCTGAACTTCAAACTATTATTAGAATATGGTATATGTTCGTCATCTTTAGCCATGTATTCATTATTTACTAACCTTTTGCCCTTCCACATGCTGGGGCTGTTGGCTATTGTCCGTAGGTGGCGACCCGTAATGCCCGAATACAGGATTGTGGTGGCAGAGCGATCTGTGAACCGGGTACTCAGTTGTCCCGTGACATGAAACACCCCTCTTCTGTCCTTACTTGGGCTAGACAGGTGGTCGGAGAGGTTCCATCCGATCAAACTGTTGGACTTATTTATATATAAATTGTGCTCCAATTCCCACCCTGAATTTATAGACTAGGCGAGGTCACGTGATCTATTCCTTCACCAATCAGCAGCCATAATGTTCGGCTGATTAACTACTTAAACACTGATTCTTTCACAGTATACTTGCGACCATTGACGAAGGAACTTACAATACTCAGGATTCTTTACCAGAGGATTACCAAAGGATTTCTGTTGGACAAGTGCTCTTGCTTGAAGGTCAAAGGATGACCCATAAAAAAACACAAACCCTAGCGACTATATGATTATTCGGACTGCATTTTTAAAATTGTTTTTTATGATATTGGTACTAGAATACGGTAACTGAATTAACACACAAACAGACACACACACACACACACACACACACACACACATATATATATATATATATATATATATATATATATATATACAATGGCAATAGATGGCCCCATAAAAATACCATGCCCCATTATCGACAAATAAACCCGTTCCTTTCTTCCCTTTTTCCTCACCCCATACAACACATCCAACCCCCATTTTCTTTCCTTTCGCTACACATCTTATCACTCAGTATGCCCTCACCTCATCTTCTGCCCCCCCCCCCATTACCTTTTCAGCATAAAAGTATACTGTAGATCTCAGTTTGTCTTCAGAATAAATTTGACAAAGTTTCGTAACATACCGGGCGAAATATCATTTGAATTTAGTTGTTGTGTTGTTTTATCCGCATTTTCCTCTATTTTCACACACACACACACACACACACACACACACACACACACATATATATATATATATATATATATATATATACAGCTATATATATAATATATATATACAACAGCTATATATATATATATATATATTATATATATATATATATATATATATATATATATATATATATATATATATATATATATATATATATATATATATATATATATATATATACAACAGATATATATATATATATATATATATCTTATTATAATGGAGATTGTGTGTTTTTCTGTCTGTAACCGAAACTATATTACTACTCATATCACTATACCCTTTGTTATTGACATCACATTTTCCATGATTGTATTTTTATTAAACCTCAATTATTAATAAAAATTGTTTTACATTATTAATACTGTTAATCATGTCTACATACTGACAACATGCAATTATATTTATATATACAACAAAATAGCGGTTTACAGTGTGAACGGGAAGGCTAATTTGCATATTGATATTAAAAATGTGATTTTATTAAATATGTGTTTAGTATTATTGATTTCTAACTGTTTGGTTTTATTTTAATGAATATAATCAAAAATCTCTTCAATGAATCTTAAATGAAATCCATTAACAAGAAAAATAACTGTCATTTTATTCTTTACTTCCTCTTTTAACTAAATACTTAAATTAGAAAAAATAACAATGAAAGACGAGAGTGATGGAAGAGTAAGTTTCAGTTGTTCTATTTTTTATTATACTCCCTCTGTTTCAAATCTTTTTATCGGTATTCTTATTTAGCCTTTCTAATTTAATATAATATTTTATTACACTAAACTTAAATACTTGCACCCGGAGGGTGCATATATTTGCTAGTATATATAATTATTATATGATAATACATATAATTTATTCCTAGCCATAATGTTCTCGTAGTTTTCTAGACGCAAACATGTCTCCTGAGGTCAACTGGATTGGGAGATGTCGAACAACAAAATGTTCTGGTTAGATTATTTGAAAGTTCCAGAATGTCTATAGACAAAAACATAATCGAGAGAATAGTCTTGAGAATAGATTCGATTTCTTTGTGTCTGATGTTCCAATAGTTTTGCACTCAATCTCTAGTGAGTCTGTGATATATTGTGAAATAATAGCGACTACAGATGATCAATCATTCGATGAGATATGCCAGATCCAGCACATGTTCAACTGTTGACGCATTTTCTGATATAAGTATTATGGTCTATGAGGATTTACGTTATACAATGTGATGTTTCAAAACCGATCTAGAGAGGGGGACGAACTGACAGTGATAAAGGCCCCTGAGCAAAAGGGGTTATTAGCTACTTAACCCTTGCTACATTACTTTCGATTCTATACAGATATGGTTGGTAAGTTGGTTGGGTTTTACGGCTTGTTAACCCATTGCGTCATTTTTTGCTGAAGACGTTTTAGTTTTATTCATTCTTGATGGTAACTCAATTTCTTTTTGTCATGGTAATTTACCACGCACGCATGAACTCTTAAATAGCAGCAGGTTCTGCTCTTAAGCGAGAGTCAATATTTCAGCGGACAGTTGATAAGACCACCTCACGAGTAACCTTCTCATTTGTATATGTTTGTACTACTGTTCTTAATATATTTGTTTAACTCATTTCCCCTCTTGTGTATTTATTCTGGCTCCTAACCAGGCCACAACAACTTGGCGACGAGGACTCTTAAGGACCCCAAAAAGACTACGTGGGAATTGTCAACAATTATTGGATTCAACATTGGATGCACGAAATACTATTTTCGACACACATTGTTCTACTCAAACAGTACTTTGCAACCCAGAAAAGGAAACCGAGAGAAAAAAAAAGTGTAACTAACTTACACTGAACTTGAACGCGAGCCGCTAAATTACGAGAATCCATTTCTCGCAGAAGCATTATTTGAAAACAATAGTGTTTGGTTACAGATCTATTGTTAAAAAAAAGAAAAGGCACTGAGTGAGTAAGAAATTAAAGTTATTTCTTTGTTTCTATTTTGTTATTCAAAGAAAAGAAAATTTTTTCACCTAAATTAAATTCTATTTCGGTTTAATCCTAAAAAAAAGCAGACAAACATGGACAAACTAAGATCCGCCATGCTCGGAAGAACGAAACCAACGTGAAGAAGAAAGACTCGTGTTACAAAGACAAACGGAAATCCGACAGCAAAAACTCTAAGAAATGCTACTTCAAACTCAACAAGAACAAAGAAATTTTCCTTGAACTGACAAATAGGGGTCAAATTAATGAAAGCGAAAATGTGTTCTCACAAAACATGATCTGGGGCGCAATAGACAATTTCATATGAAGACATAACCTTCGCCTCCTATTTCAGAAGATTTATACGCCACAGACTGTGCAAATTGGGTAGACTCTAAGAAGGTTCGCTTACTACTTCTAAAACTAGGCACCACGGAACACACCAAATTTGTGAACTATATATTACTCCGCAAAACAAGCGAACTGACATTTACCGAAGCAGTTAAACTTCATACAGAACATTTTAGTCCTAAAACTTCACTCTTTCATAAGAGATGGAAGTGTATGAATTTAACCAGAAAGGATTGTGAAGATTACACTACATTCGCGTCGATCGTGAACAAGCATTGCGACGACTTTAAACTGTCAGAATTAAGTGTGAATAATTTCAAGTATCTGATATTTGTTCAGGGACTAGTTTCAGCTAAAGACGCTGAAATTAGACGTAGAATTCTGAATAAATTGGAAAACGAACCAAACGTTACTCTCTAACAAATAGTAGAAGATTGTCAGAGACTCGTAAGCGTACGCCAAGATTCGAAAGATTTCGAGGAATCTGGCATAGCACACATAAGTAAGATACGACAAAAGAAAAAAAAAACAATCTAGTTCTCCCTCTAAATTAAACCAACCCAAAAAGAAACAAGACAACTTGCCCCCTAACCCGTGTTCCGGTTGTGGGTCACTACATTGGTATAAGGATTGCCCTTACCGGAATAAGAAATGTCTTACTTGAAGCCGTGTCGGGCACAAGAGCTCATATTGCCGAGCGAGAAAAGGGTAATAGCTGCGTAATAAAACACAAAATTGGACGAATGAGACGGGTTAGGAAATACGTGCAAGTAAATAAAAAAATAAAATTACAGTTGGATTCTGGGTCAGATGTGACAATCATATATCTTCACACTTGGTAAAAGTTGGGAAAACCAACCTTGCTAAGATCTAATAAAATGGCCAGGTCCGTGACAGGGGAGAAAATCAAGTTCGAAGGAGAACTTATCACAAATGTAACCTTTCAAGGAAGAACGTTAAAACTAAAAATGTCCGTACTAAAGAATACAGGAAATTTATTTGGCACCAAGTGGATGGAGAAATTTAATTTGTGGGACATGACAATTAATTCATTTTGCTAAAAACTCGAAAACCTGACCACCGTGGCAGAAAAAATAATAAAAGATTTAAAAGAAACTTTTCCGAGAGTTTTTCTGGGGACCTTAGTCGGTGTAATAAGATGACGGCAAAATTCGAGTTAAACGATGACATCCAGCCAGAGTTTTTAAAAAAAAAGTGCCCTTCGTCTCTTTATCACAAATATATGGAGAACTCGACAGACTTGAAAGAATCGGTTACGGTCGAAAATTGAGTACAGTCAAATGGGATTCACCGACCGTCTATGTAAAAAAGGAGATCTGGGTCTGCGCCGACTTCTCGACGGGGCTTAATGCGGCACCCAAAGACTATCACATTCCTTTACCAAGCCCGAAGAAATTTTCGGGAAACTAAATGGAGGAAAACTTTTTTCAAAAATCGACCTCAGTGATGCGTATCTTTAAATACTGGTGGAAGAAGAATGTTCTAAGTTGCTCTGTATCAACACCCATCGTGAGTTGTACAAGTTCGAACGTCTACCGTTCGGGGTCAAAGTCGCGCCGGCAATCTTCCAACAAGTAACGGACACTATGCTGAGTGTCTTTGACTTCGCGGTGGCATATTTGGACGTTATATTAATGAAGAGCCAAAATGTAGAACAACACAAGGAACATATTCATAAAGTCTTCTCAAGGAGTACGGTTTCAAATTGAAAGAATCCAAATACGATTAAATACTTGAGCCACATTATAAACAAAGATGGCAGAATACCAAACGGGCTACCGCAATCAAGGACATGCCAGCTCCCGAAAACGTCTCTTCCTTACAAAGTTTCTTAGGATTGGAAAACTACTACCGGGTAATTATACCTAATATACACGACGTACGTGCTCATTAAACGAACTTCTAAAAAAGTCAGGACTGGGAGTGGACACCTGAATGCCAGAAAGCATTCGTCAAAATAAAAGAAGCCTTGGCGTCGGACTTGTTTCTCACCCACTATAACCCAAGCTGGACATTATAGTTGCCAGTGATGCCAGCTCGTATGGTATTGGGCATGTATTCTACATAAGATGCAGATGGATCTCACAAACCAGTTGCTCACACGTCGAGAACACTCCTTCCTGCAGAAAAGAATTACTCACAAATTGAGAAGTAGTCATTAGGGATTATTTTCGCAGTAACGAAGTTTCACCGGTACATCCACGGTAGACATTTTACATTGCAGACGGACAATAAACCATTACTTACCTTTATTTTATTTTATCTTTGGATCTAAAAAATGGTCTGCCTGTGCATACAGCAAATAGCCTGCGGAGATGGGGAACAATCCTCTTAAATCATAATTTTAAAATGGACTTCCTAGCGTCTAAAAAAACTGTCATGCCGACGGACTGTCCAGATTAATTCCGAAACACATGGGACAGAAAAATACTGTGATTGTGTCTCTTTGAACCTAATGTCCAACGACAGGCCGAGTGCTTCGTTGACACGCTGAAAAGAGCACTGAAGAAAGCTAGGGACACACCCACAGAAAAAGCTCTACAACAGTTTCTTCAGGTGTATAGAATTACGCCCAACGACAACACACCATCATCATTATCATCAACCGAGGTAATGTTTGCGCGTAAAATCAGGTCTGTGTTCGACAAGCTACTCCTCAAACAAACAAAACACGGACGAATAAACACTGTACAAAAAAAAAGAGAAAAAAGTTACGAACCTAGAGAAAGTTTTTTTTTCGGATGTTTCGTGATAATAATCTTTCTGGGAAAGTGGTACAATTGAGAAAAGAGTAGGAAATATGATCTACATAATTAAAGGTCCTCAGTTTACTCACAAGAGACATGTGAACCAAATCAGAAAACGCCTGTCGGATGATGCTGACAGTGGCCCTTCTGAAGAGAAAGAAGTCATATACGATACTTTTGACATGCCAATACCACAAGCGGTCCCGGAACAACGCCGTGAAAAGAGGAAACGGAAAATGACAGACTCTATCGTCGTTAACCCAAAGAGGAAAAGGCACTAAGACTCTTGCGGAGTTAATACTTGGGAGAGGGTGTTATGGTAATTTACCAGACACGCATGGACTCTTCCAACTATAAATAGCAGCAGGTTCTGCTCTTAAGCGAGAGTCAATATTTCAGCGGACAGTTGATAAGACCGCCTCGCGTAACCTTCTCATTGGTATATGTTTGTACTACTGTTCTTTGTTAATATATTTGTTTAACTCATTTCCTCTCTCGTGTCTTTATTCTGGTCCTAACCAGGCCACAACAGTTTTAATCCACTTTTTTTCTTTTTAACCCATTGATGGGACCTTATCAGGTCTACCAATCCGGGTCAGAGTGGACTGGGGAGTAATTGTGATGAAGGGGTGTTCCACATTCTCCAGACCTCCAGAACTGGAACCTCACCATCAGATAGAGTTTTACGTCATACCCAGGATATGAAGGCCATCAGCCACCGCCTTCTCGTACATATATGATAAAAAGGGTTGGGGTTGCCATAAGGGCAATAGGGTTGGGACAATCATATAGGTGCTAGGGCTTGACGTGACCAGCCGATTGATCGGAGGGGTCTCTTCGACCGCCCGTCTAGCCTGAGTAAGGACCAAAGTGAAATGTTGCATGTCATGAACTGCTCAGCCACCTGGCTTCCATCCTTAAGCATCACGGGTCGCCACCTACGGCAAACAAATAGCTCCATTGGGGGGGTCTTACCGTTTCTCGCGTAGTAGGTATTCAGCCAATCCGTTTTCCACGTCTCAGGTATTGGGCATCCAGCATGGATCTGCGCGACTAGCTTGCTAACATTTTCACCATGATGGGACACCCAATTGAATTATCAGAGTATGAGGACATTTGATATACTCCTTTGGTGGGGCTTAAGATAGATTGATTGTATTCCCCGCAGAGGGGTAAGACTACCCCCCCAAAAAAAAGAGGTGTCCTGGGTAGGAGGCCTAAAATGCATCTGATGGTGAGGCTCCAGTTCTGGAGATCTGGGGAGTGTGGAGTATCCATTCATCGCTATTACTCCCAGGTCCTCATATCTAGCGTGTAAGTATTTACCCAATCGGTTAGCCACGGGTAGGATGTGACACAAGGTTACAAATATGGGGCATCCTCACTATTCAGTAGTAGTGGATCTGCGAGAATAGCTTGCTAACCATTACACCACGATGGGACGCACTTGTATCTAGCGGAGTAAGTTTATAGAACAATAGTGATGCCTAATGTTTATATTTATTTTTAGCTATAACTCATTGAATTTTTTGAGGCCCCATAAAAATGAGACTTTTGATAAATGGATTTCTTGGTGCTTTGAAGCCCTCGGTCATTGCTCAATTTCCTGACTACTCAATTCACCCCAGCATCAAAAATAAAACAAATAAAAATGGAGAAAATAACTGTGTTTAATAACAATGAGATAGATTGCCCCCCCCAAAAAAACAAAAAAAACAAAACAAAAAAAACAACAAAAAACACAAAAACAAACAAAACAAAACCCCTCATAAGACAACAATCCCAAAAACCATATCCAAAACAGAAACAACTGTCACTTCCTATTAGATAATAAAATTGATTAATTAAAGAATCCCTGACCTATAATCAACAAAAAAACAAAAAAAAAACAAAAAGCAAAAAGTAAAACAAAACAAAACAAAAAAGAAACAAAAAACAAAGAACCCCCCAAAAAAAAAAAAAAAAAACAAACAAAAACAAAACAGTTGCACACTGGATTGTCGTTCGGAAGTTTGGGATCAAGTTACTTTCACTTTTTACCAAGTTTGCACGTGTTTCTTAAACACTCACTTCATCTATATTTTGCTTAAATTCGCATTATGTATGCATGTATGTATATATGGGCGGGTCATCTTGTTCGGTTTGATGACTCTAGACTACCAAAAGAGCTTTTTTTATAGTGAGCTCCTTTTTGGCAAAAAAACACAACACAAACCAACCCCCAAAAAACAACAAACGACAACAAAACGGTTTCGTGATAGTGTGAAATAGTGTATAGTGTGCTTTAGTATTCACGTCGATAATGTCCCTGACATCTGATCGTGGGTAATGGAGGGCTGCGATATACAGGGGTGCAGAACTCTTTAAATCTGCAAGGGTGGACCGAACAAAACTCAGGAGAGCGTGCCGAAAACGAGAAACTATGCCAACCAATTCTGGTGATGTGTGGATCTGTGAGGAGTGTGTGTCAAAGGCGGGCTTGTTCAATCACATAAGAGCTACCCGACTGCAATTGTTGTCTCTACCATGCCACACTCTAAGACCAAGCATGATCCCCAACATGAGGACAATGAGTATATAACATCTGTCGACGCAGTCAACACCAGTCGTTATGTGTGCCAGATATGTTCAAGGATATGCAGGGCTTTAGCGGGATTAAAAAGTCATGAACGAGCCCACAAACGGACAATGGATGAAGGAGTGGCAGTCGTCTGACAAAACGTTACGATCACTATGTATGTACAATAATGGCTACCTATCAATTAGGGTTGGGGTTTAGGGTTAGTTTAATGGGAAAATAAATAAATAATGTGGGTTCTGTTTTTTTCTGGGTCACCCTGTAATATCATGTTACTCAACTAGGAAATAACCTAACAAAGTATGTGAGTCTGTGACAGGTCTTAGAAGTTATATGATAGTGTACGGGTGTCAACGCCAAAGACACTTATTTTGTTTGTCCCATATGCGACAAGGCTGGCAAAGATGACTTTGGTCTGAGGAGTGACATGCGCTCCCACGGGTAATTTTAGCGGGATTGAATTGATGTCCAGTAAAGAAGTGGCAGTCACTATATGTAACCGTAACCAAAGGAAATACACTTGAAATGCTTTAACTTAGAGTATGAAACAACTTCCGGTCTAATTTGCAACTGAATTATAATTTGGTGATGTCGGCTTTCGCGCTTAATGTCATTAAAAAAAATCACATTCTCGATGAAACGGAAATATCTATGAAACTGCTTGTTAGAATCCTACTCTCCTTAAATAGAAGTACTAGTATCATCATGGAGCGCTATTACAACAGGACAATAACTACGGATCGAAGAGTGTTTATCTACATTTTCATACGTGAGCAAAATGAATCATAAGAGAACAAAACATTTCCTTTCTGTCTGGATTCTCGGCCGGTCGACCGGATCTATGAAATACGTCGACTGCATCTGTTGGCCGTGAGTGGTGACACGTAATGTCTGAGGACAGGATTGCGGTGGCTGAGCAGTCGGTGACCCGAATACTAAGTGGTCCCATGACATGCAAAACTCAAGTTCGCCCCTTACTTGGCTAGACGGTCGGTCGGTCGGAGAGGTCCCATCCAATCAACCGGCTTGTCATATCAAGTCCTAGCAACTATATGATTATCCTGACCGTATTCTTCAATTGCTCCTATGGTAAGCACCCTCCGCTTTTTATCACACAGGTACTAGAAAGCGGTGGTTGAGGGTCAACCACCAATATTTCTTAATACACATGGAAAATGAAAGCAATCGCTAACAATTCATTGATACATGTGAAGTTAATGAAAATTATTTCTTAAACAAATCATATATATAATATATATATATATATATATATATATATATATATAAACAAAATTTGGCATGAAATAAACCATAAGGTTTATATACCATTAAAACCCAAACCAAGTTTCCCTGGATTCTTTACTGTTAATGGTTTGCAGCTTTACTGTTTAATGGTTTGCAAGCTAGACTGGCAAACTATTACAAGCAAGTTCGAGTCTCAATGGGTACCCCCATACCTCCGCCCTTGTGCCACAACTAATCTAAAGTTAATGAATAACTACTGTTTTACTGTACTGGTATCTGCTTCAGAAAATGGCTGATGGATTGGTTGGAAACAAAATAAAAAATACGTTCGTCTGCTTCTCGTTACGGTAGGATGGTTACGTTAAAAATAACAGACATAAAGCATGCAAATATGTAAGAAAATAAATAAATAGATAAATAAATAGGATAATGTCTGAAGTTTGTGTTACAGAAAAAAAAAAAAAAAAAAAAGAAGAAAGAAAATCTCACCTGTGGTATTTGGAAGAGAGTCAAAATGCTGGCCACAGCCAGACTAAGTTTTGTCGTGTCAGCACCCACAACTCCTATTACGTCATAATACTCCGTGAAAAACTCCTCCCTCTGATTAAAACCTTTCTGATTGCTGTCCGTTGCTATAGTGATATCCCTATCTTTACGACTGACGGGAACTGAGGTAGTGTTGGGGAGAGAAATCGGCGGGGACACAGACGCTGTCAGATATGCTGCCGGGGTGATAGTGGAAGCGGAGACGGTGTCGTCTAGTGTTGTGGAGACGTTGGTCTTTAACGTCGACCCCGAGGTCGAAACGGGGTTACAAACAAGGGGTTCTTGTTTGACGTCGGTGCGAGAGGCGATGTTGTTTTGGTGCGCCTAATCCCACGTTCGCGCATCTCCCGTGGCATGAACTGGAGGGCCCTAGCCAGGGCCATCGTAGTGGACGTGCAGTCGTCCAAAATGACGTACCCCAGCGTCACATTGTTAAGGATATCCGTTCGCCTGTTGATGTTCTCCACGGCGAATTTGATCGCCTCGGCCAGTTTGACGCGCTGCGTGTAATTCGCCTTGCCACACGTTGTTATATCAATGGCGTGGTGCAGCGAAATGACGCTTCCAATGTTTAGGTCCCCTAGTTTTATATTGTCCCCCGTGCTGTCTCCGCATTTCGTCCGCCGCTGAGACGACGTCCTTCGTCGTAGTCGTTCGCTTGTTCTAAGTTCCGGTTTTTTGTTAACCGGTGATGATTCTTTCCATTAACCCCAATAGATTGATGTATATCCAAAGCACACACGTACCAAAGTCCGAGCCATGAAAGCACACTGAACGAAATCATCATCTGTGTGATTCCTAAAATGCCAGTACGATTATAAGTTGTTATAGACAAGGCCATACCTTAATATGTTTTTTTTTCTGGTATGGTTGCTCTCCGCGATGCCACCGTTATTTAGTCCAAGAAGTGCCGTATTTTGAAACAAGTGACGGATCACCAAAAACAGAGGGCGATCCCCATACAACTCCGCTTAAATTCCTGTTTTTTTTAATTTAATTTAATTTAATTTAATTTTTTTCAAATCACCTATCTGTGGTTGCCATTGCAGCTGTGTCCCACCGGTGTTTTCTGCAAACTGCACCGTATATTTCTGAATCAATGTCCCGACACATTTGGCTGGGAGTTTCCACGCCTAGCGGATGTCGCTTCACGTGAAAATCACATGTACCACCTTCAACATCCGAAACCGGACGAAGTGATACGGATCAGAACAATACAGATCCATTGGATACCTAATCTATTAACCAGGTGAACAGTTTAATTAATCAGCGGTCGTTTATATCTAAATTTAATCTTTTTTTTTTAAATTTCAATATTTAGAATTATAATAAATTCGATCATGTGATTCCGTAATTTTTTGATTTATGGAAAAGGACCTTTTCTTTAGTTTTATTAAAGGAAAGTCTTACCCTTCTTCTTGGAAGAGAACGCTTAAACCAGTACATTTATGTTTCAAATATACAAACGAGTGTCCATACAGCCTTATACTCGTTCACATATCTGTAATACATAGATGTTCACGCGTTTCTTGTTGTTCTTAACTGTATGCGCATCGAACTTATGGAAGCCCCTAACGCCCTCTTAAAAAATCGTTGCAGAATCTAGTGACTGAAAACCTAAGACTAATGCTAAAGTCCAAATGGACAGATGTTATCGATCTAGTTGAAGTGCATTCACAAGTTGAGGTGACAGAATCCAGCAGTGTGAGTTTGTGTGTGTGTGTGTGTGTGCGCACGCGCGTATGTGTGTGTACGTACGTGTGCGCGCATGCGTGTGTATATGTGTCTGTGTGCACGTGTGCGGAAGAGATTGTCCGTGTCTACATGCTTGCATGTGTGTATATACCTGTGTGCTTATGCGTTAGTGTGTGCGTGTATGTGCATGTGTGTATGAAGGAGTGGATATCGTACTATCTGTATAATGTTAATTTTAGAATGATTTCATTGCTGAGCTGAAAGTTTGTGCAAAGAACAAGCCAGTCCTTTGTTAGCCTCAGTTTTACGAGACTGTTTGTGTTGCTCGTGTCACTAGATTTATCTAATCCCATTTTTAGTTCAATCCCTATATATTTATATATATATGTATATATTAGAAAGAAAAAGCGTTTTTGTGAATACTTTTACTTAGTTTAAATTAGGTTGAAAATTAGTTGTATATAACACACTTATAATAAACATAGATTAATTTATAAAATGTGCTTTAAGATATTAGGTTTATGTTTCAAATTACACAGATTCACCAATTTTAATATTCTAATGACTGAATTCAACGAATCTTTTTTTTTCAACCTGTTATAATTTAAAAAAAAAAAGAAATTTTAGTTGTTTTTAAAATTTTAAGATATATTTTCTACACACATAAGTTATAATGATGTATAATTCTCTTTTAAAGTATACATCATTAATTCTTTTAATAAAAGAATGAATTGGCTTTTTTAACTAACATATGTAATTGCTATAAAGTTTATATATATGAAATTTAATTCAGATATTATTCAAAATAATAAACTTATTATTTCTGTTTATGAGGTTTTCTTTTTCAATATTTGATATTAGTATTTTATATCAGCAGATATTTCATCTTAAAAGTTAAGTTTCACAAAATGTTAAACAGATTGTTATAAATAATTATACCTTACTAATAAAAATCGCATAAAACTTTTGCCTATAATTGTATATAATTTTTTTGCATCGCATCATCATTAAAAAATAGAATAGCATATTAATTACATATCTAGTTTGATAGAAATGTAATTCTTTTTCACTATGTAATATCTTCCAAACGTTTGAGTTTTTAGAATCTTACAAAAATATTGTCCTGAGTTACTTCCCTTTAATTGTCAATGAAAATCCTCGTCAAAACGATAGGATAGGCCTCCAGATATTCTTCGGAACAAGCTAAAAAGCCTTTACATCCCCTGTAAGGCCTAATATATAAATTTTACTAATATGGTGAAATACTGGCATTATATAACAAATAAGAAACAGACCAAATATGAAATATTGGCGAAGTTATCGTATTTTGCTCATCACTAAAATAAAATAATCTAATAAAAATTAACTATCGTTTAAACTATTATATATTCATATATTAATTTAGAAGGTATTCGCTGCATCTCATTTTAATCATAATTTGTTATTCTATCTTTTTTTTCTCACTTCGCTTGAATTTCTATTCCTGTTATTATATAAAACAGGTTTTAAAATATTTTAATGGATTGCTATACTTTTAAAAGATTTGATACATTTTCATGTGTTCACAACTTTTCTAAAATAACAGATAATCCAATATTATTACAATATTGTCTTCCAACATTTGATCTACATATAAAATCATCTATATTCACTCTGTTCAAGATTTCTACATTTATATTTGGTTACGTAAATTTAAAAAAAGGATCAAAATATTTCTGCAGAAGAGCAGCGTTTTTTTTTTCGTTAAAGATTTTTGAAAAATAAACAAATAATACTATTTTAATTTGATATTCCTTGATATTTTAATTCCTTGATATTTTGATACTTTGATATTTGAATTCTTTAATATTTTAATACATCAATCTATTAATGCTTAAGTGCCGATAAAAATTCCTCTAGATCCTTTGATTTTAAATGACCAAATTGACTTGCCTTAAATCCTCGCATATACAAATTAATGATAATCCAAATGGAATAGTAAGTAATAATGATATCTTTTTTTAAAGAATCGATAAATTTTTTTCCCAGTAGCATGTTCATTGTTTTCTTCGATTTAAAAAGGTTTTAATATCCAATAATAAAATGTTTCTTTCTTCCATCGTCTTTCGTATTAGTTTAATTCGAGACTGATCCATCGTTCCAGCGATAATCCTGGGTAATTTAAAGTAATCCACATATCCGCGATGATCCATCCAGAGACGATGAAGGTAGTTGAAATGTAGAAAATCCAATGAATGGATCGAAGTGACCAGCCGACGAATTTCAGATACAGGGATCCTCAAGTTTAAAATAAAGAATTTATAAAGGAACTACATATGTTATACAGTCTTTTAAAATATCCTTTCGTTTTTCTTTTTTTCTTTTTTTAAAATTTCTTCGTGTTTTCTGTATACGCGAAGTTGTTACTATTATGTTTCATGTGTGGCTGTTTCTATCGGCTGTTTCTCTCTTAAGATGCTCATTTGATTTTTTAAAAAAGAAGAAGAAAAAAAAAAAAAACAGCCAAAAAACAAAATCAAAAGAAAAAAATAACTTTTTTGATTTGAAAGATCAATACGACTTTGAATTTATGAGATTTTATTTAATATTTTTTTTTTGTAAATTTAAAATTTGCCATAAAACGAGCTTTAAGCTGTGAGGCGATTTTTCTAGAAATACATACTTTAGCTGTTTCTGGTTTATATATATATGTGTGTGTATGTGTGTGTTTAAACTGATATGTCTAAGGTAGTTACATTTTTAGAATACATATAAGCTTCTCTTGGTTTATTTATAATCACACGTTTATATTAAGAAATTATTTGGAGATAAACATGTATGGAAGGTTTAATATGAGGCCTAGTATAATAATATATATATATATATATATATATATATGTGTATGTGTGTGTGTGTATGTGTGTGTGTGTGTGTGTCAGTGGGGGGTTGTGTGTATGTGTGTCAGTGGGGTTGCTGTGTGTGTGTGTGTGTGTGTGTGTGTGTGTGTGTATGTGTGCTGGGTTTGTGAGTGTGTCTGTGGGTCTGTGTGTTAATATGTGTGTGTCTTTACTGGTTTATATAATGATATATATATATATATATATACTTTCATACGAATATCCGAATATGTATATGTGTACATGCGCATACTATTTTAATTGGTGTTATTTGAGTATGTGTGGGGACATACAATTTCATGGATAATATTTATAGTATAAACCTTTAGTTATTTTCAATGTATATATGTATGTATGTATGTATGTATCTATCTATCTATCTTCATGTGTATGTATGTATATATATATACATACATACATACATACATATATATATATATATTCAGTATATTTTTATTCGCATTCCTAGCAAGGCTTCAAAGTATGCAGTTAGCAATCTATGTACGTTTGCTGCTGTGTGTGCGCGTGTGTACATAGACTTATATACATACAAACACACATATGTATATACATGGGTGTGCGTATAGTTATATTCATGTAAGCGCGTTCACAGCCTTCATTTGCATATATATATATATATATATATATATATATATATATATATATATACGTACAAAGATATCCTCAGGTCTTATCTAGAAATCCGCATGAATCCATATCTGTGCAGATATAAGTTTGTTTTGTTTTTCTGACATCTTCGTTGATATCTTTTCACACCTTTTTTCTTTCTTTCTTTCTTTTTTTTTAGATATTGTTTTTTTTTTCTTCCTTTGTCTTTTTTGTTTGTTTGTTGGCCTGTTTATATTTCTTGAGCGAACGTTACGGCCTTGGCGTCATTTAATACGGGCAATACCCAGGTAAGAGTCAACAGATCCGATCGGATGTCAAGTTCAGAGGTGGGCACAGGTAAAATACATAATCCGATATTTTCGTGCCGATTTTCCCCGTTGTATTACGGAGCTGGGCGGTCAGTGGACATCCTGTTTTGTTTTGATACTGGACTTCCATGTCACTAAGATAGGAAAGGAAAGGAGAGAGGCTACCAGCAGATTTCTTCTGGTCGATTCAGCGCTTTACGGCAGAGAAGGAATGATCAGGTCGCTGTATAATAGAGAGAGAGAGAAAGTGAGAGTGAGAGAGAAAAGACGGAGGAGAAGAACTGTGCGTATGCGTGCGTTCGTGTGTGTACGTGTGTGCGTGTGTGTGTGTGTGCGAGAGAGAGAGAGAGAGAGAGAGAGAGAGAGAGAGAGAGAGGAGAGAGAATTCGCAGTGAAAAGGGGAGGGTGAGCAGTGAAATTTGTGAAAAGACTAGAAAATACGGCGAAGAAAAAAGAGCATGTCATTTAAGAGATAAGATTAATAGGGAAATTTTGGTTGGAATTTTGGGGTCTTTCAGTGTGAGATTAATGGGGAGCTGAACAAAATAAAAAAATAATATAAAATAAAAAATATACCAGAAGGACAATGTGTCAGGAGACACAATCTATTTATCTATCTATCTATCTATCTGAATTTGTTCATATCTATCAATCTATTTATCTCAATTTGTTCATATCTATCAATCAATTAATCAATCAATCAATCAATCTATCTATCTATCTATCTATCTATCTATCTATCTATCTATCTAAATTTGTTCATATCTATCTATATCTATCTATCTATCTATCTATCTATCTATCTCAACTTGTTGATATCTATCTGTCTCATTTGTTAATATCTATCTATCTATCTATCAACTTGTTGATATCTATCTGTCTCAATTTGTTAATATCTATCTATCTATCTATCTATCTAATCTATCTATCTATCAATATCTATCTATCTATCTATCTATCTATCTATCTATCTATCTATGTTCATCTCTATCTATCTCAACTTGTCATATCTATCTGTCTCAATTTGTTAATATCTAATCTATCTATCTATCTATCTATCTATCTATCTATCTAATAACTAACTACTGTTCATCTCTATCTATCTCAACTTGTTCATATCTATCTGTCTCAATTTGTTAATATCTATATCTCTATCTATCTATATCTATCTATCTATCTATATCTATCTATCTATCTATCTATCTATCTCTGTTCATATCTATCTATCTATCTATCTATCTATCTATCATAGTCTGTTAAGGACGAGAGTCGGCTAAAAAGTCCATGCACTGACCAGTGTTCTCGGTTTGCAGTGCTTAGATCCTATTGGTAAAAAATTTTCAGCAGCACACATGACATCATATAAACTTTTCAGCCTATGAATTTTCCAGTTTACCCCTACCCTTACAATTCCGACCAAGAGAGATATGACCATAAAACGAGCATGGAATTCTAAAATATTCACCCACAGTTAAAAAAAGAAGAAGAAAATTTCTTTGTAAGTCCGAGAACTTTTCAGCATCCCGACATATATCTCTGTTTTCTCACCATGAGCGCAATTTTTCTGATTTAGTCTCCATCTATCTATCATGTTGTTATCTATCTATCTATCTATCTATCTATCTATCTATCTATCTATCTATCTATCTATCTATCTATGTTTTCATATCTATCTAT
>CM042138.1:86113733-86211233 GCA_023376005.1 Doryteuthis pealeii | reverse complement strand
ATATATATATATATATATATATAAACTAGCAGAAGTACCTGGTCCATGATCGAACTAAAAAGATTTTTTAGATACACCAGAGAGTGAGATAGAAAGGGGAAATAGGAGTAAGAGAGGGGATAAGAGGAAGATAATTTAGCAAATTACTTATCAAATATGGAAAAAAATTATATCCAGCTCTTAATTGTTTGTTGAGTTTAAGTGATAAAAATTTGAACACATTTGATTCCTCCAACTTTTTCAAACGAATGTCAAACATCCGTTTATATATATATATCCTCCAAAAATTGTCGGCTAAAAAGGCCATATAAAAAATAAACACATTGTTTGTTTAGTTACTTTCATATATATATATATATATAATATATATATATATATATATATATATATATTTGTGTGTGTGTGTAGAAAAATAAGTAAGAAAAAGTATTCAAAACGATGAATATATTTGTAGATGGGTAAGTTAGTCGACGTTAAAATGTTTCAGTCTTTTATAAAACCTCCGTCAGAGCAGTTGATGAGTATGGTTTTGTCTAATCTGAATTCAACACCATATTAATCCAATTTATCTTTGGGAATGTTTTGTTTATTCTCATTTATATTCTTACATACCGTCGGATTTATTTCCATATTTTACTAAGAACCACACACACACACACATATATATATATATATATATAAAGCAATCTACAGACGCGCGTTTCGGGGTTTACCCCTCATCAGTGCAGCTATACTTATTTTTCAGCAGCTACCTCTGGTCGGGTTCGAGACCCGAACGAACTTTCGTTCGTTAAGTCTCTTACCGATGGGTCCACAAGCAGCTGCCAAGAATAGAAGGCAGAATAATCGCTATATTTGCTAAACCGGAAAATAAACTCACCAGAGGTCTCTAACTTGTAAACAAGTGAGACTAATATATATATATATATATATATATATATATATATATATATCGGGCCTCCAGAATAGAGCTTAAGTTTCTAGATGTCAATATACGCATAAGAAAGGCTTGGACTTCTATAGACAGATTATCTGATCTCTCTAATAAGACGAAGCAAGAATTCTTTCAAGTTTTACCCATATCAATGCTACTCTATGGCTAAACCACTTGGACTCTAACGAGAAGCTTGGAGAAAAAACTGGGTGGTACCAAGGATGCTGCGTGAACACATCCGAGAAGCAGCATCCCACAAAAGAACAACTGTACAGTTATTTGCTTCCTATCTCACAAATCATCTAGGTAAGACGAACAAGACATAATTGATACCGTTGGAGAATTAAGGACGAGCTCATAAGCGACGTTCTCCTAACGCCACGTAAACATGGAAATACTAGTGTGGGTCGACCAGAAAGAAAAAAAAAAAAAGAAAGGAAAAGAAAAGAAAACATATCGATAAGCTCTGCACGGATACTGGACGCTATGTAGAAGACCTGCCAGGAGAGATGACCGATAGAGACGGGTAGTGAGTAAGAGTCATCGGTATCCTTGCTGTTGGCTCAATATGGTGATAATAATAATGATAGTAAAAAACTACGAATATTTTTCGTTCCCCTAACTGTAATACTAAAAAAGATGACGATTTTAGTGCCTTAAAAAGTAAAGCAATATGCTGTATTGCAATTATATATTTAAATTAAATGTCAGTGTCAAAAACCGTTATTTTAAAGCAAACAATATGAAAGATCTGTTTGAAAATGACAACATGAAGGATATTCTCTCTTTTTTGTGGGAAATAGAATTATACCATATAATATAGACATGAAACAAATCAATACCATACAACATAATCCCCAATAATGCTAACACATTTTTAAAACCAATTACTAACAAGTATAAATATAAATACACGATATGTATAACTTCCTAACCGTTAGGCATGACATAACCCCAGATGGGTTGATATGCCGTTAAAATCAATAAAAAACAAACAAACTATATCGGTTCACACACATACACATTCAGAGAGAGAGAGAGAGAGAGAGAGAGAGAGAGAGAGAGAGAGAGAGAGAGAGAGAGCAATGCTGCTTGCATCTAATCTATGACTCAATAAATGTACAGTACGAATATTTACTGTAGTAAATGACTAAGTAGATTATTAATGCATATATTTTCGGCCCAAATTGATTTTTAATTTTCCTTACAACTTGTAGTCTATCCACTTCATTTGGTTAACTAAAAAAGTCAGCTCAGTTAGTGGTCGGTTTAGGTCAGTCGGTAGAGTGCCAGCCTACGAACCACAAAGTTCGTGGTTCGATACCGGTCTTCATATGAGTAGCAGAGGGATCTGTGCGGTAAAGTAAGGAACTGGTGGTAGATGTGGTGCTCCACCTCAGATGCGGTCTAGCGCTAGTAAAAAGGGGATAGATTACCTCGCTGTTTGACTGATACCGACTAAAGGCCACCCCGATGACTTTACTTACTTTATATATATATATACATACATATGGGTAATTCCATGTCAAATCATCCAGGACATGTCACCCACCCCTTCAATGTTAAAGTTAGACATTACCCAAAATTTGAGCTTTCAATTTCAAGAATTGGCGGAGTTATGCTCGAAAAACGTCGACCTTTTGTAATCTATTTGTCTGTAAAATGAATTCTAGTAAATTCTATGAATTCTAGTGCTTCCCTACTCCTAAGAATTGGTTTATAAAAGCATTTTTGCCCGTAGAATCCAAAAATGCTATCAAAAAATCTTAAAGTCAGCCAATTTTAAGTTATTGATGATTTCTGATTTATTCATAGCAATATCAATATCCCTCACTAAATCTATGAGAAATATTTTTTCTATTATTATTTCATATCTATTGAACATTATTTGTACCAAAAAGATAGTTTGGTTTTTGCTCAGAACCAAAGCTACAACATTTTGTTAAAATTACTTAAAATTTCTCACTTCAATTTTTCTGAAATTTTGTCATGTGTGGACTATCATAAAGTTAGACAATCCCCAAAATTTGAGCTCCCAAATCCAAAAATTGGCGGAATTATGTCGATTTATATCTTTCCAAATTTGGGTTGTCGGTTGCAAAAAATGGCGACTTTTTTGTAATCTATTTTTGCCTGTAAAACGAGTTCTAGAGCTTCCCTACTCCTAAGAATTGGTATTTTTGCCCAAGGAATCAGAAAATGCTATCAAAAAAGTTTGAAAGTTAACCAGTTTTGAATTATTAATGATTTCCGATTTGCAAAATTTTAACTGATGTAGCTTCGGTTCTGGACAAACACTAAACTATCGTTTTGGTACAAATAATGTTTTCAGGATGATTTGACATGGAATTGCCCATATATAAAGTAAGTAAAGTCGTCGGGGTGGCCAATAGTAGGTATCATATATATATATATATATATATATATATATATATATATATATATATACAACTTTGGCTACCCTGATGACTTGATTTTACATAGATGCATAGATGCCAATCTCGCAAATAATCAAAATCTTCGAAAGTTAAACTGTGAAAATCGAGTTTCGAATATCTATCTATCTATCAATATATATATATAAGTCCAACCCCTCGTCGCGGTGGCAGAGTGGTGACAATGTGGTAGTCTCAGAGCTATGCCGTCCGGAACTCAAGTTCCTGAAAGTTCAAAGGACGTCTCCATTATCGCCAGGAATCAACTGCTTTTGGCGTACTTGTCACTGCATCCGTGGAAAAATTTTCGACAAACAAGGGCATCTCCTTCCCCTGACCAGGATATGCACGTGGAGTTTGGGGACACTTGTTAATTTCATATACCCTTGTCACTCTTTTCATGAATTCACTATCTCGTTCATTCGAAATACGGTGAATTCGTAGGATGGATCCGGCATAACCGACACGGAGAATGCCGTCAAAAAACAACATATAAAGTTGTAGTTTCTGTCTGTTTGTTACAAACTCCTCGTAGGATTTTGGAGATAGACGCCCATAACAATATATATTCTAAAACTACATAACCAAGGGTACTTGAATAAGTATATCTAATTTTGATCAAAGGGAATCCCCGGAACCACATACCCCTGCTGAATCTTTTCCCCGTTAGATTTAAAGGAAATTTAAACAATCGGTAAATGACCAGAAATTATGTCTATTTACAAATTATAAGCACATTTCAATAATATTAAGAAAATTTTGAAAGCCAGGAACCGCTATTATGACGTTTTTTTTCTATGAATTAAACGTAAACCAACAAAAAACAAAATACCACTGTTTTATAGTTATTTACTAAACTTTGCTTAGATGTGGCACAAGGTCAGACGTATGGGGTGCTCAATGAGAATCGAACTCACTCATAATGGTCTGCGAATTTAGCTTGCTAACCATTACGCAACGTGAGATTCCCATAACCCACATTTATCGAAAGATTTGTTTAATTTAGACATTTCATCTATGGCAAAACATCACTAGAATTATAGCAACAAAATATATTTGTTAACTAGCTGTAAAAGCCCCTATCAAGCTTACAATAAAGCTAGTATATATATATATATATATATATATATATATATATATATATATATACCAAAAGCTAAAATTTGTACTTTTCCTCATTATATATATTTACCAACCCCTCCGCACGAGCAGGATGCGACACAAGGTCAATTTCTTAAGCGGAGTTTAACAGGTTTGAATTCAGAGTTTTCCTTCTCCTAGACCGGTTGCCTAACCAAGGTTAAAGAGCCCAATCTGCTCTACTATTTACCCATAGATGGAGGGAAAGTAGGATTCATACCTTTCCCAAGGGTATTAGCGCTAAGTGAAATGCAATTACCACGTCCAGGATTTGAACTTGGGGCGACGAGTCCATTTCCCATGACTTTAAACATAACACCACGTGCTTCCTACATACTTTTCCTCATTATAAGCATATAAACGTCTATGTGCGATTTTAATGCTCAATGACATCTCATTTCTGAGTTACAAATCGACACGTTCATACAATTTTTTAAAAAAGAAGAAAAAACGCGACTACTTTATATGTATATCTATATATCTATATGTATATTGGAATGAACAAATTATTATTAAAAATGATTTTCTTAAATCAAAAAAGTGCTCAAATACGGGTCAGTGGAGCAGGATAAATCCTAAAACAAATAAATATTTCCTTGCCTCACCACCACAGTCTTATGACTAGAAGTTTATGTATTTGTGTTTGTTTCATCTGAAGATTGTATTTTGTTTTGCGCACGTGCGTGTACACACACACACACACACACACACACACACACACACACTGAGGAACGCGCGCGCACACACGCGTATATACATTCGTTGAAATCTTTTCTAAAACGTCCACAAGCTTTTAGCATTACAGGTAATTTTAAGATATTGTATCGATCGTCACACACACACACACACACACACACACACACATATATATATATATATATATATATATATATATATATATATAAGTAAAAGAAGACAATACAGAAAAATCAATTGATAGCTAAGAGGATTATTTCATCACAATTGGAATTTCATCTCGCAAAAACGAAGTCTACACTGCACTCCAAGGGGAGAGAAGCATACCGTTTTTAAAAATTTTATCTAATTTTATTTCTTATTTTATTTCTTATTCAATTTTATTTGCGTCATTTTATATCATCTAAAAACTTTTTTTTATTAGATATCCTATATCAGTTAAGTTTTAATTTCTGTATTTCTTTATTTTCTCATACCGTCGGATTTTATTACAAATCCACACACACACACACACACACACACACACACACACACACATATATATATATATATATATATATATATATATATGTCATGTTGACAGCATGGATACCCATGACTCTCTCAGGACAACCATCCCTATCGGTCATCCCTACCTGGCAAATCTTAAGCACGGCATTCAGAATTCGAGCAGAGCTGATTGATGTTAGGTTTTTACTGGTCGGCCTAGATTGGTGTGTCCATATGAGAAAGATACTTGAGTTCGTCCTCTCTTCTCTGTCAGCGTCTAGCATGTCTTGTTCGTCTTACTTAGATGTTGTTTCTTGTCGGGTGCTGCTTCCAGAATTTCTTGTGGAGTGTTGCTTACAGAATTTGTTTAAGACAGCACTCATCATCTTTGTGTACTTCCCATTTAGCTTTTTTTCTAAGCGTTTCGTTAAAGTCCAAGAGGTGCAGGCATACATTATCACTGATACAGTCACAGCTTGGAAGAATTCACGCTTTATCGGTCATGTTGGCGGTTATAAATTTATTACAACTAAAATTCACATTATTCGGACAGCCATTAAATTGTATACCTATCTGAAGAAAGCTGCATATAATCATGATATATTGAGCTCTCCAAGCGAGCCAAAATAATTTCTAATATATCTACATTAAAAAAGGGATTATGAATAGAATCATTCCCACCACACACACACACACACACACACACACACACATATATATATATGTGTGTGTGTGTGTGTGGTAGAGATATGAGTAAATTTTATAATTTGCTTGAAGCAAACTGTGTCTGGAGATCACAAACACACACACACAAACACACACACACATACACAAATAAACAACCTACTAAGGCCTGCCTTACTCAACCCCGCCAAAAATGGTAGGCCAAATCTGGAATAATACTAAGACATTGTTGGACGGACATACACACATAAACAGAGATAACACACACGCACACATGCACACACACGCAGAATTTGGAGGAAGATATCACCAGACATACAACAGAATGGACAAATCCTAGAAACAAGGTGACAGCTCCAGAACTTTCATAAATCTTCTGACGAAGGGAACTTTATCCTGAAATATTAAGAATATATCAAAGATAAAGGAACAATATCATAGTTACCTCATTTTTCTTTACACTTGCATTGTGATAGCCTTCAAAACCAGCCACGAAACCAATATATATATATGATTTTATAGGAAAATGGTGACTTACCGGTGAAATTGGTCACAATGGTTAGTTGATACAAGTTTTTACAATGATAAGACAGCGATATAACAAATATAAAGTGCTCCATACGTAAGTGGAGCAAACTTATTATTATAATGGTATACACAGGAATAACCTACTCGAGTTTCACCATTAGGATCTTCATAAGGATCTGAAGATCCTTATGGTGAAGACCGAGTAGGTTATTCCTGTGTATACTATTATAATATATATATATATATATATATATATATATATATATATGTATTAGCTAATACAAACCGAGTGAATTTTCTTGAACTATCTGGTTACTTTACTGTGATCAACTGCGCCTTCACTTTTCGCACAACGCATGTTTTTGGTTGCTTCCGCGATGTAATGGCTCTGCATAAGTTCCATAATTGGATTACGTGACACGTGTAGCTTTTAAATCACACACGGAGTGTAGCTATTCACAACGTGTCAGAGCATCAACTACCAAGATGCTACCAATGTTACATAATTTATGGGTTGCTTATGAATTATGTAAGTACTGTAGCTAGATAATTTGAATCATAGTTCGTTAGAAAATTAAAATCGGAGGGCGTTGAATGGAAAAGTACCTTAACCGTTATAATTATGAGTGGCATGTAATAACCTCGACTTGACCTCGACTTGACCCCCTTCGGAAACGCGCGATTAGAAGCGTGAGACAAATATTCAGGTTTTTAGTTTAGTTGCGATCAGAAAGTCTGTACGAGCGGATGCAGAGGTCTGCTTGCTCTGAGATGTCGCTTCTCACCGCGCGGTCCTGGGCTGGGGTTGTGTCAATAAAAGCTAAAAGAAAACAACAAAGTCTTGTTAATTCATTAAAACAAGAGATGACCAGCCCCCAAAAAACAACCCACAGAATCAGCCCTGATAAAATGGCGGCTGACAAGTTAGCAAGCAAAAGAATAAACAAGTAAGAACAAATTTATCACCCCCTCATCATCTACTCTGTATTACTTTATTATATACCCCATTATATACCCGATGTACCCGATGTTAAGGGGTATATTACACCAACCACAGCGGGTACCTAATACTGCTTGAAGGACTTCGATTACGCAATATACTCGTTGTAAACTAGTATGTACCAAAATATTACAAAACTCTTAATTCGTCCTAGTGGAGAGTAATGGAGAGTCCCTTCAGACTACGGACTTATTGACCTGCCCGCGTATATATATATATATATATATATATATATGTGTGTGTGTGTGTGTGTGTGTGTGTGTGTTTGCCTGAAAAATTGTATATGAATAATAAAGATGCATGAACAATATGCAATTTTCTGATCTTAGATATGTCCGCATACATATGAATAATTACATTCATAATTACATAAAAACAATGTCGCTTTCTTCTTTTCTCTCTCTACCCCCCCTCTCTCTCTCTCTTACTCTTTCTCTCTCTCTCTCTCTCAGCATCTTTCTGTCATTCTATCTCTATTGTTCACTCTCTTTCTCGTTCTCTCTCTATCTCTCGTGTTCCATCTCTCACTCTCTTGTTTTCTTTCTCTCTCTCATTAGACCTCCCTCTCTCTCTGTCATATCTTTCTATCATTCTTTCTTTCTTGTTCCTTCTCTCTTGTTTGCTCTCTTTCTATCTCTCTCTTTTCTCATATCTTTCTATCATTCTTTCTTTCTTGTTCTCTCTTTTTAATTCCCTCTCTTTCTCTCGTTTTCTCTATACCCCCTCTTATCTCTCTCTCGTTCCTTCTGACCCCCTTTCTCTCTTTCTCTAGTTTCTTCCCTTTTGTTATCTCATTTCTTTCTTTCTCGTTTTTCACTTTCTCTTTTTTCCGCTCTTTCTATCTCACTCTCTCGTGTTCGGTCTGTATGTCTCTTTTTCTCTCAAACCTCTCTTTCTTGTTCTCTCTCTCTCTCTCTCTCTCTCTCTCTCTCTCTCTCTCTCTCTCTCTTATTATTTTTCTTTCGTTTTTTTCTCTCTCTCTCTTGTTCTCTCTCTGTCTCTCTCTCTCTCGTGTTCTGTTTCTCTGGCTGGTTCTCCTCTCCCCTCTCTTGTCATTTCTTTCTATTTCTTTCCATAATTCTTTGTCTTTTCCTCCCTATCTTAAGTTCTCATTCACAACTACCTCCTATCTGCTTCTCTCTGTGCGAATCTCTCTCTCTCTCTCTTATTCTCTCTCCGTCCTCTCTTTATTTATTTTACTTTCTTTCTCTCTCTCTCTCTCTCTCTCTCTCTCTCTCTCTCTCTCTCTCTCTCTCTCTCTCTCTCACTTCTCCTCTCCTGTTCTCTGTCTTTTATTTCCTCTTTTTTTCATTTTCGTTTTATCTTACTCATTTTTCTCTCTCTTGTTTACGCTCTCTCGGCCTCACCCTCTCTTCCCACCCTATCTCCCCTCTCTCTCTCTCATTCCCTTTCTCTGTGATTACAGGAGTGAATTTCGAAGCACATGTCATCGTATTCAAGTAACAGCTATGAGTAAGCCACCGGTCTAATGGCTGTGTCTCGTTCAATCATTTGTCATTTTGATGTGAGACTGTTGCATTTAATTTGTGAACATTTGTGTTGATTGAGTATATATACAACATACGATCTACGTTACTGATTTTCCATTTTAAAATACTACCATTCTTTATCTTTTTTTTTGGGAAGGCAATGTATGTTATGTCAGATATATAAGAGAGAGAGAGAGAGAGAGAGAGAGAGAGAGAGAGAGAGAGAGAGAGAGAGAGAGAGAGAGAGAGAGAGAGCTGACGAGGGTTTCTTACTTGTTTTATCTGTCTACTTTGTTGGGCGCCAATCTTCTCTTGTGGGCTCTGCTGTTGGGTTGACTTCTCTTTTCTGTTTGGGCTGGTCATCTCTTGTTTTAATGAATTAACAACTTTGTTGTTTTTCTAGACGTGTTTATTAACAACCCCAGCCCAAGGATTCAACCGCGCGGTGAGAAGCGACATCTCGGTGAGACAAACTTTCGCGTCCGTTCACTCTGGATTTCTGGCCACAACTGAATTTAGTTCATATACCATTTACTGGTATGGTGAAATTGAATTTCTTTCACAGTTCCCAGTTAATTACCTTTCCCACACAGTCGTGCCTAGTCTTTGTGATAGTTTACTGCATTCGTTTATTATGTGATTGACTGGTTCGTCTTTTTCCTCACACATTCTACACTTGCTATTCTGTTGTGTCCTATATATTTTTGCTTTTAGATAATTTGTTCTTATGGGATTGTCTTGTGTTGAGATTATAAGAAATTCAGTTTCTCTCTTGAGGTTTTCCCTTCTTAGGCATTTCCATGTCTTCTCATGTGCGATCAGACATGAACATGGCTAAGAAGGGGAAACCTCAGAGAAACTGAATCTCTTATCATCGAAGCACAAATTATTATTATTATTATTATTATTATTATTATTATTATTATTATTATTATTATTCCTTTTGAGTTTTCACATCAGTGTTAGCTGATGGTCTTTCACTGGAGTCTGAGTGACAGCAAGTCTCCTCAGGTCTCCAGGACTCTTCTGAGTATTCTGGCAGATTGCAGCAGTGCAGTGTTCTGAATGGTTTCAATCCTTCCTCTGATATCCAAACTTTCCAAACCTTTTTTCTAATCCTTTTGGGACTGTTCCAAGTGCACCAACTACAATTGGTATAACTTTCACTTTCATATTCCATAACTTTTTCAGTTCTCTGGCAAGGTCCAGATATTTGTCAATTTTTTCATTTTCCTTTAACTTCACCCTGTGATCCGCTGGCACTGCAAAATCCACCAGTTGACAAGTTCTTTCTCTTTTGTTAATCAACACTAGGTCTGGTCTTCTTGCTGGGATAAGGTGATCCGTTTTAATTTCAAAGTCCCAGAGAATTTTGTGTGTTTCGTTCTCAAGAACAGATTCTGGTTTATGCATATACCATTTTGTTGTGTGGTCAAAATTTAATTTCTTGCATAATTCCCAGTGGATCACCTTCCCAACCCAGTCGTGTCTAGTTTTGTATTCTCGTTGTGCTAGTTTGCTACATTCGCAGAGTATATGGTTAACAGTCTCATCTCTATTACCGCAAAGTCTACATTTACTATTTTGTTGGGTCTTATCAATTTTCGCTTTGATGTAGTTTGTCCTTATGGCATTATTTTGTGCAGCAATTATAAGTGATTCTGTTTCTTTTTTGAGGTTTCCCTTTCTTAACCATGTCCAAGTCTTTCCATGTGCAACCTCATCTATTTGTCGTTTGAAGCGTCCATATAATTGTTTTTCTTCCCATTTTTGTTTTCTAGTCTTTGTCGTTTTTCTGTTTGTCCATCTGCCGTTTCTACTATTGTTGGCCGCCATAAGTAATTTGTCTTTGCTCTTCCTTGTGTAATCTTCAAGTTGCTGGATTGTGGTTTCTACGCATTCCTCTATGTTGGCAAGACCTCTTCCCCCTTCCTTTCTTGACACATACAATCTATCTCTATCATCTCTAGGGTGGAGAGCCTTGTGCATGGTCATTAATTTTCTCGTCCTTTGGTCTATCTGTCTGAGTTCTTCTTTTGTCCATTTTAAGAATGGTCCTGAGTATCTTATAATGGGGACAGCCCAGGTATTAATTCCTTTATTATTATTATTATTATTATTATTATTATTATTATTATTATTTCACTCTTCAAGCTTTTGGGGACCTTTCCAAGTGCACCAACTACAATTGACCCAGCTTTTTCAATTCTCTGGCAAGGTTCAGGTATTTGTCCATCTTTTCGTTTTCCTTCATCTTCACCTTGTGATTTGCTGGAACCGCAAAGTCCACCAAGTGAGAAGTTCTTTCTTTTTGTTAATCAACACTAGGCCCCGTCTCCTGGCTGTGATACGGTGATCCGTCTTTATCTCGAAGTCCAAGATAATTTTATGCATTTAATTCTGACTTATGCATATACCATTTTGTTGTATGGTCAAAATTTATTTTTTTTGCATAATTCTCTGTGGATCACCTTCCCAACCCAGTCGTGCCTAGTTTTGTATTCCCATTGTGTTAGTTTGCTACATTCACTTAATACATAGTTTACAGTCTCATCTACTGTTTTGTTGTGTCTTATCAATTTTTGCTTTGATATAATTTGTTTTAATGGCATTATTTTGTACAGCAATTATTAGTAATTCAGTTTCTCTCTCGAGGTTTCCTCTTCTTAACCATGTCCAAGTCTTTTCATGTGCAATCTCTCCAATTTGTCGTTTGAAGTGTCCGTGTATTCTTCGAGTCATTAGATTGTGGCCTCTACGCAGTCTTCTATGTTGGTAAGACTTCTTCCACCTTATTTTCTTGATACATATAGCCTATTTCTATCGTCTATAGTGGGTAGAGCCTAGTGCATTGTCATCAATTTTCTAGTGCTTTGGTCAATTTGTCTGAGTTTTTCCTTTGTCCATTTTAAGAATGGCCCAGAGTATAGCTATGTCGGCCCAGGTATCTATTCCTTTGATAAGATTTTTGCTGTTGAGCTTGGTTTCTAAGAGTTTTCTCGTTCTTCTGAGGTATTATTATTATTATTATTATTATTATTATTATTAATTATTTTCACTTCTTTTGGGTTTTTCACATCAGCATTAGTTGATGGTATTTCACTGGAGTCTGAGTGACAACAAGTCTCCTCAGGTCTCCAGGACTCTACTGAGTATTCAGCCGATCTCAATAATGCTGTAGTCTAGATGGTCTCGATTCTTCCCCCGATTCTTAATTCATCCAGACTCCTTTCCAACCCCTTGGGGGTTGTTCCAAAGGCCCCAATCACAATCAGCACGACCTTCATCCTCATGTTCCACAGTTTTCTTAGTTCTCTGGCAAGGTCCAAGTATTTGTCAATCTTTTTGTTTTCTTTCATTTTTACTCTGTGATCGGTCGGGACGGCAAAGTCTACGAGATGACAAGTCTTTCTCTTCTTGTCAATCAAAACAAGATCTGGTCTCCTGGCCGGGATTAGGTGATCCGTCTGTACCTCAAAGTCCCAAAGAATTTTGTGTGTCTCATTCTCCAGTACAGATTCAGGTTTGTGCATATACCATTTAGTTGAATGGTGAAAATTGAATTTCTTGCACAGTTACCAGTGAATCACCTTTCCCACCCAGTCGTATCTAGTCTTGTACTCTCTTTGTGCGAGTTTACTGTATTCGCTTATTATGTGATTGATAGTTTCGTCTCTTTCCCAACACATTCTACATTTGCTTTTCTGTTGTGTCTTATCTATTTTTGCTTTTATGTAATTTGTCCTTATGGCATTATCTTGTGCTGCAATTATCAGAGATTCAGTTTCTCTTTTGAGGTTTCCCCTTCTTAGCCATGTCCACGTCTTCTGGTGAGCGACCTCCCCTGTGTTTCGCTTGAAGTGTCCATATAGTTGTTTTTCTTCCCATTTTTGCTTCCTTGTTTTTGTTCTATTTGTTCTCGTCCATATATTGCCATTGTTTTTTTTTCTGGCTGCTGCTATTAGTCTCTCTTTCCTCTTTTTCTGTATATTCCTCGAGTGCTTGAATTGTTGAATCTACACAGTCTTCAATGCTGGCGAGACCTCTTCCTCCCTCTTTTCTTGATACATATAGTCTATCTGTGTTGTCTCTCGGGTGTAATGCCTTGTGCATGGTCATAAGCTTGCTTGTGCTTTGGTCCATCTGTCGGAGCTCCTCTCTTGTCCATTTTAAGAATGGCCCAGTGTATCTTACTAGGGGGACAGACCAGGTGTTTATACCCTTGATGAAATTTCTGCTGTTGAGTTTTGTTTCTAGGAGCTTTCTCGTTCTTCTAAAGTACACTTTCCTTACTATTTTTTCATCTCACCTTGTTTGATGGTGTCCGCCTCCAGTACCCTTAAGTATTTGTAATTTTCCTTTTCTCCCAGTGTCCTTATTTCTTCTTTGTTCGGTAATTCTATTCCTTCCGTGATTTCTTTTCCCCCTCTTTTTATAACTATCATTGCACACTTGTCTATGCCGAATTCCATCCCTATGTCCTGACTATATATTCTGATTGTTTGTACTAATGTTTCTAGCTCTTTTTCATTTTTTGCAAAATTTTTTATGTCATCCATGTAAATAAGATGGTTATTTTTTCCTCCAATTTGGTAAATTTGTAACCGCCTGTACATTTTCTTAGTGTGTGGTTAAGGGGCATCATTGCTATAACAAATAGTAATGGGGATAGGGAATCACCCTGGAAAATGCCTCTTTGTATTTTCACCTCTGCTAAGGTCTGTCCTCCAGCTGTTAATTCAACTTTCCAATTTTTCATGGCGTTATTGATAAAATTTATTATTTTGTTCGATATCTTGTACATGTTTAGGCATTCGAGGATCCACGTTTGTGGACCATGTCGTATGCCTTTTCGTAATCAATCCATGCCATCGCCAGATTTTTTCGCCTCTCTTTGGCCTCTTTAAGAATGTGCTGATCTATAAAAAGCAGGTCATTTGTTCCTTTTGTTCCCTTATGGAATCCTTTCTGTTCTTCTGGAAATAATCCACGACAATGGAGCGAGTTGTATATGTCTTCTTTTATTTGTGCGGTTAAGATTTTCCACATTATAGGTAGGCACGTTATTGGCCTATAATTGCTGTGGATGGTTCCTTTTTTTTGGGGGGGGGGTTCTGAATCAAGGTAGTTCTGCCTGTTATCATCCATTCCGGTATGTTTGGTTCTTCTAGACATTTGTTCAACTGTTGGGCCATTCTATCGGTGTTTTCCAGTTTGGTAATTTCTTTAGTGTTTCTTTTAGCGATTCCAGATGTATTTTTGCTTCGGGTCCTTCTTCGAGTCCTTGGAGTTCCTTTTTCATTTCACTTATCCATTCTGCCTTCCTATTGTGTTCTTTCTTTTCCCATATTTTGCTCCAGAAGTTTTCTGTTTCCTTTGCCTTTGGATAGACGTTTGTCTTAATGATTTGTTCACTGATTTGTTGGTAGAATTTCTTTTCATTATTTTGGAAAGTCCTATTCTGCTTGTATTGTTTAACTCTGTCTCGGTATCTTTTGAGTCTACCTTTCTTAGCTAGTATTTTTTGGTTTATTTCTTCATGTTGTATAGTAACCCATGTCTGTTGTCTCTTATTTGTATTTACTTGTGTGTTTCTTTTGTTCAAAGCTTTCGCTTTTTTCCTCAGGTTTTTAATTTGTCTTTCTAATCGCATTTCCCATCCAGCTTTCGTATTTCTGTTTCTGTTCGGTTTGCGTGTTAGCAATTCAATTATTTCGTTGACTCGTTTTGCTCCCGCATAAATTAGATCGTTCAATTCAGTAATGTTATGTGTTGGAATTTTTTGTAATATTTCATTAACCTTTTCAGTTTCTCTTTTAACTTTTTTCCAGTCCTGGTTTCTTAGGGATGGCAATGTATCCTTCGGTTTTGTCATGATTGGCTTTATTAGTTCTATTTCGTGTCTCTCATCATGTGTTAGTGTTTCATTTGCAATATGTTCCATGCTGTTTTGATTGTTAGTGTGTTGTATTTCTTCTATTTCCCATGTTACCTCTTGGTTATCATCATTTCTACTTACCTTACCACTAATTTCCATAATCTCGAGATCAGAAAACCAACCTTTCTTTAGGATCAGTCTTGCTTGGTCTGCAAGTCTTTGGCTTGTTGTATCAAAATTATTATTTTGTTTCCAAATTTCTATTAACCTCTTTCTATACCCTCTTTCCTTAGGGTTGATTTTAAAAATAACAGTGTAGAACATTTATGTTGTCTTCCCTCGTTCATTTCTTCCTCTGATGTGTCTGAGGAGAGTTGTTTTTTTTCCAATTGGGTAGCTGGAAGAAAAATTTGAGGGGCCAAAATTGCCTGGATATTGCTCGTGTTCCCCCTGTTGGCCAACAAGGGAATTTCGACCGTTCATGATTTCGCGTCGATCAGATGAATTGTTTTCATCTTCAATGTAGCTGAAAGGGAAATTTGAGTAGCCAACATTAAACAGTATTGCGATCAGGTCCCTTGTGTTGGCTATCAGTCCATTCTTGATCTGACGTTGGTCAGATGAATGGTTTATTATTATTATTATTATTATTATTATTATTATTATTATTATTATCAAAAGCATTTTCATCCTTAGGAAATTGAAATCCCAAAAGCGCCACCCATTGCTCTGAAGTCGGAGACCCCTTTAGAAAAATGGAAACTGGACCATTAACATAGAAATATCTGTGTTCAAGATTTGGATTTTCTTATCACATGAAGATCAATAAGAAAGACTCAAGCTGGTATATTTCTATTTACCCGAGTGAATCCATCTTTTTAAAAGCAATTAAAGACCTTTCTATCTACTCCATTACTTTATCAAAAATAAAAGAGAGTAAAAATAAAATAAAATAAATGTATACTCTGTTTTATGAGTAACCGAGAAGGCTTCAATTAAGTGACTAATTCTACTGCGTGGTTTCGATTTTGTTTCACTCTAAGGTGTCTGCACCATAACAGATCATTCATAGATCAAAAACTAAAAGGCGTAACCTACATAACTAAACACATTCGCACGCACACTATGCATGCTCGTATATATTTTTTTTTTCTTTTTTTTTCTATTTTTCGGAAATTTCGTGCTGTCATCTTTACATCAGTTTCAAACCGAGCCGGCGTTATGTATACGGTCATCGATCCGCCATTTTATATTTAAAGAAATGATGTATCACCATGTTTATTCATTTGAGCGTCGCATCTTAGTAAGTGGCCGTTCCTCTATAATTTGCTTGACAGGCTGACTGCTAATGTTAGACGCCTCCCTTTACAACAAAATGGCCGAGGTAGAAAGTTGATCAATCTTTCGCAGATCGGTTTACGCAAAAGTTTCTGACTGCGGTTAAAAGGCGTGTAATTACGCTAAATAATCACGAGAGCAAATGCAACTCGGTTATACGTTTCTGATACAGCCATTTTTGATAGGTCTTCCTTCATGGAGGTGTCCAAGAGCTCTTTCAAAATGGCCTGTGGTTAAATCGAAAAGCATTCTTGCACGCAACACTGTCAGTCATAGCAGCAAATAAATATGAGCGTTGACACAAAAAAGAAGAAAGAAAGAAAGAAAGAAAGGAAGGAAATAAGAAAGAAAGAAAGAAAAAACAGATAAAGAAAAAACAAAGAAAGAAATAAGAAAGAAAGAAAAAGAAAGAAAAAAAAGAAAAAAGAAATAAATAAACAAAGAAAGAAAAATGATAGAAAGAAAGAAAGAAAGAAAAAAAGAAAGAAAGAAAAAAATGATAGATAGAAAGAAAGAAAGAAAGAAAGAAAAGAAAAAAAGAAAAAAAATGATAGAAAGAAAGAAAGAAAGAAGAAAGAAAGAAGAAAGAAAGAAAGAAATAAAAAGAAAGAAAGAAAGAAAGAAAGAAAGAAAGAAAGAAAGAAAAAGATAGAAAGAAAGAAAGAAAGAAAGAAAAAGAAAGAAACAAAGAAAGAAAAGATAGAAAGAAAGAAAGAAAGAAAGAAAAAAGAAATAAAGAAAAAATGATAGAAAGAAAGAAATAAAAGAGAAAGAAAGTAGAAAGAAAGAAAGAAAGAAAAATGATAGAAAGAAAGAAAGAAAGAAATAAACAAAGAAAGAAGAAAGAAATAAACAAAGAAAGAAAAGTGATAGAAAGAAAGAAAGAAAGAAAGAAGAAATAAATAAACAAAGAAAAAATGATAGAAAGAACGAAAGAAAAGAGAAAGAAAGTAGAAAGAAAGAAACAAAGAAAAAATGATAGAAAGAAAGAAAAAAGAAAAAAAGAAAGAAAGAAAGAAAGAAAGAAAGAAAAGACTTGCAAAAACAGGAAGTGGAACGCCTAGTCGGTGCGGCTCAGAACAAGCCGACTGTATCCCCTTCAGAAATTTAAGACCCCTGCCTCACAAAAAAGGGTGTCCTGGGTAGGACACTAAACTGCATCTGATAGTAAGGCTCCAGTTGGTGTTTAACGGCATATCAAACCTTGTGGGTTATTTAATGACAAATCTTTTTTTAATATATGATTTGTTTAACGTGTATTGAAAAGTTGACAGAAATTATTTTCATTAATTTCATGTGAATTAATTAATACTGGTGATTGACCCTCAGCCATAACCTTCTAGCACCTATATGATAAATATATATGCTTGCCATAAAAGCAGTTTGAAGATTATGGTCAGGACAATCATATAGTTGATAGGGCTTGACATGACTAACCGATTGATCAGATGAAGCCTCACCGTCCGGCCGTTGAGCTCAAGTAAGGGGCGAAGTGGACTGTTCTCAGACATTACGGGTCATCAACAACGACCAGCAGGTAGTCCCATTGGGGGCGGGGGCAGGTCGTACCCCTCTGCAGAGTCGCAGTTGGCATATTCTACTGCTCCAGCCAACAGGGCGGCTCTTGGGAGTTAGAGTATCCCTTTATTGCCATTACTCCCAGGTTCACTCTGAACCGGAGTGGTAGTACCTGTATGGGTCAAATAGCTTTATTTGAAATTATTAGAATTAGGTAGAATACTGGATATCCCATATCCGTGTACAAAAATTCTTCAATCTTTGCCTACCCGCCCCCTCAACTGTACTAAATTCTCATGGTATTTTCTCATCTGTATGATGGGATATTTCGGAGTTTCCTATCTATTCACCTCAGAACTCATTCTATTCAAATAAAGTCCTATTATTATTATAATTTGAGTCCTTCTGCTCAATTTAAGGATGAACCAGCACAACGCCACATGGCATTTTTCTATTGGTCGGAAGTGTCACGTGGCGAAGAGGGAGAGAGGAAGAGTGAGAGGCGAGAATGTTAGGTGGGTTTGGGATAATGCATTGATTGGGTGAGACGTGGCTCTCGCTCAGGGTAGTTTTGATTTGGGGAAAAATAAAAATCTCATGAGAAAAAGATGAGTCGCCTTGTGTTATTTCTACCCCCCCCCACAAAAAAACAATAAATTGCCCAAAGCAAGATATCCCCCAGCAAACCAAGTTGGTTTCCAAACTCCAAACATCAAAGAATTGTTAGCCAACTCAACATCAGCCCAGCAACCAGATTCGAGCCTCTCAAAATAGTACAGATATGACACATCATCACTCCATTCTAAAATGAGTAAGAGTGAGAGGTCAGAATGTTAGGAGATTTTGGAAGGGTGCGTTGACAGAGTGAGACGTGGTCTCTTACTCAGTGCAGTTTTGACCTAGGGGAAAATAAAAATCTCATGAGAACAAATAAGTCACGTTGTGTTATTACTAAAAACTATCAATGGCACAAGACAAGATGTCCCCCTGCACCCCAAGTTGGTTTCCAGACTCCAAACATCAAAGAATTGTTAGCCAACTCAACATCAGCCCAGCAACCAGATTCGAGCCTCTCCACGTAGCATAGAAAAAGAGATAAATATACAACGATTATTTCTTTATGACACATCATCATTCCATTCCGAAATGAGGGCCATAACATTACATTGGTCTTGGACATTTCTTAGTCTCTATGTCCATTGTTTTGTTCTTACAAATACACACAAGACTTTGTATATTTTTAGACGTCTTTATTTCAAAACCCACTTCTACTGCACGGAGGGATAACTAATAATCTTACGTTCGTTCATCACGGCGTTTGGACTATTCCGATTCTGTAAAAAGTTCTCACGATTGTACGGACCAATCAGAGAACTAAACAAAAGGTCAGCGAAGCCTTGTCTATCATTTTACGTGTATATTCCATGACTCTTCTTTTAAGAGATTTACCAGATAATTTTTGAATCCAACACTAACCGTATATAATCAATAGGCCACCTATCAATTATGTAACACAAATTTCAACATTGTCGCTGTTGTTGTTGCAGCAGCAGCAGCAGAAGAAGAAGAACTTGCTTAAATCGCTGAAAAAAGACTAAGGCTTGGCGAGTAATATATATAGTAGTAGAGTAGTTGGATACATACCTTTCCCAAGGGTATTAGCGATATGTGAAATGCAAACAGCCCCGTCCAGGATTTGAACTCGGGTCTACGAGTCTATTTCCTCCTACTCATACCACGCACCTCCGTAAAAAATGATAGTGAATTTGTTAGGCTGCTACTGTGCGCATTCTTTTTTTTATATCACCTACATGCGATAAGCTGAGATAGTGTCGCACTATATGATCGTTCCCTGATTTTATCGATTGTTATTCTGAGCGGTGTGTCCGTTTTAAATACAGATGTGATAGATACCAAAAGCGCGGGTTATTATGACGCGTGCGAGGCATAACAATATAATTTGTCGTAGTTTGATGTTTATTTATAACCAACGACAGAAAGATCAAAAGATAAAAGCTGACACGAAATCCATTCGGCCCTAAAACACCCCCCCCCCCCCCAAAAAAAAAAAAACAAAAAAACAGAAAGACAATATGCTTACTTCTCCGCTCTCACTAAACAGAGAAGATAGAAATTAGGATTAACTATTTTACTAGAAAAAAGAATAAGAGGTGGTCTAATTGAAAGTGACTACACAATTTTCAAGTTTTAACGTTAATGCACGTATAGGAAAGGCATGGGTCGCTATAAATAAATTATCGGTCATATGGAAATCCAATCTCACAGACAAGTTAAAGAGACAGTTCTTCCAGGCCGTTGATGTGTATAGTGCTGCTGTATGGCTGCACCACCTGGACCCTAACTAAGCGACTAGAGAATAAACTAGATGGGAGCTGCACAAGAATGCTGCGGGTGATCCTGAACAAGATGTGGAAACAACACCCTACGAGAAACAGCTGTACGGTAACCTGCCACATATCACACAAACCATCCAAGTAAGACGGACAAGACACGCGGGACACTGCTGGAGAAGCAAGGACGAACTCATAAGCGACGTGGAAGCCAACACATGGGCACGCCAGTATGGGCCGACCAGCAAAGACGTACATTGATCAGCTCTGTGCGGATACAGGATGCTACATAGAGGACCTTCCGATAATGATGAGCGATAGGGACGGGTGGAGAGAGATTGTCATGGATATCCGCGCTGAAAGCGCGACATGATGATGATGATGACACAATTTTCTGGGACTGAGTTCAATTTGTAACATTTGGTCTGATTGAATTAAACGTTTAGCAATATTTTTGTACATGCTCGTTTGCGGCGCGGTATATCACGTGACCAAAGCAGTGCAATTCATAGTTGGTACTCACTGTTGTTGGTAGTATCGTGGTAGTCCGTAACCTGACGAGTTGTGCATTGCTTCAACATGTGTGTGATTTGAAAGTCGCACAGATAATCTAATTCGGTAATTTTTTCCTTTTCGAACTGAGCCGTGACGCCGCGTCTTTTCCAGTGTCATGTGATGTCGGAGAGGGTCACTTAAACAGACTTGGGGATGACAGACTGCCAAAGAAGATTCATTACTCTCAACTGAGAGAGGGGTCACGTGGAATCGGTAGACCAAAGCTCAGGTACAAAGACAAGACCAAGAGAAGCCAAGAGGACTTTAACATCCCATAGACAGTTGGCAAGACGCAACCAGAGACCGAACATATTGGAGGAAACGGATTCGTGTGGTTTCATCATCGGATACGATGGACAGCAAGTAATTAAAACAACGCCGCGGAATCAACCTGTGGCGCAGTCGATCACAGTTGAATAACCAGATATTTAACTGATAGTTAACTGCCCTGTCGGCTGGGGCTTTAGAATGCACCGACTGAACCTGTGCAGAGGGGTAAGACTCTCCCAAATGTGGCTACCTGTTGTCCGTGGGTGGCGACCAATGATGATTAAGGATGGAATCAAGGTGGATGAGCAGTCCATGACATTCAACACATCCCTTTGGCCCTTTCTTAGGCTAGACAGGCGGTCGGAGAATCCTCCTCCGATAAATCGGCTGATCACGTCAAACCCTAGCATCTATATGATTTTCGCGACCCTGTTGTCCTTATGGCAAGCGTCAAACCTTTATATCATATGGGTGCTAGAAAGCGGTGGCTGAGGATCTTCATGTCCTGGGTATGACGTTAAAATCTATCTGATGATGAGGTTCCAGTTCTGGAGGCCTGGGGAATGTGGAGCACCCTTTCATCACCATTGCTCCCAGGTCCACTCTGACCCGGAGTGGTAGTACCTGTCAGCGTCCCATCTATGTGTTAAATAGAAAATTTGTTTACAAAAAAAAAGAATGAGTTAAAATTAAAAAAAAAAAAACTATCGTTAGGAAATTTTCAAAACTTTGCCGGCATTAATGACCCAACGTGGTTGATATGCCGTAAAACAAAACAAAACCGATAGTTAAAAAATCGCTCGGGTTGTTAAAATCTCGGCAATCAGCCAATGTTTGTCGTTCTAAAACATGGATTCCAATGCCGTACTCCAAGCCACAGAGGTAAATCGAGCGAGTAGCACTCAGGTGAGCTAGGCATCTCAAAATCCAGTATAGTTAATCACCTTTACGACCGCGGCAAAAATCATCTGGAGCTGCTGAATTGTGCTTCTCATTACCAAAATATTGCAAAACTTTTGAGTCGCCCTAATAATTTATGAAGACAACCAATGAAAACTATTTTTCTTCCATTATACAGTATCAATACTGCTGACATCTTCCACCCGCCTGTCGGTCATGGTCGTCCCATCGTAGTGGTTGGCAAGCTAGTCTTGCAGATCAATTACTACTGAATAGCAAGTTTGATCCTCGCTGGATATCACTCACTTGTGACCTTGTGTCACATCCTACATGTGGAAAAAAATAGTGTGTCAGCCATTTTGATTGTTGAATCACCGACTGTCTACTATGCTTACTTATTACTAATTTAACTACCGTATTTGACGGCCTATAAGACGCACGGGCATATTAGAAGCACCCCCATTTCAGCAGGTCAGATTCGCAGTTGAAAATAAAAAATAAAGACTAAGGCTTGGCGAGTAATATATATATAGTAGTAGAGTAGTTGGATGCATACCTTTCCCAAGGGTGTTAGCGATATGTGAAATGCAAAAAGGCCCCGTCCAGGATTTGAACTCGAGTCTACGAGTCTATTTCGTCCTACTCTAACCATTATACCACGCACCTCCGTAAAAAATGATAGTGAATTTGTCAGGCTGCTACTGTGCGCATTCAGCGTCCCATCTATGTGTTAAATAGAAAGATTCGCTGTTGAAAAAAAGAAGTTATAGTTGATCCGATTCGCAAGCTGAAAATGTATTTAAACCCGACTTTGAAAGACTGACACAGCAGACTCAGCGGGGACAGAGCCAAGAACATACAGCCGAGTCAATAACAAGTGGAAACACAGTGCGTCCTATATGCTGTCAAATACGGTACACCAAAGTATTGATTACTGATTATTCTAACATGTAAATATACCGATGTTTTTTTTTATTAGAGAGAAAAGACAGCTAATTTCGCTTTATTGCCCGCAAACGTAAACAGGATTTTTTATACGTCCTCAGAATTTTAGACATAAATATCCTGATGGCGTAAATATCCTGATGGCGATTTAACGGCTTAGTAGAAAAATGGTCTGAGTTAAATTATGCATATATGTGGATTTGAAAACTGAGTCCTAGGCAGAGTAGAGGAACAGAAGATAGAGGGGTGGTCATGACCCCGAAGTGAGATGGCAGATCTGGGTCAGACGGATATAGTTCAAAGAAAATCAAAGATTGTGGTTCGAGGAAGATCAAAGATGATGGAGACCCAAACACAAAATGATATCTTTGTATCAAATGATTCCGATTCTAATAACCTCTAATTAAAGACTCCCTGAAAAAGAATACACAAACAAAGTTCCTATATTAAATAAGGTTATGGTGGAGCATGGGTAATGGTTACCGTCGTAGGAAATGGACATGGTGAGACGAGTTCAAATCTCGGACGAAACTGTTTGCATTTCACGTAGGGGTAATATCCTTGGGTAAGGTATTATTCAACCATTCTTCCTCCGGCCATGGGTAAATAGCAGGGCAGATTGGACTCTTTAACTTTGGTATGGCAACCAGTCTAGGAGAAGGAGAACTCTAAATTCAAACCTGTTGAACTCCGCTTAAAATATTGGCCTTGTGTCACAATCTGCTCAGAGGTTGGTAAATAGATATATTCAAGAAGTTTGCTGTGTTGTTATTTACTAAGATTTACTTTGTCTGACACAAAGGCCACATGTTAATCACAGTAGTAAAGTAGGCGGAGTGGCCTATTGTCGGTATGAGTCGGGCAGCAAGGGAGTCTATCCCCTTTTCACAAGCGCTAGACTAGAGAGATTGTTTTTTCGTCTGAAAACAGGCTTTACCACATAGGCTCAAGCTGTGCTACTCATGTGCTGAGTTGGCATAGCTCGGTTTCGAACCCGGTTCCGTGACGGATGCTCTACTGACTGAGCTGAACCACTCTGGCTTAGTAAATTACAGTACATTAACATTACCTTACCTAAGTACATTACATTTAAGTGGTTTTCTATCTAATTCATTGGAGCTTAGAATACGCTGACTGTATCCCCTAAAGAGGGGCAAGACCGTCACAAAAAGGGGGAGTTCTGAGTATGACACTAAACAGCATCCGGCGTTTTGATGAATGCGGAGTCACACTTTCGTTGTCATTATCACCAGTTCCACTCTGGCTCGTATTTCATAGGACCGTGTGAAAAACAACTCTTTAAAAACAACTACTCACAAAATGTAAATATGTAAGTAGAATGAACGCGATTCCTTAACCTCTAGTTATAAAATAACTCTCGACGGAGTCACATGACGCTAAAATCAATCAATCCACCCTGTTTTGTTGAGATTACAGTTTTAGAGTTTCGGGGGAGTGTAGAGTCACAATTTCGTTGCCATTATTCCCAGTTGCACTCTGACCCGGAGTGACAGTACCTGTTAGCCGATCAATTGGTTAAATAGATCTTTTTGAGAGTATGAAGTGTTTACCAGTTGGTTAAACTTGCAAATCTTCGTCAAAATTAAAACGGAAACTTATTTGGTGGTGATCCATGACAGTTTGACTACAGTATATGATTGAACATTTTTGCGGATTGGGTTACGGTTTAGGGGGTTGGGGATTAAGGTTGTTTTTAATTACGTATTACTTAAAAAACAACAATAAAAACCCCAAATTACTATACATTTAATTAACCATTGAAATTAATTATTGAATCCAACGGTAGACACATTAGCCTCAGTTGTTTGTGTTAGTACTGCAATGTATAATTTCAATTAAACTTGTTTTTTTCAACATTAAATGTATAGTAAGCAATACGGATTTGGGTAAATAAAAACATAACAAAGACTTATAATCCAGTCTTTATGAAGCCGAGAACACAATTATCGAAAAATACTCACAAAGTTTAATAAACGATTGATGATCTGTAGTTCTTTTCGTTTAATTAATTAATTGATTATTTTGTTAAGATGAGAGAAATAACTACTTGCCTTCTCTGCATTGATCCTCTAAGCTAGTGATTGCTGACTGCACAACCATGTTTTCTAAGTGCTTGCCAGATGGGACCACATCGAGTACATACCATAATTCCTCATTTATAATGTACATTTTGTTTCATTAAATATTAAGGGATGTATACAATGTCTTATTGCATTTTGTACTTGAAAACCTATTTGCTATGTATATTATATTTTTAAAATAATAATAGAAATAAGTAAACACAAGAAAAAACTATATATATATATGGTGATTGCCGCTTCTTGACAGAATAAGGCAATTTCTACAAGTAGTCCAGATGTGAGCAGTTGTGAGCACGCAGATGGCCCACGGATCCAGCTAGTTTTTTTAAAAAATTTTTTTTAAGTACCCCATCACACATATGAAATCCTCGACATACAGGCGCTGCCACACAGGTCAGACTTCAATGTAGGAAATGTTTCCATGGTGTCCGTCATGTGTCGCTTCAGAATGGAGGGCTCGAGTCACCTTACCTCAAACTTCTTACAGCCTGTCTTTCCATGAGGATGTGTATCCAGACCTCCTGTCAATTGGACCTTATAGCTGGAGCTGATTTCCGCAAGAGCATCGGTGTCTGTCCCTTATCGAGATACTTCCCTGTCACGATGCAAGTATGTAGTTTGGGTTTTCCCAGTCTCAAGATCGGGAGGTGTCTAGACATTCCAGGTGGCTATTCTTAGCCTTGTCTTGTGTTGTAGTATTTTCTAGTTTTCGCCCAGCTAATGTGGACAACCGTCGAAAAGTTGGTTTCTGGCCAGCTTGATAGGTGAACCGGCATTTGTTTAGGTCACTTTTTTTGGACACTTCCCAATGGCTGGGTGAACAGTATTAACCAAGGGGCTGCTCATTCACCCACAACCTCGCCGAGGCACGTTGCTGTTAAATCAGCAAAGCTGTGACGTTAAGTGCGCCACGAATCACGCCGTATGTATGTAGATTCACATCTGCATGCTTCCATCCCGTCAGGCCTGCATACCACACATTCCTACATCACTCGGGGACTTGTAGAAATATCTGCACATGTTTTTTGTTTTACATGTTGCGCGCTTGTGCGACACACACCGCATGTTCTCCTTCCCAAAGTCAAGTATCAGTGACAAGCCGAGGCAAGATGACTGGGAGACTTTGGGAACGCAGGTGGATGATCTGATGAGATCTACGGGTCCACCACACCGGAAAAAAAAAAAAAAAAAAAAACTAAGTTTTAACTTAGTATAAGTCCACATGTATTTTAGATTATCAAAAGCAAAATCGGTAAGTTAGTTCAAATTAATGCTTTCAAAGACACCTGCGTGACTGGCCGGTTTGAATGAAATAATATTTGAGAATACATTGCTTATTTAAACAAAATAAAAATAAGACAAAGTTTGTTAGCAGTAAAGAATATGTAAAAAGAAATAAACATGTGTTAATTAATATGCATTTCTATTCTTTAAGAACATTAATTTAAAATACTACTTATCTGGGCCATTCTTAACTCTTCGAGCCGACTTTATATATATATATATATATATATATATATATATATATATATATATATATATAGTGATTAAAAGTCATATACTTTAAGAATTAAATTAGCAGTATTTGCTTTACTTTTTAAAAAATATTTGTTTGAATATTTTAATTCTATTTCATCATAATGTATAATATACGAAAACATTTCATCCTTATTTTTACGATGTTCAAGATGCCCATCCGAATAATTTATAAGACAACAATGCCTTAACTTGAAACTTTCCCAAATACGGACCTTAAGCTAATACACAATTAACAATTAATCCTATCCCAGTCGTCAATTATCAGAACAGGATTCTGGGGGGATGTAACCGCACTTGAAAATCTTTATGACATCAATAACACACATTAACTACGAAGCTTCTTCGCTTGTAAAATGTGCTAGGAGATACAATATATGATGATATAAAATTTTATTTGCCTTTCCTTCCGGGATGTAACGCTTAGATTAGATATGAGATTGTTCAATTACCGGTTTCAATAAAATTACGTAGTTAGAATAAAAAGTAATGAGAATGATTTTTTGATTTTTCAGGTTGACAACCCTGATTGACATTGACAAGGTCTGACTATTAAGTAATAAGATTGATGGTAAAAGATTAAATGGCTAAACTCAACAAGATTGGTACAGTGTTTTCAGCATGACTTAAGTAATCACATTTATATTATTTACTTAGCTTTGCTTAGTCTGGTACACAGGTATCTATGTGGTCACCCATCTAAGTACTAAGCAGGCTCACCCTTGCTTAATTTCAGCGATATAGCTGTCTTATGTTCTTATTTACTAATAGTCTGGTAGATAAGAAGGTGAAGCTGGAAATTTTTAGTATTTTTTGAAAGCTTAGGGTATCCTCTTTTGAAATTTGAAAACTCCTCTCTTTGACCTCCTGGGGAATTTTTTTTTTTAGGGGGGCGAAGTATACAAACTTTATAAGCTTTAATTAGTCTTTGAATATGGCGCCGGCAAAACTATTCGGGTCTGTCGAATTGTGTGTTACCAAAATATTGAAAAATTTTTGATTCATTCAAAAAAGAAAAAAAAAAAGAAGGTAAATAAACATAATTTTCAACATATATTGCATTGTCAACTGCCTTCAAAAAAATTTCTATTAAACTTACGCACAATGCTTGAAACACACTATAAAAAAACCCTTTATTTTACTATGCCTGGGCGAGGCTAAATTTATAGTAAAAAAAAAATGTAAAAAAGAATATAAAAGAATTTCAAGCAATCTCACCGAACGCAAAATCAAGCGGACCTACAACACCACGGAAACGCACGGAATTAACCGATTGAAAAAAAACTTTCAAATTTCTAGCGTTCTTCAACGTCTCAAACAACAGTTGAATTACACCAGCGTGGGATAAGTACTATTAAAAAAAAACACCTAGTACCTTTAAAAACTTCTAACAACTCTGATGATGGAATTTCATTCCGAAAATATTAAGTATGTTAAAAAAAGAAGAAAAAAAAGGTAAATAAACAAAATTTTCAATATATATTGCATTGTCAACTGCCTTCAAAAAATGTCTATTACACTTACGCACAATGCTTCAAACACACTATAAAAAAACCTTTATTATATATATATATATATATATATATATATATATATTATATATATATATATATATATATATATAAAATCCAATCCCAAAGTCTTAAAGTTAGAAAATGTATCTATTTTTCTACATAAATGCCATGCGGTCGATGCGTTTTTGTCGGAGCTGAAACAGTTTTTTTGTATGCCAATGCCATACCAGCTCGCTGCTATGTCGTTGAGGAAACGTTGAACCTGGTTGTCGTTGCAAACTCCCTACACTACATTGGGACGTTTTTGCCCATAAGTAGACACCGACAAAGGTATCTAAGTGGTCTCCTATCTAAGAACTGAACTCGCTCAGCACTGATTAACTTCAGTGATCTAACTGCCTTATGATGCTATTTACTATGCTTTGCCTGGCCAGGCGCAACGGTCTCTCATTGAGACAGGACTTTTTATATGTCATCGAATATTGCCAATCGCCACACGAACAGTTTTCCTGTATCCTCAGAGCTTCAGAGACCTTAATTTTGGGATAACCCTTATATACATTCTCCCGCCAACTATTCTCCCTCCAACTATGGGTAATATAGTTGGTCAGGCTGGGATCTTTAACCTTGGTTAGGTTACCAGTTTAGGAAAAGGAAAACTATGAATTCAAGCCTGTTAAAATCCGCTTAAGGAATTGTGTCACATCCTACTCTTGCGGAGGGGTTGATATATATATATATATATATATATATATATATATATATATATATAATATATATATATATATATATACTCCTCTGCATACACACACACACACACACACACACATATATATATATATATATATATATATAAACAACCCCTCCACACGCACACACACACACACACACACACACACAACACACATATATATATATATATATATATGTGTGTGTGGTGTGTGTGTGTGTGTGTGTGTGTGATTCAATACAAAATATTGAAAATGTTTCTATTTTTCTATATCAGTGTTTTGAAAAATTAAAAGATGATCAATAAATAGAATTTAAATAATCGCCTATGGCGATGTGTTGGAAATAATTTGAGACCTTTTTTTTTTGTTCATCTTGTTCCTGCTATTTAAGAAGACTAAGAAATATCACAGACTGATTTCTTGAAATAATATCTGCCACAAAATATCAAACTAAGACAAAAAAACAAAAACAAAAACAAAAAAAAAAAAGTAAAAAAGTTTTAGATGGAAAAATTAGAACAGGATTGACACAGGAGTGTTTGAACATTTCTTTCTTTCTTTCTTTCTTTCTTTCTTTCTTTCTTTCTTTCTTCGTTCTTTTTCGATTTCTATTGTTCTCGGGAAACAACCGAGTGTCTTGCTTGCGGCTATCATTTTCTAGACATGAAGGTTCGTGGATAATCGAAAATGAAGGATTTTCTCGCGTTACAGAAATTTCCACTTTGTACTTAAAAAAATAAAACAAAACCAAAACCCAATCTACGTTGACCTTCGTTAAAGGCAAAACATTCGCTGGTCTTAATGGATTTGACGAATAAGAAATCATGAACTCAGGATATACATATTTCATTATACAACGTGTTATAAACAACACGTGTTTGCCTCTCAAACCCTCTTGCCTAGAACCGAGGTGATTATAGCCTGAGGTAAACATTATTCCAGTGACGAGGAAGTGGCTCAAAGAACAGTCAACAGAATTTTACGGAACAGAGATACATGCTCTTATTCGAAGGTAGAAAATTGCTTTTGAGAGAAACGGTGATTATGTGGAGAAGTAGGATGTGATCCACAGAGAACCAGCTTCATTTTGATGTATGATACATGTTCCTGTGTTGGTAAGTATACCTGTCCTAAACAAAATGGAATTACTTTTTGATTCACCCTCGTATATACGGATAAATTCGAAGAAACTCGAAAATCTACTGTCTTTTTTTACTCTAGATACATTGATGACATATTCTTTATCCACATAGGTGATAAAGACAAGACATAACAATTTCGTCGCTAACTTAAACAAAACAAAAAAACAAACCCTCCCCTCCCAAAAAACAAAACAAAAAACAACACCAATTTGACCAAGAATAAAACACACATTGCACTGCATTGCAAGACGGCTTGATATATATATATACATACATACATACATACATATATATATATATATATATATATATTGACACGTGTTTCGAGGTTTTACCTCTCATCAGTGTGGCTACACTTTAACAGCTACCTCTACTATTATATATATATATATATATATATATATATATATATATATATATATATTATAAAGGACACGTAAAAGCATATGCATGTTGTAAAAGAATGTTTTGTTTTTTCTTAAAAAGAAAAGTGAGGGTACCCTTGTTAGATTTAAAATCTAAAATAAATTGATCTTTTTTTCGTCAATGCTCATCAGAGAAAAAATTACATTGATAAATGGTGTTATTGTGGTTTTTTTTGTTTTTGTTTTGTTTGTTTTTTTTGTTTTTTTTGTTTTGTTGTTGAAAAAAAGATCAATTTATTTTAGATTCTGTTATAGTTTAGAAATGTGTGGTTATCAGTGGGTTTGGTGTAGAGAGTGGTGTTTATGGTATTATTTCTTAATTTTGTGGTTATATCTAGGAAAGGGGTCGAGTTGGTGGAGTGTTCTATCTAGAATTTGATGGATTGGTGGTAGCTGTTAAAGTGTGTGAGGAAATCTAGGAGGCTGTTGAGGCCATGTGTCCATATAAGAAATATATCGTCTATATATCTATAGTAATAGGTTGGGGTTAGAGGGTAGTCTTTTTATAATATATATATATATATATATATATATATATATATATATATATATATATATTATATATATATAGGTTTCTTATTCCGACGCATAATTAGAAAATTCATGATCATTGATAGAAATCTATCAAACCAAAGTTCTTAAAGTTTAAAGATATTCGATAGACGTGAATCAGCAGGAATTTAAGTAGTATAAAGTTTTTCTACGTTAAATCTATTTGGACATTATGTATTTATTTTTTAGATAACGGACACCTTTGAAAGTTCTTTCGTTCGAATATGAGATAAGCAAGTACGTCTTTCAGATCCCTGTTTACTTGTCTATTGACTACTTTATGTCACGTTCCTCTGGTGCCTGATAGCCATGGTGTCACTTCCTCTTTGACACAGATTTAATTTCAAAGATTCTACGTTTGCTTCGTCAGCTTGACTAGTGCCATTATTTATACACCGGAAGTTGAACATTAGCCAAGATGTCGTGCAGTTCTCTATCACCGTTGCTATCATTTTCACATGTTGTCATGCTTTCACCCCAGAGATATCTTCGCATCTTCTCCAGATATTATCTTTACACTCGAGAGACATGTCTACAGGGAAGCTATTAAACGTCCCTTTTAGCATTTAATCGATTTTCACATCCAAACCGTTGCCTCGTCAGATGTAGTAAACACAGTGTAGAACTGCGCAGGTAATTGTGGGAAACGCTGAATGAATTGTTATGAAAACAGTTGGAAAATGAGGACCAAGACGATCCTAAGGAAATATTAAAAACCACAGAAATAATTGCGGTTTTTAACTGTCGATTTTAAAGCAGTACACACTGCACCACTTGAAAGCGCCTAGAGAATAAACTAGATGGGAGTTGCACAAGAATGCAGTCTTAAACAAATCATTGGAACAACACCACACAAGAAAGCCACTGTATAGCCACTTGCCCCTTATTACACAAACCATCTGAGTAAGACGAACAAGACATTCTGGGCATTGCTAGAGATGCAAGGACACATTTATAAGTGACGTTCTCTGTGGAAACCTGCACATGAACACGCCAGTATGGGCTGTCCAACAAGGGCCTACATTGATCAGCTCTGCGTGGATTCTTGATGCTGCATAGAGGATCTCCCGGGTGCAATGACCCAAAAGTTGGCGAGAGTTTATCATGGGTACCAGTGCTGCCAGCATAACCTGATGATGATGATAATGATGATAAATCCGCCCAGAATAAAGTATATTACCGTAATATTCGTGTATAACACAACCCCTGAATTTGGGCAACGAAATTGTGATTCCTAGGCAGATGCTCTACTGACTGAGCTAAATCGGCCTCTAAGAAAATATGTTGTAGCGTAGTCATCGACGACTGCTATATCGGTGTGGCTAATCGTCGGAGGGGGAGGGAGCGGAGGAGAAACGCAGAAACACAACTCGCTTCGAGCGTTAGGAACACTATTACTTTGTTCAAAGCGATCAGTCTCTGGAGCCGTGAAAACAGTTGGAAATGAATAATGGACACAACATGCGGGTTTTTTTCTTCGTTTAATTTGGAACTGGCTTTCCGTACCTTTAGATCGTTCCTGCGAACTATTGTGTCCTAGTACCCTAGCCACCAAGAGAGAGAGAGAGTGAATCGAGAAATCTATCATCTTATATTGAGGGTTCAAAGAACTCCCAACTTCACCATTCCTACTTCGCGTGGATAACATCACCCGGCCATTCCTGTCTTCTTAGATGGCCGGTCTGGTGGTTTGGTGACTTCGGCAAGTACTGGTTAACTGTTGCTTTCAGTCCGGGGTGCTATGTCAAACATTTTGTTGCACCTAGACTACTGGGCGCGATGTTGTAGTTTGTTAACTCGTCTTTCTTCGGGTTGATACCTTATTTATTCATAGTAGTCGTCGGGGCGGCCTAAAGTCGTATCAGCTAATCAGCGCTAGATCAAGCGATTGTTTTTTTGGCATCTGAGGTGGAGCGCCACACTTACCATCAGCTCCTTACTTTACCGCATAGATCCCTGTGCTACTCATACGCTGAGTTGGCGAGGACCGGAATCGAACTAGGAACCTTGTGGTTTCTAGCCAAACTCTCTACCGACTGAGCTATCCGGCCCCTTACAATGTTACAATATGTAAGGAATTAAGCAAATTAGAGTTGTTTTTGAATAATTCTTCATCTGATTAAAATTAAAAACAACATCAAAAGACATCCCCATCCTCAAAATCAACACTTTAAATGATTTTATCTCTATTTTTATCATTTTTAATCTGGTTAAAGGAAAGAAAAAAAAAAAAAAAAAAACCCAGCCAAGCCAAAAAAAGAACAAAACAAAAACAAACTAAAACACAAAACATCACCAACCAAAATAGACTTTAAATGATTTTGTCTCTTTCATAAAGTAGCAGCAGCAATTTCTGCCGACAATAGATTAAACAATGAACGCCTTCTCCCCCCCCAAATAAAAATTAGACAAAATGATTTTGTCTCTTTTTTGTCATTTCTAATCTGATTAAAAACACAAAATAACCGCCACTCCCCCAAAAAAATAAAAACATAGACTAAATGTTTTTTGTAATTTTAAGATTTAAAATTTTTAATCTTTAAAAAACAACAAAAGCAAACAAACAAAACTAGACCTAATAGGGCTTTCTTTCTTTATTATCATTTATAATTTGATTAAAATTAACCCCCCCCAAAAAAAAAACAAACAAACAAAAAAAACAACAAAAAAACAACAAAATAAAAAAAACAAAAACAACAAACAAATAAACAAACAAAAAAGTAGATAATTGAATGGTTTTGTCTCATGAGGTACCGGCACCAATTTCCGCTGACCCTAGATAAAACAAAGCAACTTCATAAATTGTAAATCACATAATACGTCAAATACAATGTATTAAAACATTAGACACATCATTTATCTTCTTTATTTATTCATATAAAAATGCGCTTTTTGGTGGACATGTCTGTGGAGTGCGTGATATTATATTTTTTATTGTTCCAACCATTCACTCTTAGAAATCAGAACATTTATTCGAATGGAATTATTCAGAACTGGTAAAAAAAAGCACCCCTCAACGCCCACAAAAAAGAAGCAAAATGTGCTTAAATGCAACAGCTCATATGACACTTAAATTATCTGCAATGTTTTAAATCAGCGTTTCTCAAAGCGGGTCCATATAGACCCCTGTCTATTGTCCTGTGGTAGCATTCATGTTGGAATATTTTCGTATATAAGGTGTGCTAGATACCACAACTTAAAATTATAGAATCTTCGAGGTTGCGCGGACTGAATCGGCCAATGAAAACACACGAATATGTGGTTTAAAGAAGGTGCTAGACTGGCACTCAGTTGCTCGTGCTTATTCCGGATGAACGGACAAGGATTCTGCTTAATACGGACAAACACAAAAATCATAGGATTCTGGATACACGGATGAATCGACAAGTATTATAGGATTCTATTTAACACAACCAATGGACAAGGATTTTGCTAAACACGGATAAAACTGAATGCCACAAGGGATCTTCAATGTAAACTGCTCTCACCTGCAGACTAAGAATGGCCACACGAATCGTAACAATCCACATGGGATGGGTTAAGCCGGCTTCATCAAAAATGGAGTGTCATTGGAATTGGAAGTATTTAAGCGGTCTTCAAAACCCCGTATGCTTAAGTTCCCGACACCATGGCTCTGAACACAATCACGTTTACACCGTCCTGTTGCGATGAGGACGGGATGGACTTTAGAAATAACATGTTAGATGGCCATTGAACAAAGAGCTTCATTCACCCTTATTTTAGATGAACAGAATGTTGGTAGGGTGAATAAAAAAGTATAGGGATCCACTGCGAGTGGGGGGGGGGGGGTTACTAGTTTGCATTTATAAAACCCTTTATAACGGAAGAACAAAAATTCTCAAGGACAGGTTATTTGGTCTCGATCTCACCACTGAGTCCGATTCCTCATTAACAACATTATTTACAAAAGAAAATAAATCGGATACAGAGGTGCAATCGGAACCGGAGCACTGGGAGATATAACAACGAAGTAGTTATAGTAGCAGTATTAACACTAAGTTACTTTTTAGTATGTTGCGGGAATATGAGTTCCCCGGCGTCTAAAGCGTCAGACTCTTATATATATTTACCAACCCCTCCGCACGAGCAGGATGCGACACAAGGTCAATTTCTTAAACGGAGTTCAGCAGGTTTGAATTCAGAGTTTTCCTTCTCCTAGACCGGTTGCCTTACCAAGGTTAAAGAGCCCAGTCTTCCTTACTATTTACCCATAGCTGGAGGGAGAGTAGGATTCATACCTTTCCCAAAGATATTAGCGCTAAATGAAATGCAATTACCACGGCCAAGATTTGAACTCGGGGCGACGAGTCCATTTCCCATGACTTTAACCATTACACCACGCGCTTCAGGCTCTTATATACCATCAGAGGAGGTAACTTGTATAGTTTAATGCTTCCTGTAGAAGCCCCCATTACTTAATGAGACAGTCCATTTCTATTCTACAAACACAAAGATCGAACTTTTATTAGAGAAGGGCAGGCGTACAAAACGGTTCTTTTGTTTTGTTTTTCTTTTAGTCTTCCTTAGCTAATTTCATTCGTCTACCGATTCATGCCGATAATTATTCCCGTCGCAGAATGCTTTCACCGTAATTCCTCGGGCGATCCATGGTTGTTTAACCTACTTAAAAATCCCACGTGTGAGAAAAAACAAAAACAATAAATTTTATTTACAAAAACAAAAAAAAGTGTGAAAAATACGATTTCGGGTAAAAAAGGTGAGAGTGGATGGGTGAGAAAGGTTTTTAAACAAAAATTCCCCAAAAGGAAACTAAAAATTGTGGGCCACTTGTTTTCTCTTTTCCCTTGCTAAGTGTAATGACAAATGATAACACCGATAGACTTTGGAAATCTTTATTCTACTTAGAATAATTGGTACACTTATTAAGAGTTTATATAGTCTGGTATTCCTTGAGAGTTCTCCAAAGGGAAGGTAATCATAAAGTAGGGGATGTAACTCTCAATTACTTATTACACTTGTTGAAAGAATTTTCTGTATATAAGACGTGCTGTAATCCACCACTTAAACTTATAGAGTCAGCGAGATCACAGGGTTTAAACTTCAGCCAATCAACAGCCCGAATACTTGGTTAGTTTAACTATTTAATCGCTGATATTGACAGCCGTTCATTTGCACGTTATTCGACATTGACGAACGGACCTACAACCAAAGAATCATACTCAACTTTAAGGGACACCAAGGAACAACAAAAGGATCATACCCAACACTGAGGGACACAAAGGAGCAACCAAATGTTTCTTCAAGGATCGCGCTCTGCTTAACACAAGGGATCTCCGCTGGAGAGTGCTCTTGCTTGAAGCCTAAGGATGGCCACAAAAATCGTAACAACACTAAGTGAAATAACTGTCAACTGTTTTTAGGGAACCGATAACAAACCGATCAGATATTCTAAGTGGGGAGTGGGTGTCCTTAACCAGAGGCTTTTATCCAACCCGTTCGCCACGGGTAGGACGTGATACAAGGTTACAAGTATGCGACATCCAGCGAGGACCGAACTTGCTATTCAGTAGTAATGAATCTGCAAAATGTACAAGGACTGTATAATGATCCTTCATTTTTTCCATCTTATCTAGGACTAGTGAGAAAAAGTGTTTATAATATACAGTTCCATCATATTCGACCTTCTAGAATCAATTGGTTTTATCAGAGTATTTGCCGATTCAAGTGTTTATTGACAAGTAGAGTATACTTGTTAACAAGGAGAACAGATCTCTAACCGCACCATTAACCCCTGATTATTTGTCAGCCAAGTTAGACGGAAATCACGTCAAAAACTGATCGGCTTGGTTGTTATTATTTTTTAGTTTTTTATTTATCTGAGTTTTGCTGTTTTTTGTCGCAAAACTCTCGGACCATCATTTAACGACCATTATAAAAGGGGAACGGATCAATATAAATCAGTAGCTGCATTACCGATTGGGTCACTGAGACCAATCATATAGCTTTTGTTTCGCCCTGTCGCCTGGGGCTGTAGAATACGCCGACTGTACCTCTGAGGAGTTGGTAAGATCTTTCCTCCCAACGGGGCCAACTGTTGGTTGTGAGTGGCGACTCATAATACATGAGAACAGGATTGTGGTAGCTGAGCGGTTTGCGATCCGGGTACTAAGTGGCGCCGTAACATGCAACACTCCACTTCGGCTTACTTGTGTGTGTGTGTGTGTGTGTGTGTAAGGAAATTTTTTTTATCAACCTCATGTATATTAATAAACGCTGGTGGTTGACCCTCAATCACTGCCTTTTTTTTTATCATATTCTAGTTTAACAAGGATTTTGCCATAAGAGCAATTTGAAGAATACGGTCGGGAAAATCTTGACTTGACCAGCCGATTCATCGGATGGGGCCTCTTCAACCTCCCATCTAGAGAAAGTAAGCCGAAGTGGAGTGTTGTATGTTACGGCGCCACTTAGTACCCGGGTCGCAAACCGCTCAGCTACCTCTTCAACCTCCAATCTTTAGAATAAATTATTCCTCTCACCCCCCCACACACATATATATATATATATATATGTATATATATACATATAAAGATTTGGCATTAAATAACCACATGAGTTGATATGCCGTTAACCCAAACAACCAACTAGCCTTATAGCTTTTGTTGTTTATTTTACTATAGGCAAAATACGCTTCTAAATTTATTCAATGTTTACAGAAACTACCGACTTATATCAAAAGAAAAAACAAACAGACAAAACAAACAAAAACAAAACAAAACAAACCAAGCATTAATCATAATCTAAAACACAACATACATTATTAATGTTTACAATAATATCAACAACAAATATCAGTAGTGGGAGGAATGAATTACGCTTACCTCCAATTATATCGTATATTTAAATTATATATCATCCGACGAAATCATAGAATTCCTTATTTGTATCTGAAGACTGCCCCACAGGCATGGAACTCTGAGTTACGAGTGGGCCAGAGAAGTGAAGATTCCAGTTTAACACACACACACACACACACACACACACACACACACACACACACACACACACACACACACATATATATATATATATATATATATATATATGAAAAATAGATGGAAATTAATCCGACAGTATGAGATTTAACATTTTGAAAAAACATATGATGTTTGTTATGTAATTGCTGATAGTACTGTTTCGACCATCTATGTCGCTCTTTGATGAAGACCAACTTATCGATTTGGTCGAAACAGTACTGTCAGCAATTACATAACAAACATCATATGTTTTTTCAAAATGTTAAATCTCATACTGTCGGATTAATTTCCATCTATTTTTCATATTTGTCAAATGAAAAAACATTATATCTGGGACTTTTACACCTTGTAGACTTTCATCTATAACTTTACGGACTTATCAACGTCACAAGTAAATTTTGGAACTCTAACATCTTTTTTCAAATTACACTGTGGACTTGTATATTTTTTAACAGCTGAAATATATACTATACTATTTTGATACCCACTTTACATTTTTATATAAATTTTTACAACAAACTCTTTTGAGTTTTACTATAAACTATAATGCTTCTGATTTAAAAAAATTAAAAATAAAATTTATTTTATTTTTAAAACAGAACATGCGTTTTTCAAAAAAATTCAGCGGTTGAATTCAGCGTTCGTTTCTGTAAACAGTCTTTTTAACGGATATCTTTCTTCCCATCTATGTCGCTCTTTGATGAAGACCAACTTATCGATTTAGTCGAAACAGTACTGTCAGCAATTACATAACAAACATCATATGTTTTTTCAAAATGTTAAATCTCATTATATATATATATATTAATAATAATGATAAATGAATATATTTCATGTATATATTCATTTGTATGAACACAAATCTGCTACCATATTGGTTTCATGCTCTTTAAGCTTGATTGTTTAAATGGAGCAATCTTCGGACAGCCCGAAATCAATACGGCAGCAGGAGATTTGTTTCTATATATATATATATATATATATATATATATATAGAGAGAGAGAGAGTATTACAAGTAGTGGAATAATATGCATGTTGGGAAATCATACGAAAATGAGGGATGGAGAAATAAAACGATGTTTTATTACAAAAATAAAATATGGGGGGTATGAAATACAAGGGCCCTTTCGTCCGGTTATATATATATATAATATATTATCATTAATATCGCTCTATCACAGATATTGTGCACTCTCTTATCCTAATAATATATATATATATATATATATATATATATATATATATATATTATATATATATATATAAGGGAGAGCGACAAAGGCAGAGACAGGCGGATACAATTTTCTTGTGGTGAAATGATGGATACGATAATTTCTTGCTTCCTTCTTCTTTCCGTTTTTCCAATGAACTGATGGTTGAATCGTCTACAAAATGCATTTGTGGTTCATTTCTGGCCTTTATGGAACAGAACGATTCTTGCTATCATAAATTTCATTTCGCCTTCAGTCACAATTAAACCACTCAGATCTTCATTGCACTCAAAACAAACGGCCAATTACCGCCATTGTTTTTTTTTTATTGCAATACTTTCAGGACACAACCCGGGAAGATTTTTTGTGTATAACCGTCTCGGTGCATGCATATCAGTGCATCTATGCATCTGTGCATTTATATCTCTCGATTCAAGGGTCGGCTTGGCTTGGCTCAGTCGGTAGAGCGTTCGGCTAGGAATCACAAGGTTCCTGGTTCGATACCGGCCCTCGCCAATTCAGCGTATGAGTAGCACAGGGATCTATGCTGCGGTAAAGTGAAGAGCTGATGGTAGGTGTGGCGCTCCACCTCAGACGCTAAAATAATCTCCTTGGTCTAGCACTAGTGAAAAGGGGATACTCTCCCTCGCTGTCTGGCTGTTATCGACATTAGGCGGCCCCGACGACTTTACTTACTTATACTTATACTTACATGAGTAGATTTGTATGGAAATATCAGTATCATCAAAAGGCAGACACTGTCGAACGGTTACATCTCTCTCTCTCTCTCTCTCTCTCTCTCTCTCTCTCTCTGTGTGTGTGTGTCTCTCTTTCTCTTTCTCTTTTCCTTCTTTTATCCCCTTCTTTCCATCCTACGTAACCCTAATCTTTTTTCTCTTCCTATTTTCATAACTATCTTTTTTCACCCCCTCCTACCTCTTCTCAGTTTTTTCGGTGATTGGATTTTGGACCCCCCTCTTTCTCTCTCTCTATCCTCTCTCTTTCTCTCTCCCCCTCTCTCTCTCTATTTCTGTGTCTGTGTCTCTGCCCCTTTCTTTCTCTCTATCCCCCCGATAGAGAGTAAAGTCGTCGGGGCGGCCTAAAGTCGGTATCAGCCAGTCAGCGAGGGAGAGTATCCCCTTTTCACTAGCGCTAGACCAAAGAGATTATTTTAGCGTGTGAGGTGGAGCACCACACCTACCATCAGCTCATCACTTTACCGCATTTCTGTGTCTGTATCTCTGTCCCCTCTTTTTCTCTCTCCCCCTCTCTCACTCTCTCTCTCTGAGGGAGAGAGAGAAAGAGAGGTGGCAGAGATGTGTCTCTGCCACCTCTCTTTCTCTCCCCCTCACCCCTCCTCTCTCTCTCTCTCTCTCTCTCTCTCTCTCTCTCTCTCTATATATATATATATATATATATATATATATATATATAAACTGTCGGGGCTAACGTACCGATATAAACTTATTATTTGATGAATATCTAAAAGCTTTTTTCATTTATTTGATTATAACTCTGGGCACAAATGTTGCAGAGTGGGAAAGGATAGCTATAAATCATGTGGAATGGAGAAAACTGATTCATGGTGGCTGTAAGGGGTTTGAAACAGGGCGACTCGAGCACTCCATCCTGAAGCGGCCTTTACGAAAGCGGCACATGTCGGACGTCCTGGATACATTTTCTACATTTACGCCTGACCACATATGTAATGTGTGTGGCTGGGCTTGCCTATCGACGGCTGAGCTTTTCAGTCACGTACAGTCCCATACTAGTGAAAGCCGGGGGTCTAACGTGTCATTTGTGCGACCGGGCGCGTAAAAGCTGGATTCTTGAGCCATCTGCCAGCTCACAACCGAACTTGTAGAAAAAGCCTTTAGAAAACAATCATTAATTCACTCAGCTTCAGTATAATATATATATATATATATATATATATATATATATATATATAGTGTGAACAAAAATTATTAAGACAATCAGGAATATTTCTTGTATGTTGTTTATTCTCAACTAGTTTCGACCTTCGGTCATCTTCAGGAGAAAATTTCTTATTTGAAGAAATTGTTGATACATTATTAGAAAGGGAGAATTATAGAAGAATTATAAAAGTTCAAGTGTTTTTGTGGGTTTTACATGCTGTTAAAATCCGGGTAGGCGAGTGTGTTTAATAGTAGCATGTTCATTTGTTCCATGAAGATATATTCATATCTCTTTATTTGGCTATCAATCTCAGTCTGATCATTCTCTTTCTGTCTGTCTGTCTGTTTATATGTCTGCCCCCTCTCTCTCTTTCTCTCTTTCTCTCTCTCTCTCTCACACACACACACACACACATTCACTCTTTTATTGATCTGCAGGAAAAAAATGAACACTTAGTATACTACAGATATGTTTGATTATTTCGTCCTACTGGACACACGCATGTATAGTTAATGTGGTACTCCATTTTGCCAAGACTGAATCGTTTATTTGAACGTAAAAATATCAATTTGTTTTGGTAACATAACCTTTAGCTTCCTCTCTAATTGTTTATGATGTAGACATCCAGACCTCTGCTTATAAACACGCCAAGCTTTCTTAATAGAAAAACTATGATTTTCCCTTCTCATGGCTTCACTATAACACATATATTGTAATTAATTTCAACTCATATCCTTTTCACTTGGAAGGAATTCATCCTTCGATCTTTGACTTTTACGCTCACATATCTTCATTTATCGAATATATCAAATACAAACTCAATAGCTCGGATAAAGAGGAGTCCCCGTGGTGTAGTAACTAACGTACTGGACAGCGACATCGTAGTACGTGAGTTCGAACTCCAGTCGAGCTATTACATTCACGGACCATATCACCTTTAGGAACCCCTTCCGCGATCTCGACTCACAAGGGCACTTTTCTGATTTACACCGTCAAAATCCGGTTGTTTGTTAGGGGTTAGGGTTAGGGGTTAGTTTTATTAAAAAAAACCCTCTAAAATCGTCTGTTAACAATTAACCTGATTTTGACAGTGTAAATGGAAGAATCGAGATCGCAAAAGGCGTGCCTAAAGATCATATGGTCCACATTCACTTTCGGACTAATACCTCTGGGAAAGGGACAAACTCCTACATCACTCGTCTATGGGTTAAATAGTACCACTACTGTTCTTCTACAAGGATGACTTTAGCATTAAATAGCCTACGAAGGTTGATATGCTATCAAAAAACAAAAAAAAAACAAAAAAACAAAAAAAAACAAACAAACAAGAAGACTCAAACCTATACGGGTGAACTCAAAGTTAATATGTTTTAAAGAAGATGGAGACATCTCTACACTGGATGGCAAGCCTCTGAAATTGGTAGACCAGTTCACATACCTAGGTAGCAATATCTCATTTACAGAAAGCGATGTCAATATGCGTATAGGAAAGGCGTGGGCTGCTATTAACAGATAATCGATCATGTAGAAATCCAATCTCTCTGATAAGATAAAACGGGAATTCGTCCAAACTGTAGCCATATCGGTACTACTGTATGGCTGCATCAATTGGACTTTAACGAAACGATTGGAGACAAAGCCAGATAGGAACTTCACAAAGATGCTGCTTGCTGTCTTGAACAAATCCTAGAAGCAGCTTTCCACAAAAAACAGTGTACGACTACTTACCTCCTATCATACAAACCATCATAGTAAGAACAACAAGACAATAGTAATGGATATGCAAGACTAGCTTGATAACCATTAAATCACGATGGGACGCCCCAAGGTAGTATATATATATATATATATATATATATATATATACATATAGTGTGTTCTTATATATATATATATATATATATATATATATATATATATATATATGAAGATAGGATGGTTGGAGTAAAATCCGACAGTATGAGGTAGGTAAAAGGATAGTGAACAAAAAATAATAACTCAAAACAAATCTAAGAGTTGAAATATTTCCTCCTATTCATAAGGACATCTTCAGTCAAATGATTTTTATTCAAAGCAAAAATTACGTACACGTGATTTGATGAAGGAGTGTGTTAGTAGCGGAAATGAAGGGTAGGGAGGTTAGGGGCGGAATAAGGGATGAGGATAACATGAATGAAGTGTAGGTAAGTTCATATATAGGAATATATATATATATATATATATATATATATATATATATATATATATATATATATATATGATGCATGTGTGGGGTATTTACCTGAACCCATTCGCCACAGGTAGGATGTAACATAAGAGCGAAGATTCAACTCACAATACAATAGTAATGATCTGCAAGATTAGCTTGCTAACCATTACGTCATGACGGGACAGCCCACTTATATGACCCGTTCGTCACAAATTGGATGTGATACAAAGTCACAAGCATGGGGCATTCGGCAATGATCAAACTCACTATTAAAGTATTAATTGATCTGCGAGACCAACTTGTTAACCATTACACCATGATTGGACGCCCATTCAAATATACCTATGTATTGCTTTGTATCTATCTATCTATCTATCTATCTATCTCTCTATCTATCTCAGTATGTTCATATCTATCTGCCTGTCTATCTCAGTGTATTCATATCTATCTATCTATCTATCTATCTATCTATCTCAGTTGCAATTTTAATCTGGTCATTATCTCTCTCACTCTTTCTCTCTTTCTATTTCTTTCTCAATTTCTCTCTCTCTCTCTCTCTCTCACACACACACACACACTCTCTCTCTCTCTCTCTCACTCTCTCTCTCACACACACACACACAACACACACACTCTCTCTCTCTTTCTCTCTCTCTCTCTATATATATATATGTACTAGACGTTGGGTAACCCATTGAGCTCTGGGTAGATAATTGGGATTAGGGAAAGGCACATAAATATTCGTCATTTCTCCGTGTCGTGTCGTTATATGGTTGAATATCTATGAGTCTCGGTGTGCACAATCAAATCGTGCAACAAAACCATCTTTAAGGATTTTTTTTATTCTCTCCGTGTCTGACTTTTTGTCCTCGAGGTGAGTTAATCTTTTTCTTTTTTTCTGTGAAGAAATCATTACTTGCTAATCTATTCGGACAACTACTGCGCTGAACTCCGACACGACAGACAATGTATATTTATAAAACCGTAGACAGTAATTAGGTTGTCTAGGTCCGTTTACCGCTTATTCACGATTTATTATCAATGGAAATGAAAAAAAAAAATCGAGTTCCTGCTTATCCTAGGAATATTCTCACTAGTTGTCATATATGAATAAAGTGTCACTGCCGACACTCGAGTTGGAACACTGATCACCAGAGAATGAAAATGGTCGACCTCCATCTATCTTCTATACATACTAGCAAATATATGCACCCTCCGGGTGCAAGTATTTTAGTTAAATTTTATAATAAAATATCATATTAAATTAGAAAGGCTAATGAAACTGAATAAGAATACAGATAAAAAGATTTTGAACAGAGGGGGTATGATTGAAAAATACAACAACTTTGAAACTAACTCTTCCATCAATTTCCGTTACTCCCGTCTTTCATTGGTAAATTTTCCTAATTAAACTGTTTAGTTAAAATAGGAAGTAAAGAATAATATTACAGTTATTTCTTCTTGTTAAGGGATTTCTTTTAAGATTTATTGAAGAGATTTTTGCTCATATTCAATAAGATAAAACCAAACAATTAGAAATCAATAATACTAAGCATATATTTATTAAAATCAGTTTTTTAAGATCAATATGCAAATTAGCCTTCCCATTCACACTGTAAACCTCTATTTTGTTGTATATATAAATACAATTGCATGTTATTAGCATGTAGATATGGTCAACAGTGTAAGTAATGTAAAACAATTTTATTAATAATTGAGGTTTAAATAAAAAAATAAAATCATGGAGAATATGATGTAAATAACTAAAGGAATTGTGACTTGTATAGTTATATAGTTTCGGTTACAGACAGACAAACCCACAATCTCCATTATAATAAGATATAAAGTGAAGTTGTGTGTATGTGTATGTCCGGAAGAAACTTCGAAAATAAAACAATTAACGAAAAAGTAAATATATATATACACATTCACTATCACCAGATCTTGGTTTTTGAGCAAAAATAATGAAGGTTTGATTTATATTAGTGAAGATAATTAAAAAGTGATATTTAAATGATAACCGCATAAACTTTTTTTGGATTTTAAATAGGAGACATTAATTTTTTCTTTTCAGAGCAGCTGGATGAATGCAAGGTTTTTTTTACATAGGGATTTTAATGGGACATCCTTCGAGGATCCAACTCGTGATTCACTAAAACTGGATTTGCGAGATTAACTTTTTTACCTCCCCACTACCCAGGCAACGCCGGGTAGCCGCTTCTAGTATATATATAAAGGGGTGTTGTGTGTATCTGTATGTCTGGAGGAAACATTGAAATTAACGACAAAGTAAATATATATACACATTACATGCCACCAGGGCTTGGTTTTTGAGCAAAAAAAAGATTTGAGTTATATTTGGGAAGATATTTAAAAATTCAAATTTGAAAAGTAACAGAAAAGAAAGTCATTTGCATGTTATTTTGTTTATCTTTTTTTTGTATGTTTTTTTATTCACTTTGAAATATAATATTGATTGATTGAATTAATTGCCTCATTTATATATTATTTTCTTTTAAAAATTGTAAATCATTGAATGAAAATTTCTTACTATATTGTTATATGTTTCCGTGGGGATTTTTTATGGGGCAACCAGCGAGGATCTTACTCGCGATTAGTAATCATGGATCTGCGAGACTAATTAAAAAAAAACTCTACCCAGGGGATGTCGGGTAGCCGCTTCTAGTACATAGATAAAGGGTAGTTGTGTGTATGTGTATGTCCGGAAGAAACTACAAAAATAAAACAATTAATGACAAAGTAAATATATATACATATTCACTATCACCAGATCTTGCTTTTTGAGCAAAAATAATGAAGATTTGATTTAAATTCATGAAGATAATTAAAAAGTAGAATTTAAATAGTAACAGCATGGAATTTAAAAGAAAAATTAAATTCAATATTTTGATTACATTTATTTTTCTTTTCAGAGTGTCTGCAGTTTTTTTTTTACGCCCCACCAGGCCAGATCAACGCAGGATATTTTTTTAATGGGGCATCCTGCGAGTATCCAACTCGTGATTCAGTAATAATGGATCAGCAAGAAAATCTTTTTGCCAGCATAACAACACCCAGGCTACGCCGGGTAGCTGCTTCTAGTTTGATATAAATAGAGATACTGTGTACTTGGATTGAAGACTTACAATCATAGATTCGCCCGATGCACACTTGTGTTTCAAGCAACTCCATATTTTTCTTAGAAATAATGTGTATTACGTATAAGAAATAATCATTCGTTATATTTTTTAAATTTATTTCTGTTCCTTAATGTATCTAATTTCGTTTTATAATTAAATACATATGATATAGTTAAGTTGTTCTACTATTTACATTATGTACACATGATGTTACAAGACTAGTATAGCATCAAGAGTGGTGGCCAGAATTTCTAGTCTATTACAATTACATGTGTCAATTTTCCTATTTAATCACTTTACTGCCACAATAATATATAGAAAATTGAAAATTTCAAAACATGATACTCAAACATAAAAATAAAAAGGAAACAAATCTATATATTATTGTGGTAGTATCTTCCGTGGTTCGTCCAGTCTCACCGGCAGAAATCTCATCAAAAGAATAGATACCTGAGTAGTCTCCCTTTGTTACATAATGAATGGGTAAGCCTATGGGTGGGTAATTAACGGCCCACAGTTTGAATGTGGCCTACCAAAGCATTTTCTTCGACCCGCGGGAGCAATCAGGAAAAAAACAAACAAACTTCAGGGTGCGAAAATATTTTCTATTTTATGATCTACCTATATTTGTGAATAAATTATTTCTTACATGAGAATCAACAAGAGAAAAATAGATAATCTGTAACTGACACAAATTTGCACGTAATGTTGAAGATCTCAACACACAACCTCACTCCTTATTTGTGAGAGGTTATATGATTAATTAAATTACTTATACTGACTGATATGTAATTTGCACCTAAATAAATTTATTAAATCTTCTTCTGTGTATAGCTATTGTTTTTATTTATATTTATGCAATTTACACTTCACATTAAATGAAGTTTAATGTTAACTAATGAATACAATTTATAGGGTGCGTCCCTCCGCTAATCACGGCTCTGTTAGTGACCCCCTGGTCAAAACTATTGCCCATCTCTGGATTAGCCTATTCATTTTGTAATGTAGTGTAAAAAGATTTGAATTCAATGTTTAACTGTAGGAACCCATAGAGAATCACCAGATGTTTTATTGACAGTCGTTGAACACAAGTTGACCTGTCACAAAGCTCGCTGATTGGTTGGGGGGGGGGGTTACGTGACTGGGAAACTGAGGGAAAATCAGTTTGCTTAGTGGAAGATGGCCTTCGGACTGGACAGATAATGGCGTCAGTGTTAATATTCACGCGCGCGTTAAAGTTTGGAATCAGGTAATGAAGATGCATGCATAAAAAATAGTCAAAGCCTCTGTGTTCCTGATTTTCCAAGACAAACAAAGATAGAAATGGGGAACGATACAACACATTTACAAATACTTGGACTTTACCAGAAAATTGAAAAACTGTAGAAGATGAGAGTAAAGGAGATACCAATTATAGATTGTGCCCTTGGAACGGACACTAAGTGTTTGGAAAAAAAAAAAGACTGGAAGAATTGGAAATTAGAGAAAGAATCGAAACCATACAGACAACAATATTGTTAAGATCTGCTTAAATACACAGAAGATTCATAAAGACCTGAGGAGAGTCGCTGTCACCCCAGTGAAAAACCAACAACTCTCACCGATGGGAAAAAAAACCCGGAAATAGTGATATACCCAAATGCAGCAAACTGGCACAAAAGGAGTGAAAGGCAAGGAACAACTGTGTGAGAAAGGTGATCCATTGGGAATTGTGGATGAGATTAAAGTATTAATATTATGCAAAATGCCTTAGACCCGAGTGACAACATTGATAGACTCTTTGTGCCAAGGAAAGAAGGAAGCGGACTTGCGAGCATTGAGAATTGTGTGGATGCAACAACCCAGGGACTCAAAGAATATCCAAAAAATGTAAAGAAAGATAATTACAGTCGGCAGTAATAGCAATATCGATAGAATTAACTTGAGGACAAACAGAAAAGCAACAAACAAATCTAGAATACAAAAATGCGAAGAAAAACAACTGTATAAATACTTCAAGTGAAAAACTAAGAAAATTACACATGAGTTATGGTCAAGATTACAATGATAATTTGACTTTATTTGAATAGCATGAGAAAAGCATCTGGCTCGGAACCACAAGGTTCCAGTGTCAATACCAGCCCTCATATGGTTACGAAAGGGTTAATCTCAAGGGAGAAACTGTAGTTGAAGCACAAAATAATTTAGCCCCTTTTAATATCAATTCGTATCGAGGTTTCTGTTCTTTGTCATATTGGATCGAATTTCGCATCTGGGTGTGTCTTTCTCTAGGTTCCATCTTGCTCTTTTAAAATCATGGAACAACACAGAGACATATTCTTATGTGTGTGTGTGTGTGTGTGTGTGTGTGTGTGTGTGTGGAGTGGGTGCGATCAGAGATGGAGAAACACATCTTGCTGGCACATGATATATGCACAAACCAGAATCTGTCCTAGAAAATGAGATGCATAAAATATCTGGGACTTTGAGATACAAACAGACCACCCAATCCCGAGCAGAAGATCAGACTTAGTATTAAATAACAAGGAAAAAAAACAACAAAATGTTCCAGCATACAATTGAAGAAAAACAAAAGAAAGCGAAAAATATACAAATATTTGGATATTGCCAGAGAGCTGAACAGGCTATGGAACATGAAGGTGAAAGTGATACCAATTGTAGTTGGTGCACTTGGAACGGTCCCTAAAGGTCTGCAAAAGATACTGGAGGAACTGGAGATCATAGGAAAAATCGAGATAACCTAGAACACATCACTGTTAAGATCAGTTAAAATTCTGAGAAGAATCCTGGAGACCTGAAGAGATTTGCTATCACTCAGTCTTCAGTGAAAAACAACCTATGAAAATTGGTATGAAAAGTTTGCAGGGGGTGAAATAACAGTCCCGGAGAATTAATTAAGACCTCCGAGGGGTTTTGGATATTGAAAATAATTAATGGGCTTATCGAATAGGATCAATCACGTATCCTGTTGTTTCTGCTCGAATTGAAGTTATTTTGCAAATTAAAAAAAAAAAATTGAGTCATTATGCGTTTTAGTTGGCTGACAGCTTGAACCAATAGAAAACCGCACATTTTATGCCCACAAACACAAAAAAAACTCTTCTCACCCAACGCCACTATTCCCCATACAAATCTAAACATTATTATACATGAGTAGTGATCAAAAAGTATCGAGATTAAACTTGAAATCTTTCACTACTTTAAACCGCTCATAGTGACTCTACCACTAGGAACTGCTTCTTCAATAATCCCACGCAAGCAAAGTACAAAAGTTGATGGTTAGTTCAGTATAAAAGACTCAGATTACAATGATAATTTAACTTTATTTGAATAGCATAAGAAAAGCATCTGGCTCGGAACCACAAGGTTCCGGTGTCAATAGCAGCCCTCATCAACTCAGCGTGTGAGTAGTACAGAGGATCTATGCGGTAAAGTGGGGGAGCTGATGGTAGGTGTAGCGCTACACATCAGACGCCAAAAAATCTCCTGGGTCTAGCGCTAGTGAAGCCTGGCTGATACCGACAATAGGCCACTTCGTCGACTTTACTTTATTTGAATAGCATGTGTTCTGGGGGTGAATAGATAGTGAACTTTGAAATATCCCGTTATCTTATTATAATGGAGATTGTGTATTTTTCTGTCTGTAACCGAAACTATATTCCTACTCAAGTCAAAATTCTCTTAGTTATTGACATCACATTCTCCATGATTTTAATTTTATCTAAACCTCAATTATTAATAAAATTGTCTTACATTATTAATACTGTTAACTATGTCTACGTACTGATAACATGCAATTATATTTATATATACAACAAAATAGCGGTTTACAGTGTGACCGGAAAGGCTAATTTGCATATTAATATTAAAAAATCGAATTTAATAAATATGTGCTTAGTATTATTGATTTCTAACTGTTTTGGTTTTATTTTAATGAATATAAACAAAAATCTCTTCAATGAATCTTAAATTAAATCCATTAACAAGAAAACATAACTGTCATTTTATTCTTTACTTCCTCTTATAACTAAATACTTAAATTAGAAAAAATAACAATGAAAGACGAGAGTGATGGAAGAGCAAGTTTCAGTTGTTCCATTTTTTATTATACTCCCTCTGTTTCAAATCTTTTATTATACTCCCTCTGTTTCAAATCTTTTTATCTGTATTCTTATTTAGTTTCATTAGCCTTTCTAATTTAATACAACATTTTATTACATTAAAACTTAAATACTTGCACCCGGAGGGTGCATATATTTGCTAGTACAATTAAAAGTACCAAGAAAATTTGGTACAGTCTCGGGGAAAATTGGTAGGCAAAGAAGTTCTTTATCTAAAAAATAAAATTAGAATTTCAAATTTAAAGGAGGGGTCTCCGTGGCGGAATAGTTAACATGTTGGACTGCGACATCGTAGTAAACGAGTTCGAACCCCACGAGCGCTATTACATTTACTCTTGCACAACATATGAACCTCCTCATCTCCCAGCTATGGATCAAATAGTACCCCTAATGTCCTTCTGCAAGGATGGCTTTGGCATTAAATAATCAATGAAAGTTGTTATGCCATTAAACAAAGAAACCAAACCTATCTTTACTGCATTCGTATTATGCTACATTGGAATTTCAAGACTTTTTCTAATAAATATATTTTATTTTAAATAAATTCTAAACATATTCTCCAAAATTGTTTTCAGGAATTTTCCCCAAGAAACATGGAGCTAGCCTATCTGAACTCACACACACAAATGTAACACACACATAATATATATATATATATTAATACTCTTGTTCCTTAATCTTTCGACCGTTATCATCTTGCAACACCCTATGGTTAAAAATGAGAGCGTCCAAATCGTCCAATATGTAAATCCTGATTATCTGGTGTCGCTTATCCGCCGAATTCTTGTTTATTTTGAGTTTCATCATCTCAGCTAAATAATGGACCATTCCTTTTTTATTATAAAGAAAGTAAGGGAAGAAAAAGGAGGTGCTACACAGAAAAATACAATAAGAAAGAAAGAAAGAAAGAAAGAAAGAAAGAGAATAGGGGAAAAATAGAGAAACATAGAGGGAACATTAACGCTAATCTGTTACAATCGAACATAATGAAAAGATGAAAAAAGGAAAGAAAGAAGAGAGAGAGAGAGAGAGAGAGAGAGAGAGAGAGAGAGAGAGAGAGAGAGAAGAGAGAGAGAGAGAGAGAGAGAGAGTTGAATCAAGATAATTATACATTTTACATATTGAGCTATTTAGCAATAGCTCTTAAGTAAACATATCAAACATTGTAGTAATTAAATTATCATACTGTGGCATATCCACGGGTCCTGCTAATATATATATATATATATATATAATATATATATATATATATATATATATATATATATATATATAAGTATAGAAATAACAAAAGACTTAGAGATTTAGCATTATAGTCTATTTCAGGGAGCTATGATGATGATTTTTATAAATCAAAATATTGTTCAATATTAGCTATGAATATGATATAAAACATTTTAGCTTCCTGAAATAGACTATAATGCTAAATCTCTAAATCTTTTGTTATTTCTCTACTTATATATTTGCTCTGTGACTCTAACATTAAGAGCACACATTGAGCTCTCAAACTGCGACAGGTTTAAAAAAAAATAAAACTCTTGTGTCCTAAGGAAGATTTCTTCTCCGGACTTTTGGATTATATATATATATATATATATATATATATATATATATATATATATATATATGAAAAGGTGGAATGAAAACATCACACAATGCTGTTAAAGAAGAAAACAGTTTATAATATAATCATAGCTGATACTGATCAATATTTCGATTTTACAAAAATCATCATCAGAGTTCATTCACTCCGTAGTTGTTTGGGTCGGAGAGGAATGTAAAATCAGTTTACAAAACAAAAAACCTTAATACTGCAAAAAAGAACGAAAGTCGTTACAATATTCACCAATGTGGGCATTCGCGCCATATATATGTCGGTCATGTCTCTATGTATACCTTTTGTCATCCAAATGTAGCGGATTTTTGAGATGTTGGCAACAATTTAAACGGAAAGTGATGGGTATTAAGAAATGTGACGGTTGGAATTCAAAAGATTTTTAGTAAAGGAATTTTTTACGATTAATTATTTTTATTTTTTAAAATTTTTATTTTTAAGTTCTGTATTTCATAAATGATTAGATATTTACTGTATTTTGTTTTTATATATAAAGTAAAAAAAAATGTGGGTGGGCCCACATATATTATATATATATATATATATATATATATATATATATATATATATATATAAGCAATAAGAAATGCTGAAAAAATATGACTGGCCAATACAAAAGAAATTCAGGCATAATGGGCAATATTCAGATGTAACGGATTCCAATATTCCCAAAAATAAATAAATAAATAAATAAAATGTCTAGTTTAGTCAAAGTATTGGATTCATGTACGTCAACGAAATATTCTTTATTGTGATAAAATATCTCTACGATCGGACATTTTATTTCACTCTACCTACAGAAAAAGAAAAAAAAGCTGCAGACGTTGATTATATAAATATTTAGTACTTTTTATACACCCCATGAAAATGACAAAATGGATGGAGTATCGATGGGGGGGTGGGATGGAGTGGAAAAAAAGAATGAATTGATCAAAATGTTTATCGAGAAGATTCGTGCAGATTTTATGTGTCTGATTTCATTACAAACGACTGGAAAAGGTAAGATGTTGCCGAAGACTTATTATCTTTTTATGAAATGGCGTCTGTCTACCATAACTCTGTCCCAAGTTGTTTAGAACACGCGAAAGAATGAACATACATACATTTTGCTCAGTATTTGGAGGGCTTCAAGAATATTTATCCTTTGTTATTGGAACAACAAAACAGTAAACACTGTCACTAAATACATAACCGCATTAATAATTTTTACATTCACATAATAAGCGAATGCAGTAAACCCGCGCAAAGACAGTACAAGACTAGACACGACTGTGTGGGAAAGATGATTCATTGGGAACTATGCAAGAAACTCAATTTTCACCATTAAACTAAATGGTAAAAACCCATCAATAGCACTGGCCTTTCGGGACCTGTGTCTATCAATGAAATTAATAGCATCGATCCCAGGGGAATATCCCCCCAGGCAACACCTGCCCCCTCGATTTAAAGGGGCAGGACTGGGTTTATTGCCCAGCGTCTGAGGCGCCCCCACGAAGGGGAATGCCGACGGGATCGACGCATTTTTTGTGTCTACCACATATGAGTTTCGGCTTGTGGGTGGGTCCACATAAAAATGTCCTTGTGTCACGCCCTCATAAGTGGGGTGAAAGGCAAATACCTTGGTATATGCACAAGCCTGAATCTGTCCTGGAGAATGAGATACACAAAATTCTCTGGGACTTTGAGGTACAGAAGGATGACCTAATCCCGGCCAGGAAACCGGACCTAGTATTAATTGACAAGAAAGAGAGAATCTGCCATCTCTTGGATTTTACTCTCCCAGCCGATCACCGAGTGAAAATGAAAGAAAGCGAAAAGATAGGCAAATACTTGGACTTTGCCAGAGAACTGAGGAAACCGTGGAATATGAAGGTGAAGGTCGTACCAATTGTAATTGGTGCCCTTGGAACAATCTCCCCAAACTCTGGAAAAGAATTTGGGTGAACTGGAAATCAGAGGAAGAACCGAGACCGTCCAGACTACAGCACTGTTGGGATCAGCTAGAATACTCAGAAGAGTCCTGGAGACCTGAGGAAACTTGCTGTCACTCAGCCTCCAGTAAACCACCAGCTACGGCAAGTGTGAAAAACAACAACAACAATAATAATAATAACAACAATAATAATGATAATGATAATAATAATACAATTAATTAATCAAATAAAAGAAAACACAACACCAGTATAAATAGAACACCAATATAATGAAACAATCCAATGTTGTATTGTTTTACATTTCCCCTGATGATGGCCCGTGAAGAGGCAGAAAGTATTCTGGAGCAGATAAGTTACGGCAGATACATCAGCCAATTCCAGCCTTATATCATATCATCTATTTGGCAAAAGGATTATGAACAAAATTTGCAGTCACAAAATGTCTGCACAGTTCAACCAAATATATATATATATATATATATATATATATATATATATATTAACAACATAGCCTGTGTGGGTTCATATGGAGGATGAGCTGTTGCCCATGCAGCAAATCCCCCCTTTCCACACTGATGCTGTGATCTAAGGGAAAGGTAAGGGGCCAATACAGTTTGGCAACGGTAGTGTCGCAGGAGTTGATGGGTAATACTGGATTTCAGCATCACACCACCTTAGGGACTCCGGCTCCTGATTTATTTTCGGGGTTTACTCCCCTAGTCTTTCCTTGAAAGGCAGCAGAGGTTTTGTGTCAGACTTCTCCTTGAGTTGATGGGTTGCCGACCAAGGCAAGCCATTTGGGGATTTATGCGAGTAGTAAGTACCACAATCTTACTACTATCGGTGTTCCTGAAAAAGATTTGAGGTTGGGGATACGGTATATTTTGCATTTGTGTATCAATGAATAAGTAGATTTCTGAAAGTGAGAAGCCAACCAAACTGATGAGCAGACATTTTGTCATTTTATTCATACTGTAATTTAGGCACTGCCAAAATGTTGTCTGCCTTTTCATTTTAAAAACGAATTAAAATTGATTTTTAATTAATATTGTTTTGTTTTGCTTTTTGACTGGTGCTCATTGTATTACTACTTTTCGACTTGGAAAATTGACCTTAAATAATTAATTTAATTAATTAATTTTAAATAAATAAATAAATAAATATGATTTGTTTAACTTCATGTGTATCAAGACACTAAATTGGGAGAAATATTTTTAATGTTATATATATATGTGTGTATTAAAAACAGTTTAAATACTCTTCCTATTCTGTAGGTGACGATAGCCGAGCGGTTAAGCTGTCCGACTAATGCTGAATCAATCGAGTTTCTATCCCGGCTGTAGGTAGCTTACAAATGTCTAGCCATACTGAAGAGACATGATACGTCGAAACACGGTGTCTGTGGATGACTATATATATATATATATATATATATATATATAGAGAGAGAGAGAGAGGGAGAGAGAGAGAGAGAGAGAGAGAGACAGACAGACAGACAGTACTTTTTCGCCGAGGCTTGGCTCTTCAGGCCGGGATCGATTCTCGACCTACGAACTACTAAGGAAGGGAATTTTACTGATATATATATATATATATATATATATATATATATATATATATATATATATATATATATTCGCACGAGCAGGATGTGACACAAGGTCAATTTCTTAAGCGGAGTTCAACAGGTTTGAATTCAGAGTTTTCCTTCTTCTAGACCGGTTGCCTAACCAAGGTTAAAGGGCCCAGTCTGTCCTATTATTTATCCACAGCTGGAGGATTCGTACCTTTCCCTGGTGTATTAGCGCTAAATGAAATGCAACTACCACATCCAGGATTTGAACTCGGGGCGACGAGTCCATTTCCCATGACTTTAACCATTACACCACGCGCTTCCATACTGATATAAGTACATACATCCATACATACAGATTGCTAGGAGAGTTCGATCCGTTTTAAGGTGAGCCTTACAATTTTATTCTAATCAGCAGCCACAAGCAAATTTATATAATGATTTGGCATTGAATAATTAAATTGGGGGTGATATTCATTAAACACCAACCCGCCTTTCGCGACGGCGGCGGCGGAGCTGTGAATGTTTTGCGGTGGTGGATCTGTGTTTACACTGTGTATAGAACGTGCCACACGCACATCCACTTAATCCTGTTTATTCTCGTCACTGACTGTTCGGCATTTTTAGTTTTACCAATTAGTTTATGTTAATTCTTTATCTATTTCATTAGACCAAAGTAAATAGACTAAATAAATAAATGGATAAATAAAAAAATGAAAATAAAATAATATCTCTATTAATAATGGAGATTCGCTTCCGGTTTTTGTCTGTAACAAAAATTACGTCACTGCTTACGCCACATTACCCAAAATCGTCATAACATAGAATAAATACACTCAAAATTTGAACTTGCAACATTAGACAGTCCTCATTGTTTTTTAAAACAAGTTTTAATAAATACATGACTGGTATTATATATCTATATATAGTTTGTTTTATTTTAATACATATTTAAAGTTTACATTTCAAATTATTTTATTTTTTTAATCCTTTAATGAATTTGATGATTTTACTTACTTAGGGTACAAACTCGCTGACATTGATTTTTTAACTCCCGCCCCTCAGGCAATATGTTTCAAAAATCTAATTTTACATCGCCCGGAGGGTGTTTTTTTAATTTTGTACTAGTAATAAATAAATGAAATAAAAAAATATTCAAAATTGTAAACTTTTGATTTGATTTATTTGTTTAATGGCATATCAAAATTCGCGAGTTATTTAATGCCAGGTTTACCCGCGGAAACAGACGCAGGAAATGGTTTCTAAAGATTGTTCAAAATGGATTGCGTAGAGAGATGGATATCATTAAAGAATCTTCTTCACAAGGTAGGCCATCTTTATTTATTCTTTTATACATTCCTAAAAATATTTTAGCTTATAAAATATTCGGTTATTTCTAAGTCTAACATGATCAAAGGGGAACCACTCTTGGCTGATAAATTTATGATATGATATTTATTTATTTTCCCATTAAACTAACCCTAAACCCTAACCCTAAACCCTAATCCTAAACCCTGACCCTAACACCGTCTTTTTTTCCCTAGTAGATCGATAAATAGATAAATAATTTATCAGTCAAGAGTGGTTCCCCTTTGTTTATGTTGGACTTATAAGAAATAACCAAATTCTACTAGAAAATTCTTGTTGCTTCCTATTCCCATGATTCTGTTTTAGACACACATCTCCCTATCCCACCCCAGTCTCTCTCCCCCTCTCTCTCCCCGTCTCTCTCTCTCTCAAATCTTCACTATTTCTTTTATTTTCATTTTCTTAATTTCCATTGTAAGTAAAAAAGTCGACGGGGTTGCCTAATGTCGGTGTCAGCCAGACAGTAGTGGAGTCTATCCCCTTTCACTAGCGCTAGACCAAGGAGATTGTTTTTACGTCTGAAGTGGAGTGCCACACCTACCACCAGTTCTTCACTTTACCGTACAGATCCCTGCGCTACTCATACACTGAGTTATCGAGGGCTGGTATCGAACCAGGAACCTTGCAATTTCTAGCTAACTGCTCTACCGACTGAGCTGAACCGGCCCTAATTGTAGTTTATTTTTAGGTTTTGATTTGGTTTCTTTGTTTAATGACATATCAACCTCCGTGGTTTATTTAATACCAATGCCATTCTTATAGAGGAACAGTAGCAGTACTATTTAACCTACAGTTGGGTAGATAAGGGGATTCATACCTTTCCCAAGGGTATTAGTTCGAAAGTGAACATAATTACGCGACTGGTGTTTGAGCTCGCTTCCAACGATGTCACAACACGGAGACTCCCACACCCGAATAACTTTTGGATAAAACGTTTACTTTTATTTCGACTCTTAGAAAAGAATTTGGACTCAATGTAGAATAAGATATCATTCAAATAAAATAGACAGTGCTTAGAGTACGCTGATTGTATTCCCAGCAGACTATTAAGACCGCCCCATCCCAATAAAAAGGGGATGTCCTGGGGAGGACACTAAACTACATCTGATAGTGAGGCTCCTTACCTGGAGATCTGGGAAGTATGTAGTACCCCTTCATTAAGATTACTCCCAGGTCGACTCTGGCTCGGGGTGGTAGTACTTGTTACGGTCCTATCTATGGGTCAAATAGATCTATTTGAAAATTATTAGTATTGGATAAGAATACGCGAAACTATAGAACTGTGTGCAAACACATTATCATTATCAAATAGTTAGGAAGACTTGAAATCTAAGCCTTATCGTTTGTTACTTAAAATCATATAACTGTATACAAATTATTGGTGTTTGGTAATAATACTTGAAACCATATAAGTGTAAAAAAATGATTAATATTAAATAGTAATAGTGACTTTAAATCATATAATTGTGTATAAATTATTGGTATTAGATAAGAATACATAAAACCATATATCTGTGCGCAAATTATTTGTATGACAGGAATACTTTATATCAATATAAGCATATAATGAACGCGATTCCTTAACCTCTAAGCATAGAATAATCCTAGACGGGGGGACATGCCGTTAAAATCAACTAATCAATCAATTAATTATGAACAAATTTATATTTTTTGTCGAATTGGATTTACTTTGGCTTTTCCTATGACAAGAGCTTAAAAAAATAATTATCCTTACACTATGTATAGAAACTTGGGAATAATTGTCCTTATCTAGCACATAAGATTTAGTTTATACTTTAATCCAGTTCGAAAAGCCAGACGTGTCCGACATTTTTGGTCTAATGAGTAAAAAGGAAACTGACTTTAATCCACAGTCACAAGTAACACATATCTTATTATAATGGAGATTGTGTGTTTTTCTGCCTTTAACCGAAACTATATTACTACTCAAGTCACAATTCCTTTAGTTATTTACGTCACATTCTCCATGATTTTATTTTTTATTAAAACCTCATTTATTAATATTATTTTTACATTATCAATACTGTTGATCATATCTACATACTAATTGCATGCAATTGTATTTATATACAACAAAATAGCGGTTTACAGTATGAATGGGAAGGCTAATTTGCATATTGATATAAAAAAAAATTATTTTAATAAATATGAGCTTAGTATTATTGATTTCTAATTGTTTGGTTTTATCTTAATGAATATAAACAAAAATATCGGGGATAAATCTTAAAATAAATCCATTAACAAGAAGAAATAACTGTAATTTTATTCATTACTCTCTATTTTAACTAAACAGTAAAATTTAGCAATGAAAGACGGAGTGATAGAAGAGTGGGTTTCAGTTGTTCTATTTTTCGATTACATCCCCCTATGTTTCAAATCTTTTTATTTGTATTCTTATTTAGTTTCATTAGCCTTTCTAATTTAATATAATATTTTATTACATTAAAACTTAAATACTTGCACCAGGAGGGTGCATATATTTGCTAGTAATATTTGAATGACATTACGATTTCAAATTTGGGTGCTTATAGGTATGTACCAAACCCCTTCACCACAGACACAAGTATGGGACGACTATCGAAGATAGAACTTGCTATTAACAGTAATAAGGGATCTGCAAGACTAACTTGCTAACCCAATTCGGGTGCTTGTATGGAGAATTTCAATAAAGAAAGCTTCCGTTATTTCAGTATAATGTACAAAAAGAATATGTAGAAAATTAATATTTACCTTCATTACCAAGTAAATAAGGTTCAATAATTTGATTCGTTTAATTGTTTTACCGAAAAGTTACATTTGTGTCCGAAGATTATACGAGGGTGAGCCAAAAAGTAATGCCATTTGTTTAGGATAGGTATAATGAGCCTGAGAGTATCTTCACTACAGATTTCAGATTTTTAACTGGAATTGTAGAATACACCGACTGCACCTCTGCAGAGGGATGAGACCAGCTCCCAATGGGGCCACCTGTTGGCCGTGGGTGGTGACCCGTGATGCTTAAGGATGGAATCCTAGTGGTTGAGTAGCTCATGACATACAACACTCAACTTTGGTCTTTACTTTACAAATAATGTTTGCCTCTTACAAAAGTGAATAGTGAGTTCATGGGGCCAAAGAGATGATAGTGATTATTCCAGTGATGAGGAAGTGAAATCTGTAGTGAAGAAGTGGCACAAAGAACAGTCAACAGAATTTTACGGTGCAGAGATACATGCTCTCATTCAAAGGTGGAATATTGCTATTGAGAGAAACAGTGACTATGTGGAAAAGTAGGGATGTGATCCACAGAGGACCAGCTTCATTTTGATGTATGGTATATTTTCCTGTGTTGGTAATTATATCTGTCCTAAACAAAATGGCATTACTTTTTGACTCACCCTCGTAAATCAGTAATCGTCATAAGTTGACATCTTCGTAGTTGTGAGAGGGAAAGACTAAATAAATATGTCAGATTGGCTAATTGAAGACGTATTTTTTAAATGTTACAGTCCAATAAAAAGTAAAGCAAATGACTAAAACTTAGGTTGTTGGAGGCGCGTAGTGTAATGGTTACCGTCGTAGGAAATGGACACATTTCACATATCACTAATAACCTTGGGAAAGGTTCGAATCCAACTATTCTTCCTCCAGCTATGGGTAAATAGCAGGGCAGACTAAGTTCTTAACATTGGTATGGTAACCGATCTAGGAGAAGGAAAACTCTGAATTCAAACCAAAGGGAATCTCTTCTCGTTAGTCAAAACAACTCTTCCTCCTTCTTCTCGCACGAGCAACCCATTACTAGTAAGTACCTCATACATCTGGACTTGTGCCATAACTAAGCAAATCTTAGTAAATAATTATGCATCTGAGGTGGAGCGCCACAGCTACCATCAGCTCCCCGTGCAAACTAGGTTCGCATATAATTTACAAGTGAATACAAAAGTGAATAGTGAGTTCGATTCTCACTGGGTGTCTCAATTCAAGATCTTCTTCTATGCCTGCTTCGCGTGGTGTATATATATACTAACCCCCCACCCCGCACGAGTAGGATGTGACACAAGGTCTTAAGCGAAGTTTGACAGGTTTGAATTCGGAGTTTTCCTTCTCTTAGACTGGTTACCTAGCTAAAGTTAAAGAGCCCAGTCTGCTCTACTATTTACCTATAATTGGAGAGAGAATAGTTGGATACATACATTTCCCAAGGGTATTAGCGTCATGTGAAATGCAAACAGCTTCGTCCAGGATTTGTACTCGGGTTGACGAGTCCAATTCTTACGACTCTAACCATTACACCACGCGCCTCCGATGAAGGGGTTCTTCGCGTGGTGTAAAGATTTGAGAGCTAAGATATCGGACCATTGTCAATGAATTCGATTCACACTAGGTGCCCTATTCTTCTTGCTCTTGTGCCAAACTAAACACAGTTTGCTAAATGACTTCTTTCTTTCTTTCTTTCTTTCTTCAAATATTTCTTTTTTCGTTTTTTTCTCTCTCTCTCTCTTTTCGATTCAAGTCTCACTGTTCTTTCGATTCCTCTTTTCTTTTTTCTTTCTTTCCGCATTTCTGTCAGCCATTTTTCTATCAAATATTGCTTTTTCCGATCACCAATCGTTCTGACGTCGTAAAAAGGCTTCTGACTTTTTACGTCAGTTGGGAACGTCAATGTAAAAAAAAACCAAAACAAAAAATAAAAAGACAATTTCTGATTCACGCAAGCATAAAAAAGATCCAAACCTCGTAAAATCATTACCGTTTCTAGGTTTCTAGCGTTTGCCTTTGCGCATGTGCCTGCGCACGTGACCATGAAGGCTTTTCATTTAACCGCGTAAATTTGGCACCCTTCCCTTTACAGGATTGTCTCGATTTGAGTGATAGAAATGTCGAAGATTTCCCCTCGAAAATGCTCAGCTGATGAAGCTCCTTACAAATTGTTTTTTCTGATTTCAAATTTATTTAACAGACTCTTGTAAAATGGAAACTAACTTTAAAACAATGCAGGTGATTTTGTTTGTTCTTGTGTCTTCGCTTCTCTGCACAGGGATTTAACGGCATGTTAACCCCTCTAGGTTTATTTTAAGTCTAGAGTTTAGGGAATCACGTTCATTATACAGTTACAACCTAGAGCAAAAAAGCTAGTCTCGCAGATCTATCACCATTGAATAGTGAATTCGATTTTCTCTTGATGCCCCATGTTTGCGACTATGTGTCGTGGTGAATGGGTTGGTCCAATACTTATTGGATACACCGGTCCAAGCTATAATCGTAATTGATCGTATCTAAATAGTGAGTTTTAGGTTCAAACAAGATGAAAAACTACTTTAAGTGCTTTAACTCTTGGCATACTTTAAGCCGCCACAGCGGCTCTCACACCACACCAAAGCAAAGTAAAAAAAAAAAAAAACAAAAAACAACCCCCCTCCCCAAAAAAACAAACAAACTAGTAGCCAGTTCCTTATAATTGAGCAGAATGACTCAGTTTACAATAATGATAGGACTATTTGAATAGAATGAGTTCTGAGATGAATAGTGAACTTTGAAATATCCCATCATACAGGTAAACAATACAAACAAAAATGATACAGCCGTGGAGGAAATTTGGTAGGCAAAGAGTTTAAAACACTTATTAATATTGAACGAAGAAGTAAATAAAAAAAAAAGATTTTATATAACTGATATCTCTAATGCGGAAATAAAAATGCAGATTCCTCAAATTCTGATCTCTGTTCTATGATGTACATTAAAATAAATTTCGAAATAAAAGATAAAATATAAATTATACAGACAATATATAAGCATTTGTTCTGGCATATCTTTTAAAAGTCGAACAATCTAAAGCAAAAAAAGTGAATTAGAAAATAATTTGTTTTTTGATATAAAGAAGAAAAGAAAAGAGGTTAAAACCCTCAGATTTTTTTACTTCGTTTTATTATTGCTGTCTTACTATTATGAAAAATAAAAACATATCTTTTACTTAGAAATTCTTAATGATTTTCCTCTATTATTTCCCATCTATTTCATTACGCCATATTGAATGCATTATATTTACCCATAATGCTTTGGGCTACTTCGCTCAACATTAACCTTTTTACAACTCCGGTCGACTTGAACCAATCCAGTCAAGTCATTCATTCAGAGCTAAGATCTAGGATTAACTTTCATGATTTACATGCACAACAGATTTATTTTGAATGAGTCCATTACATCGTATATATTTTTTGATTTTTTAATATCTTTAGGCCCTGCCAACCATTAAAAAATGTCTCTTTCTAAATTCCTTCTATGCAAATCTTTTCAAGTGAATGTCTTAACATCCCTGATTTCTGCTAATGCGCATACACAAAGGAATACAATGATAGATTTACGCAAACATTATTGCATACACATGTACAGATGCACCGGGACGTTTAAACGCCATACAAGCGTACAAACATATATTTCTGCGTTTATAGTCGCATCCATGCATATAAGCTTATCAGGTCGTACACACTCGTATGTACACGCATGCGTACATTGAGGTTTGTTGCATCTATTGTGTACATATATATATTTACCAACCCCTCCGCATATGACACAAGGTCAATTTCTTAAGAGGAGTTCAGCTGGTTTGAATTCAGAGTTTTCCTTCTCCTAGACCGGTTGCCTATCCAAGGTTAAAGAGCCCAGTCTGTCCTACTATTTACCCATAGCTGGAGGGAGAGTAGGATTCATACCTTTCCCAAGGTTATTAGCGCTAAGTGAAATGCAACGTCCAGGATTTGAACTCGGGGCGACGAGTCCATTTCCCATGACTTTAACCATTACACTACGCACTTCCTATTGTGTACATATATGTTACAGCCAAGTACACACGCTCTTTTGTGTTCACACACACATACACACTACACTACACTACACTACACTACACTACACACACACACACACACACATATATATATGTATACATATTTGGATTTTTTTTTCTTTGTACAGAATGTGCGTATTTTCCGTTAGGATATATCGGTAATTAGAGAAGGGGGGCATGCATGTAATTTTAGATGTTGTGAAATGGAGCTATTATCTGTCATATGAAGAGTTAAACGGCGTGACAAAGTCATAAAGGTAAAACCGATGTAGGTATTTTCCTTTTTTGGGAGACAACAACATCCTAAGGGACATTTAAATTTGTATACTACATTGGTCTCATTAAGACGACTTGTCTTTACCTCAACGACTTTGTCACGCCGTTTAACTCTTCATATGACAGATAATAGCTCTATTTCACAACATCTAAAATGACATGCATGTCCCCACTCTAATTACCGATATATCCCAAGGAAAATACGCACATTCTGCACAAAGAAAAAAAAAAAATCCAAATGCTAGAAGCTTTATACATCAAACAATACAAACCATCCTTAAATAATATATATATATATATATATATATATATATATATATATATATAGTCATCCACAGACACCGTGTTTCGACGTTTCACGTATCTTCAGTGTGGCTAGGCACAGCAACTAACTCCGACCAGGAGCAAAACCCGACTGACTTTACGTCTGCCCGATCCGTTAACCTCTAGGCCATCGCCAGATGTCATTAAGGAGCGGTGTTTTAACTCTTTTAAATGCATACATCTATGTATATACTTTACGATCACCAGAGAGATCAAATCTGTAAACAGATGATTATTGCGTTATGCTGGTGAAAGTTTATTAAAGTCGCTCCTAAAGAGTTCTACCGGGTTACAGGAGCACACACACACACACACACACACACACATATGTATATATATATATATATATATCTTTCAGACTTCGATTTAGCAACCACAAATTAGCCATTCGGCAAGGGTTTCAATATGCACCTATAGCAAAACTCTTCAACAAGCCACAGCACACACACTTGGACAATCTGAAATTGTCCTAATAGATGACAACTTTACATACACTCTGAGCACAAACAAAAAGAAACAAAAGTGATAGGACACGACCGCACACACACAAGGTTTATTTCAAATACCCTTGGGAAATGTATGTATCCAACTATAATCTATATATATATATATATATATATATATATATATTTATAGAATACATATTGTTTGGGCTTTGGTGTGAAGCATTAGGAATAAAATACCAGAAACTCGAAATTAAACGAATGAAACGAAACTTAACAATTCAAAACCGAGTTTCTATTTTATTCCTAATGCTTCACACCAAAAGCCCAGACAATATATATATATATATATATATATATATATATATATATATATATATATAACACACTTATTTCAACTAGAAGCATACGTGGATCCCTCAACAACACACACACACACATATATATATATATATATATATATATATATAACACTTTTTTCAGACTCATTTTTCTATTTAATTCGATAGATAGGGCCCTAACAGGTACTACCACCCCGGGCCAGAGTGGACCTGGGAGTAATGGTGATGAAGAGATACTCCGCACTCCCCAGGAAAGCTAGATAGAGTTACCATTGTCAGTACCCTAAGTTCACTTACATTATACAGGTGGTAGTTTAAAATCTGAGATGTATTTATGATACACTCTGTACTTTCTTCACTTTTGTTCCATTTTTATCTTTCCCTCGACCTTTTCTATTTGTTTTTTTTTTTAACGAACAAGCTTTTATGTCCTTTCTTCCAAGTTATCATATTTTTCTCATTTTGAATTTTTGTTGCAATCTACTTATTTCCTCCCGTTCCCGCCATTCTCTTTCTTATATTTCCATTCCAATCTTTTTATATACGTGCATATTCCATCTCGTCATTCCTTTGTCTCTTCCGATTATCTATTCCATCAGTCATCGAATTTTTATCATTAATAACTGAAGAATATTAATGTACGAGGAACGTTCGGTAAATAATATCTATTTTTTTTTCACGTAAACTATGACACATACAAGAAACACAATGACATTGTTGGATTGAGAAAGTTTTCAGCTACACTACATTTTGTCCACATAATCACCTCATTGGCAATACATTTTCGACGGTGATTAACCAAAGCTTACAGGCTGAGCTCATAAGAGGGTCGCTCTAAAAGTAATGCCTACTATTTTATTATGTTTGGCCTGTGGGATGTATAGTGCTTGGAAACGTGACCGTTCTTGGTTGTAGCGTGAAGTGTGTTATGGAAGCGAATTATTTACTTTTGGAATTTACTTTTAAACAGTATTTAGTGAAATTCTAGCAGTTTTGTAAAACAAAAAGTGAGTAAACCTGTGTCGAGTTGAGAGAGAGAGAGAGAGAGAGAGAGAGAGAGAGAGAGAGAGAGAGAGAGAGAGAGAGAGAGAGAAACGAAAAAGAACGGATCTGATGTAGGCGTTTGTCACGTCTCCGGACAATGTCCTTTCTCCAACTAAATATTTCAACTGTTGGGCTTTTTTTTTATAATAGTTTTTTTTGTTATGCATACATGAGCATTTAGTCAAATTAATAACGGTTGATTTATGTAAAAAATTCCAATATCGAATATTTGTATTACTTACATAATTCGTAAACCGGTGGCTTTGGATTATGTACATTTTAGCTATTGTTCTAAAATATTTATAAAACTATTTTTCTTTTTATTCTCTTTGTTTACAGAATTCAAAACCTAAATCATAACATAGAGTTATTAAAATAATTGTTTAAGAAAACTTAATTATTCTATTCCACATGTGCGTAAAAATACAGGAGTTAATCCCATAGGCCCGACAATCTCAGAGGCGGATGCTATTAATATGAGTATTAAGAAAGACGTTTCTTGCTTAGTTGGATTCAACTGAGCGTTGTGTGTTAGTTAGTAAGAAAAGAAACTTAGTTAAGTAAATAAAAGGTTTTTAAAAGAACAGTATGGCGTTGTTGGTTGATGCATGTCTTAGCAAGAAGACTGGCCAAGAAAGAAAATGAATCAAGAAATGAAGAACCAGAAAGATAGAAATCAAAGCTAGACGATCGAATGGCCAAACAAGGAAGAAGAAAGAAAGCAAGTTATGCATCTCTATCTGTCTATCTCTCGCCTCTCTCTATCAAAAGAACTTTCATTGTGTATATACCCAACATGTAGGTATGTAACACATATGGGTAAATAGTAGAACAGACTGGGTTCTTTAGCCTTGGTACTGCAGCTGGTTTAAGAAAAAGAAAATTATTAATTCAAACTTGTTAAATTTCACTTAAAATTGTTCCTTGTGTCACATCCTGCTTGTGCGGAGGGGTTGGTAAGTACATACAAGTTGTTTGTATTAGATAGGAATACTTTATACCATATAACTTTGTCCAAACGAAGGATTATTATTACTAAGTAATAAATGGACAGAGTGGCGTAATTTCGGTATCAGTCAGACAGCGAGGGAGTCTATCTCCTTTTCACAAGCGCTAGACCAAGGAGATTGTTTTTTAGCGTCTGAGGTGGAGCGCCACACCTACCATCAGTTCCTCACTTTACCGCACATATCCCTGCACTACTCATACGCTGAGTTGTCTAGGGCCGGTAACGAACCAAGAACCTTGCGAATCTTAGGCAAGTGCTCTACCGACTGAGCTAAACCGACCCCAAATAATATTCTGGGTTATTTCCTATGAGTCTAACATAAACAAAGGGGAACTACCTTGACTGATAAATTATTTATTTATTTATTGATCTACTAGGAAAAAAGAAGACGGGGTTAGGGTTAGGTTTAGGGTTAGTTTAATGGGAAAATAAATAATTTATCAGTCAAGAGCGGTTCCCCTTTGTTTATGTTAGAATTATAGGAAATAACCATATTGTGAACCTAATATTGTGAACCTTGTATTTGTTGCAGTTTCTGTGGAAATAATTATGAGGCATTATTTTCGTAAAATGCAAACGTTTTCAGCTTCAAGGAACATTTGTAAACTTAATACTTAATATACTCTTATATGCACATTTTTTAACCAATCACTGTCATACTGTTTCTGTATCAATACAAGAAGCCTTTTGTGGAATTTCGATGTTGATGCCAACTAGACCATTTTGTCCTAAATAATGTCGACAGGTCTTGGAGACTTTTATTTGTCTCTTCAGAAATGTCGACATTATATGATCATACCATTATTATTGTAAGGCTTCTCAGCTGTTGTTGCTGTAGTTATTGGGGCGAATGAAGCCCAGCGAGGTTCCATAATTTTACTGCGACATTAACGAACCGGAATTAGCTGCTTGCCTCACTGGAAACCTCGAAACTTTGACGGAAACTGGAAAGAAAAGAAAAGGGGAAAAAACAGGGGATAAAGAGAATTGTTAAGTGATGAATGAGGAGGGTGAGAGGGTAAAAGGGAGTAAAACGAATATAAAGAAAATAGAAATAGGATAAAGGAAGTAGAAGGAAAAGGAGAAAAAGTGGAAAAGTGGGTAGAGAGAGAGAGAGAGAGAGAGAGAGAGAGAGAGGGGGGGGTTTCCAAAATCCAATCACCGAAAAAGAAAGCAAAACATTTCTAAGTAAAGGAGAAGAGAAATGACAGAATAAGAAAGAAGTGAAAAGATGGTGAATTACCCCCCAACCCCCCAAAAAAAAACAACAACAACATACAAACAAACAACCCCCCCAAAAAAAACCCCAAAAGAGTAAAAGAAATAAAAAAAAATTGTAGTAGGAGGATTGCGATTCAAATGAATGAAGAAGAAGAAAAAGCAACTGTGAAGAGGTTGGAGGGGAATGAAAAAATATAGTTATGATTAGGGTGTAACGTATGATGGAAAGAAGTGGGGGGGGGGGTAAAGAAAAAGAAGACGAAGAAGTAAAAAGGGGAAGAAAAGAAGGAAGAAGCGGTAATGTATTTTGTGTGAGAGTTTGCCAATAGGATTGGTGTGAATTGAGCAAAAAAATAAATAAATAAATAAAATAAATAAAAAAGAAAAAGAAAAAAGAAAAAAGGATTGTATAATGGGATTACATTCGTGGGTATGTGTTTGTTACAGTATGGGGTAAGAGAGAGAGAGAGAGAGAGAGAGAGAGAGAGAGAGAGAGAGAGAGAGAGAGAGAGAGAGCAAACACAATGATTAAAAGTAGGACAAAAGGCAGGAAGAAAATGAGGGATAAACGTTGTTGAAAAAAAAAAACTGTAAACAGATACGTAAAAAAGATCAATTAAAAGAAAAATACGAACAGAAAATGGTTTGGCTGGTTGGTTGATTTTATGGCATGTCAACCTTTGTTGGGTTATTTTATGCTGAAAAGGTTTTATCTTAATAATTATTGATGGGTATTCAAAATTTTAAAAACTCAATTTAAAAAATTTTTTTTTCTATTTGACCCATATGTGGGATCTTAACAGGTACTACCACTCCGGGTCAGAGGGCAGCTCCAGAGCTCCTAAATTGAAACGATTTGATGCAATTTACTGTACACACAGGATGGTTTGTTTTCTCTTGTTTAAGGGCATATCAACCTTCGTTGGAGAGTGGTTGTTTTTTTTTTGTTTGTTTTTGTTTCAACGCATATCAACCCTTTTCTGGTCATTTGATGCCGAATCAAGTCATTTTGATAAAAAATGACTCAGTTTGCTTACAGTACCTTATGTTGCTTAAGTGGTCACCCAATTAAGTATAAAACAGGCTCATCATTGCTTAACTTTGTCGATCTAGTGGGAACCTGTGCTTTCGGCGAGATTTAACAGTAAATTACGAAGTGTGGAGAGACCCCAATCATTGCCAATTACTTCAAAGTCCACAATGACCTGTTAGTGTCCAATCTATAGGGAAAATAGATCTGATGGTAAATTATAGAATAAGTGTAGTATTTACTTGAATTTATATTTGTTTACAAATGATTCAAATTTATTTTAAAATAATTAGAAATCCAGTTACAGTTCCCATGCTTCAAACAATCAATCAATCAACCAGACAGTTTCTAGATGTATACGTAAACACATTGTAGGGACTACATTCCTTACTTGTCTCGATTCTCCTATTTGAAGCTATAGAACACGAGAAGTGATTACCAGTAGCACTTACTGTCGTAGAGAGCTGCATTATAAAATTGGAAGCGACAAAGTTATAACCCTCTTTTACTTTTCAACATAGAGAAAAATAATAACGCACTATAGAGGGGGGATGAAAGTGAAGGTAATAGCATGACTGGAATTTGAACTCACGTACTAAAATGTCGAGGTCCAACACTTTAGCCCTGATGCCATGGAGATTGCCCTCGAACAGAAATGTAGCGAGAGAAATTACTTACGTGGGAGCTCGGAGATAAAAAGCAACCTATTTTGTCTGGAGAAAGAACTAGTCTTTTTTCAGCGACGAGGCGTCAGTGAAAGAAGCAGAAACAGAAAGAAGAAGCAAAGATAGGGAGAAGGAAGAGAAAGAAAGGAGGAAGGAAGGAGAAGGAAGAAAGGAGGAATTGAGAGAAAGGAAAGAAAGAAGGAATTGAAGAGAAGGAAAGAAAAAAGGAATTGAAGAGAAAGGAAAGAAAAAAGGAATTGAAGAGAAAAAAAGAAAAAAGGAATTGAAGAGAAAGAAAGAAAGAAGGAATTGAAGAGAAAGGAAAGCGGAAGAAAGGAAGATTAAAAGGAAGGAAGAGGAGATTGAAAAGAGAATAATCGACAGCGAATCGTCATCTGAATGTCCCTGGTTCAATCCCGGGTGTAGGCACCAGAATAAAAGCTATTGGAAATTTCAAGGAGACAGATACAAACAAAATGAGACAGATATGAACAAAATAAGACAGTTACGAACTAAATCAGGTATATACAAAGGGAATAAGATTTTAAAAGCTACGCAGGGGGGGGGTCCCCATAGTGTAGTGGCTAACGTGCTGGACAGTGACATCTACTAAGCAAGTTCGAACTCCAGTTGCGCTATTACGTTCACTTTCGGAAAAATACTCTTGGGAAAGGTATGAACGCTCTGAATCCTCCAACTCTGGTTTGAATTGTACCACTACTGTTCATCTACAAGAGAGACTTTGGCACTAAATAACCCACGAAGGTTGATACAGCATTAAGCAAAGACACCAAAGCAAATCTAAAAAGCTTCAATTACAATGGAAACAAAGAAAATAAAAGATATGAGAGAGAGGGAGAGAGAGAGAGAGAGAGAGAGAGAGAGAGAGAGAGAGAGAGAGAGAGAGAGAAAGGAGAGGGGGGGAGAAGTAAGAGGACGTATGTCCAAAATAGAATCATATAGGAATAGGAAGCAACAAGAAATTTCAAGTAGAATTAATATTTTATAAACCAAAATATTCTTAGGAGTGTATAAAAGAATAAATAAAGATGGCCGACCTTGTGAAGAAGATTCTTTAATGATATCCATCTCTCCACGCAATCCATTTTGAAAAATCTTTAGAAACCATTTCCTGCGTCTGTTTACGCGGGTAAACCTGGAGTCACAGATTCTTTTTTCTCCATTTAAAGTGATAATGAATTCTATGGCTGATTTCACTAAAGTCAGATTGTCTGATATTTAAAAAAGAAATATAAAAAAAGAACACGAATATTTCAAAAAACGAAAAAGAACTTTAGAAAAAGAAAAAAAAAAGGAAAGAAAGAAAGAAAAAAGGAAAGAAAAGAATAAAAGAAAAAAGTTGAAAGAAAATTCTAAAAATGAATCCAAAGATATCAAAGCAACGTTTCTAGTTCACCTCTTGCATTTGTACTGCAGATTGGACAATAATGGAATTTTTTTTTTCAAAATGTCGAATACGACATTGCAAAGAATCAGGTATTCCCTTCCCAACCCCTCAATCTTTTGCTATCCCTCGCAAACTCGCACTACAAAAAACGCAAGAGAAATAATCGTGCAATTTCAAGTATATCAGGTATACTGGCATTGTGGATCTAGGGAGACAATAGATAATTGCCTCCCTTGAAGAATGGGCGTGTCTCTGGTCACATTGTAATTCCAGAATCGTGTGGTGTAAAGGTTACCAAGCTAGATTAGCAAAGCATTGTTTGTGAGTTCGATTCTCACTAAGTGCCCCATACCTCTGGCCTTGTGCCGCATCTAAGCTACGCGTAGTAAATAGCGATAATTCCAAAATTCATTTCTCGGTCTCTCTTTATTTCTGTTATTTGTACACTAAAGGCGGGCTCTCTCATTCACTACTGTTCTTTAAACAGTTTAGACGTAATCTCTTTTACCTCTGTTCTTTGAACAGTATAGACGAGCTCTCTCTTTTACCTCTGTTCTTTGAACAGTATAGACGTAATCTCTCTTTTACCTCTGATCTTTGAACACTAAAGATGTGATCTCTTTTTTTTAACCTCTGATCTTTGAACAGTATAGATGTGGTCTCTCTTTTACCTTTGTTCTTTGTACTGTATAGACGGGATCTCTTTTTACCTCTGATCTTTGAACAGTATAGACGTAATCTTTCTTTTACCTCTGATCTTTGAAGTCTAAAGACGTGATCTCTTTTTTTTTACCTCTGATCTTTGAACAGTATAGACATAATCTATATTTTACCTCTGTTCTTTGAACAGTATAGACGAGATCTCTCTTTTACCTCTGTTCTTTGAACAGTATAGACGAAATCTTTCTTTTATCTCTGATCTTTGAACACTAAAGACGTGATCTCATTTTAAAATTTTTCATTCATGTAAAATCTGTAGTGAAGAAGTGACTCAAAGAACAGTCAACAGAATTTTACGGGGCAGGGATACATGTTCACATCCGAAGGTGGAACATTGCTATTGAGAGAAACGATGATTATGTGGAGAAGTAGGGATGTGACCCACAGAGAACCAGCTTCATTTTGATGTATGGTACATGTTCATGTGTTTGTAATTATTCCTATCCTAAACAAAATGTCATTACTTTTTGACTCGTATTTAACCCATAGCTGGAGGATTTTCCAAGGATATTAGTCTGAAAGTAAACTTAATAGTTTGATTAGCTCGCTACGATGTCTCAGTCGAGCTTGTTAGCCACTACACAATGGGAACTCCCCCCACTCGTTCATATTTACATTTTTGTGTAGTTTCTTAAGAGTTGTTCTTTTTTTACATATGGTCCAGTCCTATGGATTTACAAATGAATTTAAACAGACTATTTGACCCATAAATGGGTTGGTTGACGTGTTGGATCTACTGCATATCAACCTTTGTTGGGTTATTTTATGCCGAAGACGTTTTGTTTTAATCATTCTTCATGGATACACAATTTTTTTAAAACTCAATTTTTTTAAATACATATTTTTTAAACACATTTTTTCTATTTAACTCATAGATGTGACCCTCACGGGTACCACCACTCCGAGTCAACCTGGGAGTAATGGTGATGAAGGAGTACTCCACATTCCCCAGAATTGGAACTTCACCTTCAGATAGAGTTTAACGTCATACCCAGGACATTAAGACTCGCAGCCATTTCCTTCTAGCGCATATATGATGAAAAGGGCTGGAGCTTGCCATAAGGGCAATAGGGTTGGAACATTAATTTAGGTATTGAAGATATCGGCCGATTGACCGGAGGGGTCCTCTCTGCTCACCCGTCTAGCCTAAGTAAGGCCAAAGTGGAGTGATGCATGTCATGGACTGCTCAGCGACAATTGTTCCATCCTTAAGCATCACAGTTCACTACCTACGGCCAACAGGAGGCCCCATTGGGAGTATTACTCCCTCTTCAGGGGTAGAGTTGGTGTATCCTAAAGCCCCAGACGATAACGCTCTCATAGATGGGAATCTAACAGGTACTACCAGTCCGAGTCAGAATAGAACCGAAAATAATTGCAATAAATAGATACTTTACACTCCTTAGATCTCCAGAACTGGAGTCTCACCACCAGATGCAGTTTACTTTAATACCCAGTACATCCCCATTTTTTGTGTGTGGGTATTTACATCTCTGTTGGGGATACATTCAGCGTATTTAAAACCCTATGGATTCAAGTTTGAATAATTTATAATGACAAAACTTCATTGCAAAGATCATGACAAAACCGTTTTATAATTCTCCGTAAGAAATGGAATGAAAAGAAGGATTTTTGAAAGAAATAGAGCATTTTAACATTTTATGCAAACCAGCCTGTTGTGAAATTTCTAATTCTTTTTATGAATTCAGGGTTTCGTTATTCTTTCGTGTGCCATTCACCCCCCCCCCCCAAAAAAGCATTAATAACTGCATTTGAATTCTACACGACAAACAGATTAGCGATAATCTTAATAAAGAACAAAAAGTCTTAATGTTTCTCTTGATAAATTTAAATGCAGTCCACGTTCACATCTGGAACGTGGAACTTGGTATTTTATGACTGTTCACAATAATCGACCATCGTAAAAAAAAAAAGAAAAGAAAAGAAGTCGATCTGCCTCTTCCACGGTATAAGCTTCCCTTGCTTGCTTTTCGTACCAACTTCTCTCTGCATATTTTATGAGGTCAGAAAATGAAGGGATTGACAAAAAGGACTAATGCGTCTTATACAAAGGAATGGGAAATAAATTGTATGGAAGATTAGTCGTCCACACACACACACACACACACACACACACACACACACACACACACACACACACAAAGAAAGAAAGATGTGTTCATCTATTTATCTATCTGTTTTGCATTCTGGCTGGGCGATGGGACTATAAGCCTCAACGTCGCTTATAGCGGAATTCAAAATACGCTGACTCTCTCTCTCTCTCTCTCTCTCTCTCTCCCCCTCTCTCTCTCTCTCTCTCTCTCTCTCTCTCTCAGTGTCTTTCCCCCTCATCCTCTCTCTGTCTGGAAAATAGACAGTGAAACAGGCACTAAGAAATATATTGTCAATCGAACAGAAGTTTTAAATTCGTATCTCTAACCATATTTATTTATTTATTCCTTCATTATCATTATCAATATGCTGGTGATCTTTCACTGAAGTCTAAGTGACAGCAAGTTTCCTCAGATCTCCAGGACTCCTCTAAGTATTTTAGCTGATCTTAACAGAGCTGTTGTTTGGATGGTCTAGATTTTTCTGATTTCTGATTCTTCTAGTCTGTTTTCTAAACTTTTGGGGACCGTTCCAAGGACACCAACTACAATTAGTATCACTTTCACTCTCATTCCACAGCTTTTTCCAATTCTCTGGCTAGGTTCAGGTATTTGACTATCTTTTTGTTTTCTTTCATCGTCACCCTGTGATATGCTGGGACTGCAAAATCTATGAGTTGACAAGTTCTCTTTTTCTTATTGATCAATACTAGTTCTGGTTTTCTTGATGGAATAAAATAATCCGTCTGTATCACAAGTCCCAGAAAATGTTATGCATTTCATCATTCTCAAGATGAGATTCTGGTTTATGCATATACCATTTTGTATTCATTATTATGTTTTTTTTTACACTAGCGTTAGCTGATGGTCTATAACTGGAGTCTGAGTGACAACAAGTATTCTCAGATCTCCAGGACTCTTCTGAGCATTCTGGCCGATTGCATCAATGCAGTTGTCTGGATGGTCTGAATTCTTCCTCTGATTTCCAGTTCCTCCAATATTTTCCAATCTTTTTGGGACCGTTCCTTGTGCCCCAACTACAATTGGTATCACTTTCATCCTCATAGTCCACAGTTTTTTCAATTCTCTGGCAAGGTCCTGGTATTTGTCTATCTTTTCGTTTGTTTTCATCTTCACCCTGTGATCTGCCGGAGCTGAAAAATCTACCAGTTGACAAGTTCTCTTTTTTTGTTAATCAACACTATATCTAGTCTTCTGGCTGGGATAAGGTGATCCGTCTTAATCTCAAAGTCCCAGAGAAAAATACGTTTCATTCTCAAGAACAGATTGTGGTTTATTATTATTATTATTATTATTATTATTATTATTATTATTATTATTATTATACTCCTTGCAAGTTTTTATACACCAGTTTTAACCGGTGGCTTTTCAATGATAACGTCTGAGTGACAACTAGTGTCCCCAGATCTCCAGAACTATCATAAGAATTATAGCTGATCTTAACAGGGCTGGGGATTTCCATGGCTCTTACCACTCTCTTCCTATCGGTCATCTCCCAAGCAGGTCTTCAACACGGCATCCAGAATCCGCACAAAGCTAATTGATCTAGGTGTTTTACTGTTCTGCCTACACTGGCGTGTTTATATGCAGGTGTCCATTCCAACAGTGTGCAATATGTCTTACTCTGCTTAAAAATTTGACATTGCATTGGATCCTGCCCTTAGCGAAGGGGTTGGGTAAATATACACTCGTAGATGCAAATATAAACGTAAATATTAAAAAAAACAACAACTGTGTCTGGAGAACATACACACGCGCGCGCACGCACACATGCACGCACACACACACACACATACACGCACGCAAGCACCCACGCACACACACCCACAAATAAACGAACAAACTACTAAAGCCTGCCTAATAAAAAAGGATAGGCCAAGCCTCGAATGATACTAAGACATCATTGGACACACATAAACATACACACACTCACACACTTACACATACACACGTAGAGAAATTGGAAGATATCACCAGGCATACAATAGAATGGACTAATCCTTAAAAAAAACTAACAGCTCCGAACATTCAGAAATCTTCTGACGAAGGGATCTTTATCTCGAAATATTAAGAATAAATCAAAGGTAAACGAGCAACACCATAGTTACCTCATTTTTATTTACACTTGCATTGTGAAAGCCTTCAAAACCAACCACCAAACGTATATACCTCTGTTTAAAACAACAACAAAAAACAGTTTGCTAAATTTTGCCTGAGATTTATTAATGACCCGCTTAAAGACCACTCTCGATGGCATTTAAGCTCGATATCCACTTATATTATATCTATAGAATGTATATTTTACTACCGCTATCCCACAACACTTATTTTAGTGTATTAGGTTGATAATACACGAAAGGGATAGTTAATTGCAAATAACGTGTCCTGTATATGACTTTAAGCTACATCTGGTGGCGAGGTTCCAATTTTGGAGCTCTGGGGAGTGTGGAGTACCTTTTCATTGCCATTACTCCCACGTTCATTCTTAAACAGGGTGGTGGTACTTGTTAGGGTCCCATTTATGGGTCAAATAGATATGTTTTCAGTTCAGTGAAAATTATTTGCACCAATTTATTAAGACACAGGAAACTGAACAAATACTATACAAGGTGTGTCAAAAAATTATCGAGATGTTTTGTAAGTTTTTGACACACCTTGTATTCTGAAAAAAAAAAAACTTTCCATTCATTGTTCGTTTCTATCTTGGTAAATACAGCTTCAAACACAGCACCTTTTGACACACCTTGTATTCTGAAAAAAATGAACGACAGAGCAAACTGAACAAATCATATACAAGGTGTGTCAAAAAATTATCGAGGTGTTTTGTACTTTTTGACACAACTTGTATTTTGAAAAAAAAATAACGTTCCATTCATTGTTCATTTCTATCTTGGTAAATACAGCTTCAATCTCAATACTTTTATGACACACCTCGTATAACAAATCATATACAAGGTGTGTCAAAAAAGTATCGAGATGTTTTGTACTTTTTGACACACCTTGTATTTTGAAAAAAAATAACGTTCCATTCATTGTTCATTTCTATCTTGGTAAATACAGCTTCAATCTCAATACTTTTATGACACACCTCGTATAACAAATCATATACAAGGTGTGTCAAAAAAGTATCGAGATGTTTTGTACATTTTGACACACCTTGTATTATGAAAGAAAAAATAACGTTCCATTCATTGTTCATTTCTATCTTGGTAAATACAGCTTCAATCTCGATACTTTTATGACACACCTTGTATAAAAAGCAAAAACAAAAATCAATTTGCCTTGTGGCAAATATAAACTAGTTTTGTTGGAACCTCTTGTGTAGTGTAACGATTAGCGAGCTAGTACAACATGGTAACTGAGTTAGATTCTCACCGAGTGTCCCATATTTCGAGCTTAGTGATAATTTAAGGCAAACTAAGTATCTTGGTCAGCCTATGGTATTCGTGTGCTTATAACTAATTTTAGATGTATCATATGAACGTTTAAACAAATTCTTGGCATATCTATCTTGTATCTCAGACAAAAATAACATCACGAGCGCACATAAACACAGGCATATATATATATAAATATATACAATGGGTGTGTATATGTGTGTGTGTTTATGAATACATTGTACGTATATACACACGTATGGAGTGGACCGGCCATAAATATATATATATGTATATTTAAAAAAAATAAAAAGTTAAATTCTTCTAAACCAAGCATACCAGCATCTTATTATTTCTAGTGGAAAATTATGCAATCAATATGGATATTATGAGGTATTATCACTTTTCTTGTATAATATTCTACTAAAAATAATTGGTTTAGAAGAAATCTAACTTTTTATTGTAAAAATTGTTAGTGGGGATATTATTTCAAGGGCGGTACCATATATATATATATATATATATATATATATATATATTGGGGGGGGTTATGTGCTTAATTAAAGTCATACCTAATTTGTTAATTAATTAATTATAATTAAATGAATTAGGCGTGCATATCGGTTTAAATGTAAAGCGTAAACAAATCGAGAAAAAGTTGATCTTTGTATGTACTCCATTTGTTTACGCTTTACATTTAAACCGATATGCACGCCTAATTCATTTAATTATAATTAATTAATTAATTAATTAGGTATGACTTTAATTAAGCACATAATCTCCCAAAAAATCGTCGGTTATCACCATTTCAAACACATTGTTTGTCCACTTCATATATATATATATATATATATATATATATATATATATATATATATATATATATATTGGTTGGTAGTTTTCTTGTATTGGAGAATTGAAAATAAAGAGTTCGATTACGCGTGTAAGAGTTGCATGTACATATTCATTATAGTTGACAATACATTAAAGATACAATTATTATCATTGGTTGCCACTTATCATCAAAACAACAGGCGCATTGTCTTGAAGAAAAGTGGCTAACATGCTGCTTTTAAACCAATGGTAACAATCGCACCTTAAATTTCAATTTCTCCAATACTAGAGAATACTACCAATATATATATATATATATATATATATATATATATATGTTGTGTGTGTGTGTGTGTGTGTGTGTGTGTGTGCGTGTGTGTGTGTGTGTGTGTGTGTGAGAAGTGGGGAAACGCCGGGAGAAGATTTATTTAACTGATCTCGACCTTTATGTTATTGCTGGGAATCGTTTCACTAAAACTGCTTTACTGTGTTTGTTGAAGATAAAAGTTTAAAAACAAAACTGTTGGTGATATTTGTTTGAATAAAGAACTTAAGTCACGCCTGTCTACTTTCTAAAGGTTGCAAATGGCGATAAGAAGGAAAAGAATGTTTAAACCTCAAAGGCAACCTTCTATGTTTCTATTCCGGCTTCTCCAAACAACAAGAGATATAAAACCTAATGGCATCGTTCTTCAGTTAAACTAAAGAAGCACCGAAAACATCATTTACTTGTTAATTTTATAGCTTTAATCGTCATTTAAACAGAAGAATTGCCGACAAATAGAAAGGTGTACCGATTCGAATGGTTGTCGCTCTTGGCGGGAAAATAAGCCTAAAGCAAAAGAAAAAAAAAGAAAAAAGGAAAGAAAAAAGATAAAGAAAAAAAAGAAAAGAAAGAAAAGAAAAGAAAAAAAACTAACAACAAAAATTGACTACTTACTACAGAATTCTGAACAAAATCTTGAACACACAAAAAACTAAAAAGATAAGATACTATAATTATTAGATATTAATACTCGAAACTATATATATATATATATATATATATATATATATATATATATATATATATATATAAAGATAATCTAATGAGTCAGACGAACCTACTATTAGTTTCGCATAAAGCTCTTCAGGGCTAAAATCTGAGTCAGATTTTAGCCCTGAAGAGCTTTATGCGAAACTAATAGTAGGTTCGTCTGACTCATTAGATTATCTTTATTACTTGGCTCTACTTAGGTATCGAGCACTTTTTACATATTAGCTTCTCCTAGCGGTTATATGAATATATATATATATATATCTTATATACATATATATACATATGAATTGTTTTTTCTTTTGGCCAAATACTGTACCAATAGATTATTTTTTGTTGGTACGAATATCTTGGTCCTTTCTTTTTTTCAAAATTTTTTTTTCTTCCTGCTTGATGTTTGGTAGTATATTTTTACAATCAAACTTTCTGCTGGGTTTTTTCTCTCCGCAAGGATCTACCAACACGCTTGGTATATATATATATATATATATATATATATATATATATATATATATACCAACCCTTCTGCACTAGACTGGTTGCCTAACCAAGTTTAAAAAGCTCAGTATGCTCTACTGTTTCCCAATAGCTGGAGGGAGCGTAGTTGGATTCATACCTTGCCCAAGGGTATTAGCGCTATGTGAAATGCAAATAGCCTCATCCAGGATTTGAACTCGCGTCGACGAGTCGATTTCCTACGACTCTAGCCATTACACCACGTGCCCTTATACGTCCATTGTACGCTTACATTTAGATGTTAGATGTTTCTGAACGTTTTGTTTGTTTGCGTATACTGTTTTATCGAATAAGAATACTTTTTAGACAGATCTATTTGACCCATAGATGGAAATCTAATAAATACTAAACCCCGTGTCAAAGTGGATATGGGAGTAATCGCAATGAAAGTACATCCATCCACCCAAATCTCCGACACTAACTTTTTTCATGACCGTCCCGAACAAAAATTACCAACCGTCCCGAATGGAGTTTGGACCGTCCCGAAATCAAAATATTTTTGTGTAATTCATTAGCATCATCTATACTTGTCAGTCATCAGTAGCATAATAACATGTAATAAAACATTAAGAAAAGCTGAAGCAGTGATAATTCTGGATATTTTGACAAAAATCCATTTCCTAGTGTGTTTTGAGCTAAAAAAACAAACTTTTTTTTACTTTAAGTTACCCTGAGTAGGGTTAGTAGTACATAATTCGGTCTTTTTAAACTATCTTCCTCCACTATTATTCATTAGATGGCTTTGAGAATAGACATGCAGTGCCGTAGCCTCATTGTGAGGTCAGCATTCGGGTAATCACTGGACGGCCATTATTGGAATGTAGTACTAACTTTTAGGAAAATTTTTTTACCGTCCCCGGCAAACTGTCCCGGGTGACGAATTGATCGTCCCGGATGTATAATTTTTATCGTCCCCGGGACGACGCATTAATGTCAAGCCCTGCACAACACTTTTCTGGGAGGGTGTCTCCCCCCCCCCCACTGCTGAGAATGCAATCAGCATATTCTAAGCCTCTCCGACAGGCTGATCAACCTTTAAGAGAGAACTGGTTGACTATAAAATAAATGATACACTTTTTTTTTGTTTTTGTCTATTGTTTTTTAATATATATATAGTCATCCACAGACACGTGTTTCGACTTATCAAGTCTCTTCAGTGTGGTTAGACATGTGTGAGCTACCTACAGCTGTGATAGAAACCCGATCAATTCAGCATCAGCTTAACCGTTTGGCTATCGTCACCCACAGAATTTGAAGGGGATTTTAACTGTTTTAATACACACATCTGTATGTAAGTAAAGAGTGCTCCATCCCTTTATATAGGAGAGCGTTGCGTTTACGATTTAGTTGGCGGTCGTCAGCGAAATCCCCTCCAAAGTGCTCAACCCAAGGATATATATATATATATATATATATATATATATATATATATATATAAAGTATCGAGATTTTTTGTACTTTTTGATACATCTTGTATTCTGAAAAAATTAACGTTCCATTCATTGTTCATTTTATCTAGATACAGCTTCAATCTCGATACTTTTATCACACACACACACACACACACACACACACACATATATATATATATTATATATATATATATATTTAACATTAATATTGAAATATGGTTGATATATTTAATGGTACTCAATACCTTGCATACAGTCTGTACATCTAAGTTAAGACAGTAATAATATGAAGTCAGTGGTTTCGTTTGAGAATTGCATAAGCGAGAAACTGTTTGTAACTAACACAGTTGATTTCATTTCCACGCTACCCTAATCTCTCTCTCTCTCTCTCTCTCTCTCTCTCTCTCTCTCTCTCTCTATATATATATATATATATATATATATATATATATCGTAAGCCGTTACTCGCCTGTAGCTGTTTACAGACTTGAGTTCTTTGGTGATTGTAAAAACATACCCCCGTAAGTATGTATCAATTAATTGTTCACCTCAGATGGCCGCAAGGGTAAGGAACTTGGCAGACGAAAAATTGTGTCAAGTTTGAGGTAGCTGTTAAAATGTCGAGCCGCACTGATGAGAAGTAAACTTCGAAACACGTGTCTGTGCATGACTGATATATATATATATATATATATATATATATATATATATATATATATATATAACCGAAACTATATTACTACTCAAGTCAAAATATGATTTGCTTATCTACGTACTAATAACATGCAATTGTATTTATATATACAACAAAATAGCGGTTTACAGTTTGAACTAATTTGCATATTCTTACAACAATCTCGTTAAATCTTAAAAGAAATTTATTTACAAGAAGAAATAACTGTAATGTGGAAAATTTACCAATGATTGATTTTTCGAACCCCCTCTGTTGCAAATCTGCATTCTTAGTAAGTTTCATTAGCCTTTCTAATTTAATATGATATTTTATTATATCAAAACTTAAATACTTGCACCCGGAGGGTGCATATATTTGCTAGTATATATAAGTAAGGAATAATTTGTTGAAATAAAATATTCACAGACACTAGCCCAGAATGTTGCATTACTGTGGTTGATCGAAAAACACCGAGACGCTGTCGGAGACAGAAGGAAATGAATTTGAGGAAATGCAAAAGATAAGAGCTATCAAAGGAAATTGTTTATGGCTGCGATGCTGCGAAAGGAAATGGCCGCTGTGCTAGTAACGATCTAGTAACGAGATGTAATGTGATGAGAATAGTTATAATAACGATGACGACTATGATGATGATGATGGTGGTGATGATTGTGACACCGTGATACATATTTTGACGATAAACATGACTGAGTTGATTGTCTAAGGGATGACACTGGCGATAACGGGCGTTGGTCCGTGTCATCTTTAAGACAATGCCGATATTCATTCCAATGAAGGATGAAGAAAAAAACTGTCAGCAGCGCTACACCAGCTCAAAGACGATTCACCTTAGCACATAAAAAAGTTAAAAGTTAGGAATGTTGTTTATTTTTAATCTCGCGCAAAACGGGAAGATGGGATGAGGGATATGACATGCATTCACGACGAGATATATATACACCAGCTGACTGCGGTCGTCATTTGTCTCATAGACTCACTAGCTCTTTATCAGTATATATATATATATATATATATATATATATAAAGAGCATGCCACACCGAAAAAAAATTTTATATGGAATTGGACTAACCAAAACCACAGACCGCCATAATTTAGGAATTCGCACACAAAAACAACAAAAAACAAAAAAACAAAAACAAAAAAAAACAAAAAACAAAAACAAAATCATCATAAAAACACGACACTCAATGACGACAAATAGGAACGCCGGTGAATGAAGAAAACAAAACCAAGAACGAATAACGGATCACGTTCCCACGAGGCACGAGTTAAAAAACTGTCCAATTTTTTCAAAAAGTCAACGTCTCTGATGACGGATAAACATCTGTAACCATTGGTAAGACGAACTTTGTATTGGTGACTTAAATAAATAAATACAGCTCTTAAAGAAATAATTGAGCACTTTATAATCATTTCTCCAATATCAATAACAAAAATTATATATATATATATATATATATATATATATATATATATATATATCACAGTTACTTTTAAATCCACCAAGCAAACAAATATATTTACTTCTGGATTTTTATTAAAACCCGATTTAAAGGTGCTCAATATAAAGAGCTAAATACACGTTTAAAAACGAATGGCTTAAAATATTCCGATTGCAGTTTCTCGCCGTAGCTCGAATCTTCAGGTATTTTTTTTTGATTGATCATCGTCCTGTATTTATAACTGGGTTGTACCCATTCTCAAGTCAGTGGGTATGCTACATACCCTCATTTACTCCCTACATATAAATATATATAACATTCAAAGAAAGAAAAACTTAACAAACCGTCATTTGGCTATGATAACTATGATGACGGTTTGTTAAGTTTTTCTTTCTTTGAAAGTTAAATATTGCACTGTATATAATTAATTTATTAGTTATTATACATTGAGCTCTCTTGGGGAGTTATAAAAATACTTGTATGAAAATGTTTGAACCTACAAGATCATACAGTATGGATGTCCAGTGAGATTTTGATGATTCCAAATAGAACTCTTACTCACTAGTCAATTGGATTATCTTGATAACGATATATATATAATATATATATATATATATATATATATATATATATAATCCATAGACGGTTCACGTCTCTTTAGTGAGGCTGGACTTATCAGAGTACCCCAGCCGAGACCCAACGGATATTTTATCGGCCCAATTCCTTAACCCCTCGGCCATCAGCACCTGCCAGCCAGAAGCAGAATTTTAACTGATAAATATATACATAGGTGTATATGTTACGGTCACTTAAAGAGTTCATATTCGTAAATAACAGAGAGCCTTGCTTACACGAAGTCCGATGACCGTCAGCTAAATTCCCTTTCAAAGAGCTCTACGGGTTTGGGAGCGTATAGTACATAATGGGAACACACACACACACACACACACACACACACACACACACACACACATATATATATATATATATATATATAGTATCCAATTGCCGCTTTAACTTTTCATCGCAGTGGCATCAATGAATAATCAAAAGTGCTCAATATATCAAAAATACAGAACAGTAATACTACTACTAATATTATTATTAGAGGAAAAATAAAGGGTCTACCATGGTTTCAATTAAATTGAAATGATTTCACCAGGACCCTACCCTACGTTTAACTAAGTCGATGTAATTCCTTAGTTAAATCCTAACTTAACTAATTTAACTAAGGAATTACATCGACTTAGTTAACGTCGGGTAGGGTCTGAAAAAATAATTTCAATTTAATTGAAACCATGGTAGACCCTTATTTTTCCTCTACTAAAAATATTATTAGTATTATATATATATATATATATATATATATATATATATACAGATAGCTAAATTAACAAAAAGCGGCTTTCCGAAACTCACACCGAGAGATGTTCTGACCTGGACAAAGTCCAGATAAATTTCCAAATGAAAATATTTCGTCTATGATAAAATAAAGATGATATATATATATATATATATATATATATATATATATATATATATATATATATATTGACTAGTAGTCCTCCTTTTTACTGGGGAAGTGAGAAACGGTGTTGTCTGTACCAGTTAGAAGAGACTCTCGATTACAATAACATAACAGCAACCATAGACTGGTGAAAAATAACAGCATCACCCTACGTTTTAAAAATGTCTATTTAGTCAGTAAAACTTGAGATTTTTAATGGATCTTTCTATTTTCAGAACCTAGTAGTAATAAAGTAGTAATTAAATTTAGAATATCAATAAGAAGAAATCTTCCCAACTTAAAGCAAAAATAAGAATTATAGGAACAAGTATTGTATACTGGATAATACAATATTCATTATACAAGTACATCCAAGTACATTTTGCGCCTGACATAAAGTAACTCACTACAGAGTGCTAAAGCATCGTGGTAGACAGTTCGTGTAATGCTTCCGTAATATTCGCAGTCTCAGGGTATTTGCCTCTCATCCTACTTATGAGGGCGTGACACAAGAACATTTTTATGTGGGCCCACCCACAAGCCAAAGTTCATGGGTGGTAGGCACAAAAAATGTGTCGATCCCGTCGGCATTCCCTCTCAAGGGGGCGCCTCAGTTGCTGGGCAATAAACTCAGGCCTGTCCCTTTAAATCAAGGGGACAAGTATTGCTATGCGTTAACTCCCCAGTATTGGAGCTTCACCAGATCTAATTTAGTGGCATATCCTGGATACTCCTTTTTTTTTGGGGGGGGATACAGTTAGCATATTCTAATCCCCGTTAACAGGGTGGTAGATGATTGGGGTCATATGACATTTAGGCACTCTTTTGCGATCACGATTTGTAGGGATACTTTTCTCATTTACACCGTCAAAATCCGGTTGTTAGGGTTAGGGGTTAGTTTTATAATTTAAAAAACCCTCTAAAAATCCTCTATTAACAATTAACCTGATTTTGACGGTGTAAATGGAAAAAATGTCCCCACGAATCGAGATCGCAAAAGGGGTGCCTAAAGGTCATATGGCCCGATGATTTCTTATTAGCATAAATACTTCTGTTGATTAATTTCTTGATATTGAGGCTTCTAGGAGATTTTGCATTTCTGCCATATTATTTCTCCCCCCCCCCACTTCTTTTTATATTTCTGTATATTTGTATTTACTCAACTCCACTGCCATATGCAGGAGGTGGTACTATGTCTACCTTTAAGCGAAGAAAGGTTTGAATTCAGAATTTACCTTCTCCTAGACTGGTTGACGCATCAACTTAGTCAGACCTACTATTTACATATAGCTTGGCAGGAAGGCAGACCTGATAGATTCATGCCTTTCCCAAGGGCATTAGTGGGGTGGGGCATACCGTAGTGGCTAAGGTGATGGACTGCGATATAGTAATAATAGAGTTCGAATCCCAGTTTTGCTAATACGTGCATTTTTGTACCAATACCATTGGGAAAGGTATGAACACCATCATCTTCCAGCTACTGTTCTTTTACAAGTTGGTTTGGTTCCTTTGTTTTATGGCATATCAACCCTTTTTGTATCATTTAATGCCGAATCAAGTCCTTTTGGTATTCTTACAGTACCTGTTGTTGCCTGAGTGGTCACCCAATTAAGATTGACGAACCCCATCGCTGCTTAACTACGCTGATCTAGCGAGAACCTATGCTTTCAATGTGACTTTACCGTAAGCCCTGTTATTTACAAGGATGGATTTGGCATTAAATAACACACAAAAGTTGATATGCCATTAAATAAAGAAACCAAACCAAACCGAACCAAGCCAAGAGCATTTTGTTGGCACGTTTCCATCCACTAAGGACGATGGCGTAGTGACCAAAAAATGATCTGCAACTGCTGTGCAGGCCAATTCCTAAGTGACAGTCTTTGGTGCACTGACTACACACAAACTGTGATGCTTGCTGGGGCTGCTGTTTTCTCTTCTTCCTTCTGTCTCTCTTTGCTGTAGAGGCTACTCTCCTATGATGCCTCACTCCTCTTTGTGCCTTGTTTAACATTAAGACGCTAGGCCGCTCGATTTTTTTGCATCTACTTCCCACGTGTTTGTGTCAATGTGGCATATCCTCGTGTCTTTTCCGCATTGGTGTGGTCGACCTAACCGATCGTGAGCCATACAAAAGGTCTTTTGGGCTGCGGCCATTTTCAATCCTCCTGACATGACTAATTCAGCAAAGCGCCTCTTGCAGCTCGTCTGTGTTGGACACTCTAACCTGCCAGCGGAAGTGATTTGTTTTTCTTTTCAAATTTGCACAAAGGTATTTCATAACAGTTACAGTACATGTATTAAATATTAAACTAAGTGTTACTAAAGAAAAATATTGTAAACGTAAATGGACTTTCGACAGCTATATGTATGTACGATAGTGTGTCAAAAAGTAATGACATTTTGTTTAGGACTGGTATAATTACAAACACATGAACATGTATCATACATCAAAATGAAGCTGGTCCTCTGTGGATCACATCCCTACTTCTCCACTGTTTCTCTCAATTGCAATGCTCCACCTTCGAATAAGAACATGTATCCCTGCTACGTAAAATTCTGTTGACTGTTCTTTGGGTCACTTCTTCACTACAGATTTCACTTCGTTGTCACTGGAATAATATTTGCCTCTCAAATCCTCTTTCATGGGGTCGAAGAGGTGATAGTCTGAAAGGACTAAATCTGGTGAGTATAGAGGATGCGGTAAAGATGTCCACCCGAACGAGGCGATTTTCTCCCTTGTCCTGATGCTTGTGTATGGTCGAGCATTGTCATGCAGAAGGAGGACATTGTCGATTGGCAAGTCAGGTCTTACTCGTCGGATTCTTGCTCTGAGCCTCGTTAGGGTCTCAATGTAGGCCTCAGTTTTATATTAAAAAAAAAAAAAAAACCTCACATGAAATAAAGAAAATGGCATTACTTTTTGACCCACCCTCGTATTTCTTTATTCACTTATTAACGTTTTTAATTATCGAAGTAAATTAAACCAAGGTCATTAGAACAAAGTAAAATCCATACAGCCTTGTCCAAGATTTGAACACGGGTTGTTGATTCCGTTTTCTACGATGATAACCGTTACGCAAGTACGCCTCTTTATTTTTTTTCTTTGTATGTTTGCTAATAGCACGTCACACGACACCGTGGCGCTTTTCTGCGTCACAGATCATCACTTCCAGCTTTGAAAACGGAAACTTTTATCCACTTTCCGTTATGATAGAAAGCTTGATATGTTTGACTCTGCAGATCAACTCTCAAACACACAGCGGCAAAAATCAATGGTTTGCGACAAGCGCCATTTTCTCCGTTTTTCGCCATTTTGAGAAACGAACAGAACGTGGTTTAATTGATATACATCAGGAGTGTCGCTCACCCTTACATCCGGGTCGACGCCATCGGCCTTTCGGACCAATTCTTGTTTATGATTTTATCTTATTACCTATCACGCCCCCACCATTAGCAAGATCAACGGTCAGGTTATAAGACAAATGCCCAGCTCTAACCACTTCATCGTTGCATAACTATTAACGATGTTAATTTATGGTTCTTGTTAGCAAATTTTCTCAGAACTAATTTAACTTGAACATAAAGAAATTAAGTGACATTAGATTTTCTAAATGATTAAGTGTGACGCTCCGAAAGTAATGCATTTCATTTCAACGTAAGCAACAATAGTTGCTTATTTAATTATATATTTGCATATACACTGATAACTGTGGGAAGAAATAGGATCTATAACCGCAAGATAACCGATTTTTAAGCCTTTTATTTTCCAATTATATATATATATATATATATATATATATATATATATATATATATATATATATATATATAAGATACTCCAATAGAAATATTTAAAAAATAATCGTGGGAGATTTCAAGAATGTGTTGGCAGGGATAGTGAAAATGTGGAGATCGTTTGAAATTATATCATAAAGGTCCTTCCATAAGGATATTAGCATTTTTAAGTACATGAATGTACACACACACACACACACACACACACACACACACACACACGAAATGCATAGTTCTCCTAAAACGGATTGAGCACTCCCTAGTGGCATAGTATGTCTATAATAGTAAAATTCCATTTCTAAAAAGTGATGCGGCGGTAAGATGCCTGACTGATGAAAAATCGGTCGGGCTTCGAACCCAGCCCAAAGCAGCCTGCCTTGTCTACTCATACTCAAACAGAACTGTATGTGGATGACGATATATATATATATATATATATATATATATATATATATATATATATATATATATATATACTTCCATATCAGTGAAAAACAAAATGAATTTATTTCAACAGATCTCTTCTGATAGCCACATATATATTGAGCACAATTTACTTATAAACATAGCACATACACACACACACACAAACACACACACATAATATATATATATATATATATATATATATATATATATATATATATATATATATAAAGTGTGTGTGTTGAAAGAAAGGTTAACATATCAATAGTTGTTCCTTTCTGATATGATTTAAAAGTCTCCACGTATACACACACACACACACACACACACACACACACATATATATATTTAAAAAAATGTTTTTTTTTAAAATGGGGCGTTATTATGAAGCATTAAAAATGTATAAATGAATGAACTCGATATTATGGAGTATTGGATTCACTTATTTTTTTAATTATTTTTTCTCATAAATTTTCAGGTTCGTTAGATACTCTTTGTCAAATGTTATTACTGTTTAACGTTTTCTTTGTCTCTGTTGTTATCGACAGTGGCAGCGTGTGTAAAATATTTGTAATAACGGAGAATTCCGATATCTGCGTTTAATCCCTTCACGTGCGTTTGTAATTTTAGAATCCATTTAGTTTCTGATTGTTTTCTAGATTGCGTTGTTGGAATGCGTGTTCTAATAAGATGCATTTGAGGTGTGTAAGGTTGTGTGATAAGGTGTTAAAATGAAGTGCTATTGTACTATGCAGGGATTTGAGATTTATAGTGGATTTGTGGTTATTTAGTCTTAGTCTAAAGGGTGTTGATGTTTCTCCCACATATCCACTATTTCTACATTGTGTGCAGTATATATAGTATATAATGTTAGCGCTATCGCATGTTAGGTGTGGCGGATGGATTGTTATGTTTGTGTAGGGTATTTTTATTTCGGTTTCCGTATGTATGTGGCTGCAAACTTGGCATCTAGAAGAATGGATTCAGGCATGCAGGGAATTCCTCACACAAAACAAATTCCCCACAGACAAAATCAACGACATATGTCACATTATTAGCTTCATTCTTACACACAATAATTTCCAATTTAACAGAAAAAACTATATAAAAATCAGCGGTACGACGATGGGTACGAAGATGGCACCTAGCTATGCAGATATTTTCATGCACACACTAGAAACAAAATTACTCAAAAACTACCCTCTAACCCCAACCTACTACTATAGATATTTAGACGATATATTTATTATATGGACACATAGCCTCAACAGCCTCCTAGATTTCCACACACACTTTAACAGCTACCACCAATCTATCAAATTCTCGATAGAATACTCCACTAGCTCGATCCCTTTCCTAGACATTACCACAAAATTAAGAAATAATACCATAAACACCACTCTTTACACCAAACCCACTGATAACCACACATTTCTAAACTATAACAGCAACCACCCCCATAAACTAAAAAAATCGATAATATATAGTGCATGCATAAGACTAAGACGCATATGTGAAGACCAACAAGAATATATACAACACACAGCCAACCTAGCAAGAAAATTCCTAAATAGTGACTACCCCATAAAATTAATAAAAAAAGCATTCGACAAAGCATCATCTCTTAATAGACAAGAACTACTCGTATACAAACCACACCAAACTAATGACTGAATCCCTATGGTATTTCACCACGGTCGACATATGCACAAACTGACTAAGCTACTCACTGAACAATATAAAACCCTACAAACCGACCCCACAACAAAGTCCATCTTCAAAACCCCGCCCATCAACGCAAAAAAACAACCACCCACCCTCACTGCATCCAGAAAAAATGTACATAACACCGTACGGAAAGGTAATAAACGATGCAACAAGCCTAGATGCCAAGTTTGCAGCCACATACGGAAACCGAAATAAAAATACCCTACACAAACATAACAATCCATCCGCCACACCTAACATGCGATAGCGCTAACATTATATACTATATATACTGCACACAATGTAGAAATAGTGGATATGTGGGAGAAACATCAACACCCTTTAGACTAAGACTAAATAACCACAAATCCACTATAAATCTCAAATCCCCGCATAGTACAATAGCACTTCATTTTAACAACTTATCACACAACCTTACACACCTCAAATGCATCTTATTAGAACACGCATTCCCAACAACGCAATCTAGAAAACAATCAGAAACTAAATGGATTCTAAAATTACAAACGCACGTGAAGGGATTAAACGCAGATATCGGAATTCTCCGTTATTACAAATATTTTACACACGCTGCCACTGTCGATAACAACAGAGACAAAGAAAACGTTAAACAGTAATAACATTTGACAAAGGGTATCTAACGAACCTGAAAATTTATGAGAAAAAATAATTAAAAAGATAAGTGAATCCAATACTCCATAATATCGAGTTCATTCATTTATACATTTTTAATGCTTCATAATAACGCCCAATTAAAAAAAAACATTTTTTAAAAATATATATAACGAGAGAAGCATACGGAGACCACCTAAAGTACAATATATATATATATATATATATATATATATATATATATATATATATATATATCCTTGCTGTGCCATCTACAGTGTCAATTTACTTACCTTCCTCAGATTTGATTTAACTAAACATAACCAAATTAAGTATCTACAATGTAAATTTACGTTTTTATTTTTTAAATAAATTTTCTCAGAGCTAATCTAAGTAGACATAACCAAATCAAGTCATATTGGAATTCTAAATGATACGAGGTCGCTCTGAAAGTAATGCCTTTCGTTTATTTCCATTAAAACTACAAAGATACAGGAAGCTAAATACCACCGTTGTGTGGGGCAAGTTTTCAGCTACCAAAACATTTTTAACATTGGATGTGTGTTTTCGCCATGGATGAATGGACACCTGATTACCGCGTTTGTGACAATCTAAACGAGTAGAGACGACCAATTTTTCTTTTTAATAGCGATGACAACGTTGCTGTTAAAAAAAATGTCTGCGTCGTCCCTCTTCCATCGGTCTGATTCGCGTCAATGAGCTGATCGAAGTTTTCCCTTTCCTAGACTGATAACCTAGCCATGGTTAAAGAGCCCAATATGGCCTACTATTTGACCATAGCTGGAGGGATAATAGTTAAATGCAAGGGTATTAGCGCTATGTGAAATGCAAACAGTCTTGTTCAGGATTTGAACTCGGGTCGACGAGTCCATTTCCTACGACTTTAACCATGACACTACACGCCTCTCTTTCTTTCTCTCTCTCTCTCTCTCATATATATATATATATATATATATATATATATATATATATATATATATATATATATATATATGTACAAGGTATGTAAAAAATGTATTGAGATTTTTTGTACTTTTTGACATTTTGAAAAAAATTAAGTTCCATTCATTGTTCATTTCTATCTTGGTATATACGGCTTCAATCTCGATACTTTTATAGCACACCTTATATATATATATATATATATATATATATATATATATATAACAGAGAGAGAGAGAGAGAGAGAGAGAGAGTCAAGGGAGTCCATGCTATTAGCACTTGATGATAGTGATGGTGATGATGATGATATTTATATAGATCTCTAACTATTTTCAGCCATCTTTATTTTTGTCCAGTCTCTAATCTAGCTGTCAGAGATCATTATTATTATTATTTTTTTTTTTTTGTAAAAAAAAATATTCCTGGCTTTTACATTCTTTGCATAATAGGTGAATTAATCAATTTATTCTGATCGCCATAATTCTGTCAAAGCACCCGTTACTCCATTTTGATTTCATTGGGCTTTTTTTTCTACTCGCTCACAAAATGGCGGATTCTTGACTCTTTTATTTTTCTAACATTCTTTTTATGGCTCGCTTTCTAATTTGCAACAGCCATTTCGAGGAGAAGAAAAACTTTAAGAACAAAATAAGGAACAAGTTCAACAGTCAAGAGATCCACAGAAACAAATCTAAATCGATCCGCTTAGCGTTGAATTTGACCGGCCATGCCACGTCACCACGGGCAGCGAAGTGACACGAGGTCAATTTTAATGCTGAAGAGGTGTCCGCATTAAGATTGACCTTTTATATCGGCATCGCAATCTCGAAAGACCATAAATTTCCCGGGCACAGAAAGCCCGAGCAAGATGTATGAAGACTCTGTGTTGCCCAAGTGATAGGGACCCCCTTTTCTGCCTCTCTAATGTGATCCGAAGGAATGGTGAACCAATATGTTCGGCGTCAGTTCGGCTGAAAATTATTCGTATTCGATAAATACGAATAATTTCAGTTCGATAAATACAAGTAATTTCAGTTCGCTGAAAATTATTCATATTCGATAAATACAAATAATTTCAGTTCGATAAATACGAATAATTTCAGTTCGGCTGAAAATTATTCATATTCGATAAATACGAATAATTTCTGTACGGCTGAAAATTATTCGTATTTATCGAATACGAATAATTTTCAGCCAAAATGACATCGAACGCATTGATTCCCCATTCCTTTGTACCGTGGGGAAAAAAAACGAACTTATAAAGAAACAAATCCACAAAACTGTATATGTGAACGTACAATGAACGCGGTTCCCTAACGTTTAGGTATAAAATAACCCTAGACGGATTGACATACCGTTAAAATCAATCAATCACTTAATCAATCTAAAACTTCTTTTCTCAATAAGATAGAAATCAGTATCATAGTCTGGGTCGATTAGTTTAGTTTCTTTGTTTAATGGCACATCAACATTCTTGGGTTATTTAAGGCCAGGTATATCCTCATAGAATAGTAGTAGTGGTATTATTTAACCAATATCTGGGGGAGTGAGGGGGTTTATACATTTTCCAAAGGTATTAGTCCGAAAGTCAACGTAATTGCACGACTGGAGTTCGAACTCGCTTACTACAATGTCGCAATCCAGCACGTTAGCCTCTACGTCTTCACCTTGGCCTGGATCGAATTAAGAAAATCTAAATCAAGTAGCCAATATCGGAGACAAAAGAAGGATGTGACTCAAGGTAAATTTAAAGCATAGTAAAGTTGGTTTGAATTCAGAGTTTTCCTTCTCCTAGATTGGTTGCTTCTGTGTTACTACTTACCAATAGTTGGGGAGGGGAAGAACAGATGGAAATTAAACAATCACTAACAGGAAGCTGACATTTTAAAATGACTTCAAAAATTCAAAATAACATTTTAAAAAGATCGTAAGTGACACTTGAATGTCACAAGTTTATATAGCATAAAATGAAAAGGGCAAATACCTGGTAATCAATAAAACAAAAACAAAAAAAGCAATTATATTGACACATGTCCATACAGGGTTTTCAATTATATCCGTACATCGTTTTGCTGATGGATAAAGCAACAAAAAACGAACAACAGCAATAGACGTGTAGGGCAATGAACCAAGTAATGGGAAATGAACAACAGCACCAAAACCAACAAATAGATAGATAGAAACAAACATATATGAAGATTCTTGTCAGACAAACAAACAAACAAACAAACAAAAAAGATAGATAGACATATATATAGATATAAAAACCAATAGATACAAAAATTGAGCCAGCTATCCATCCAAACAAATAGCTAGCTAGCTGCCAAACCAATTGATAATAGAGCAAGCCAAACAAACAAACAGATATATACATACACACACACACACACACACACACACACACACACACACACACACACACACACACACATACATATATATATATAAATATAATATACTAAGATAACATATAAGATAATATATAATATAATAATATAATATAAGATAACATATAATATAACAATATAATAACAGCTCTATTTTATATTGAGCACTCTACCAATAATACTGCTTTTGGTACGCCATTCCAGCAAAAGCTGTAACAGTGACCATCTCACACACACACACACTATATAATATATATATATATATATATATATATATATATATGAGTAAGAAAAGTGGAATGAAATATATATATATATAGGTGGAATGAAATATATAATACTATATAGAGAGAGAGAGAGAGAGAAGGAAGCAGATTCAGACAAGCAGATATAAAGTGATTGATTCAATGAAACATATAGATTAACATGGATAATGAATGACAAAATAGACTGGAATAGATTGATAGATTGATAGATGTGAATATATTTAAATTTAAGCAGATTAAGATACGCATGAAAAAACTATAATTTATAACACTGGAACAGAAACAGATAAGTTTGTGCAGAATAAGATAGATAAGTGAATGAAAACGAGGCGAGTGAGAAAGAGAAAACGATAAAAAGAGAAGGGTAAGAAAAAAAATTAAGAAAAAAAAAGAAGATATTTTAAAAAGTAACTAGAATAGATGTGTTCTTTATTGACATTTCATTTTTATTGACACTCAAGTCTGGCGTCGTTCATAAAAATAAAGTCTCCTTTTTTCCCCAATTTCATCTGACAGAGTGAATTATTTGAAGAAGAAAAAAAAGGATAGTAATTTTACTTTATTCAGGTCAAAGAGACGGAAGAAAATGGCGAAGACGATGAGAACGAGAAATAAATAAATGCATAGAATAGAAAGTAAAATAGAACAAAAAATACCAACGAATTTTTTATTGAATGCCATTTAAGACAAAGACCCTTGTCTATAGAATAGAAAGGAGCTGTTATAATTTACAAGAATTGCTCCGTGTTGGTCATAAAAAAAGACAACAGTATCGAGGTTTGCTGGAACTTTTGTATGCACTCTAGCACATATAAAAGGCATCGACACACACACGTTTATATATATATATAATATATATATATCTAGCAAATATATGCACCCTCCGGGTGCAAGTATTTAAGTTTTGATATAATAAAATATCATATTAAATTAGAAAGGCTAATGAAACTGACTAAGAATGCAGATAAAAAGATCTGCAACAGAGGGGGTATATCGAAAAATAGAACAACTTTGAAACTAACTATTCCATCATTTTCCATTACTCCCTCTTCATTGGTAAATTTTCCTAATTTAACTATTTAGTTAAAATAGGAAGTAAAGGATAATATTACAGTTATTTCTTCTTGTAAATAATTTTTTTAAAAGATTTATCCACGAGATTTTTGTTTATATTACTTAAGATAAAACCAAACAATTAGAAATCAATAATACCAAGCACATGTTTATTAAAATAAAATTTTAAATATCGATATGCAAATTAGGCTTATCGTTCAAACTGTAAACCGATATTTTGTTGTATATACAAATACAATTGCATGTTATTAGTACGTAGATATGGTCAACAGTATTAATAATGTAATACAATTTTTATTAATAACTGAAGGTTTAAAAGAATGAGATCATGAAGAATTTGACGTAAATAATTAAGGGAATTGTGACTTGAGTAGTAATATAGTTTCGGTTACAGACAGAAAAACACACAATCTCCATTATAATAAGATATATATATATATATATATAAAAACACACAATGCTGTTAAAATGAAAATATTTTATATCATATTCAATATCTAATATTGAACAATATTTCGATTTATAAAAATCATCTTCAGAGCTTGTTTTTACTCCGGTCTCATCGAGAGAGGAGCTGAAAATAATTTGAATTCAAAACGAAAACATTGATGTTCCAAAAAGTCATGCGATCGTTTCTCCATAAGCCCATCCGCTACGCGTTTCGAAATATTGTTCAACATTAGCTATGAATATGATATAAAATATT
>CM042138.1:86098733-86108733 GCA_023376005.1 Doryteuthis pealeii | reverse complement strand
TGGGCAACTCTTGCGGTATTTTTTCTTTTGGCCATTTTAATTGTATCAACTGATTATTTTTAGGAGGTGCATATGATTTAGTATTTTCTTTTTTTGCTCCAGGCGAAAGTTTTATTGCGTAATTACAGACTCTGAGTTCAGTCTTTCAATTCTCATCCTGAAAGGGTGACCACTGACCTGCAATCTGTCAATCACCACCCCCGTTGTCCTCATCGCTCTCCAGGTATTGAACTCGATGTTATATTCGTTATATTCAAATCGGCTCATTACGCCACCAAACATTTTATTATGCAATTTCAATTTTATTAATTTGAAGTCCAGTTTCAAGCTCGAAAGTGTTTTTCTTTGCTGCAATTTAAATTCGATTTGTTTTCATTTAAAAAAAAATGAAAGATTTTTTGTCATTAAATGAGATGTCAAAAGTTTAGGATATTTGCATAAACATATAATTCAGTTTTGGTGATGTTTATCTTTTTGTAATTGATTTTTTAAATATCTCATCAATGGACATCATCCTTAGAGAAGAGTTGCAAAAGTTTCATGGCTGAACTGTCTGATCATGGCCGTTGTGCTATGTCATTGTGTGCCATGACTTTACCTTTTTCAAAAATCAGGCAACTGCTTACACGCCATTAGCAAAGGACTAATCACAAATTTGGATATCAAATCAAGGAAAAGAAAATTCTAAGAAATTTCCTATTTTTTTTTATATATCTGAGATTTTTTTTTTTTTTAGAAAATTATGACTTTTCGTTTCAAGTAAAGGAATTTTGACAACAATAATCAAGGAAAATAATAACTTCCTATGTGTGTCTCAGTCATTGAAGTTTCATTAAAATTTGTGGCAATTATAATAACTAGTTCAGTTTTTATCTATTGTCTAGTTTTTCAAATTTTTGTCTATTACACACACACACACACACACACACACACACACACACACTCATATATATATATATATATTTTGGAGGATATGTGTTTAATTGAAGTCATACATACTTAAGTTATATATATATTATATATATATATATAATATATATATATATATAATAAAATAAATATATAAAAGTAATACATATCTATTTATTTGAAGGCAATAGAACAGTTACAACCGTAGGTTTCATGCATGCAAAATCGCATGCATTCATCAGGTGACGTTGATCCGAATACAAGGAAAATCGAAAAAATCGAAAAATTCAAAAGGTTTTTACGGGCATAAGATGTTTAGGATTCGATCAAGTGATATGCATATGTATTTAGTGTATTAGGGAATACGCATATCACTTCATCCAATCATAACATCTTATGCCCGTAAAAACCTTTTGAATTTTTCGGTTTTCCTTGTATTCGGATCACCGTCACCTGATGTATGCATGTGATTTTGCATGTATGAAACCTAAGGTTGTGACTGTTCTATTGTCATCAAATAAATAGATATGTAATACCTTTATATATTTATTATATTATATTATATTATATTATATAATAGCTCTATTCTTTATATCGAGCACTCTCCTAATACTACTGCAATTTGGCGCACCATTCCAGTGAAAGCTGGAGCGGTGACTATCCCAGGCTATATATATATATATATATATATATATATATATATATATATATATGTGTGTGTGTGTGTGTGTGTGTGTGTAAAAGGAATGATTTACCGGTAAAAATATTGGGTTGGTCTCAATATTTGGTTGGTTTAAGTATTACTCGAATAAGTCAGCGTTATAACAAATATAAAGTGCTCAATACGTAAGTAGAGCGGGTTTCTGTACACACCATAATACTATTTCTATGTAAATATATATATATACACACATTTCATAAAACTAAGGCCCAGAGCAGGAATCCGACGAGTAAGATCCTACATGGCAGTCAACAATGTCCTTCATCTGCATGACAATCACACAATCATCAGGACAAGGGAGAAAATCGCCTCATTCGGGTGGACAACATTACCGCACCCTCCTTACTCACCAAATTTAGCGCCTTCAGACTATCCTCTCTTCGGTCTCATGAAAGAGGGTTTGAGAGGCAAACATTATTCCATTGACGAGGAATTGAAATCTGTAGTGAAGAAGTGGCTCAAAGAACAGTCAACAGCATTTTACGGGACAGAGATAGATGCTCTTATTCAAAGGTGGAACATTGCTATTGAGAGAAACCGAGACTATGTGGAGAAGTAGGGATGTAATTCACAGAGGACCAGCTTCATTTTGATGTATGATATATATTCCTGTGTTGGTAATTATACCTGTCCTAAACAAAATGACATTACTTTTTGACTCACCCTCGTATATATATATATATATATATATATATATATATATATATATATAGATAGATAGATAGATAGATAGATAGATATGAAAACAAAACAATATGCTGTTAAAGTGAAAACATTTTATATCATATTCATAGCTAATATTGAACAATATTTCGATTTATAAAAATCCTCTTCAGAGCTTGTTTTTACAATATTAGCTATGAATATGATATAAAATGTTTTCACTTTAACAGCATATTGTTTTGTTTTCATATCCTTTTATCTATACTCATACCGTCGGATTCATTTCCTTTCTCTTTATAATATATATATATATATATATATATATATATATATATATGTGTGTGTGTGTGTGTGTGCGTGTGTGTGTGCGTGTGTGTGTGTGTGTGTGCGTGCGTGCGTGCGTGTGCGTGTATGTGTGTGTGCGTGTGTGCATATCTGTGTGAGTGAGTGAATGTGTTTTATATATGTAGTGTATATTTTGAAATATTTTACTAACGGGTGACGACAAAATATGTTTTTAAATTATTGAAAAAATGATTAGCTATAGCAATAGGTGAATGGTGTGGAAATCCCAAAGCAATTTTTTTCAGATTAAGGATTTATTCAAATACTCGCTAAATTCATGCAGATAAAATAAATAAATAAAACCAAATTGGATACCAAGGCAACATAGATTACCTCCCTTTATTTTCAAAGTCAGCGGAAAATCTCTCAAGCGACTGAACCCATTATTAACCTTTGTACAGGGTGGGGCAAAATGATCCGATACATTTGTAAGTTTAATAAAAGCTAAATGAAATAAACAATGAGAAAAAAGAGTTTTTTCCTCCAAATATACATATGATGCCATGTTGTTTTATTTCATTTAACGAAATTACATCAGTCAAATTTTTGCCGTTATTGTCCACACAATGTCGAAAACATTCGCAAAAGTTGTCCATTACTCGACGGGTCATTTCATTTTGATCCACCCAATATAACGTACAAGTATCAATGATTAGAAAATAAAGTAAACTAAATTGTATTCATTATTTGCTCCTTTTGAGTTTTCACATTAGCATTAGCTGATGGTCTTTCACTGGAGTCTGAGTGACAGCAAGTCTCCTCAGGTCTCCAGGACTCTTCTGAGTATTCTGGCAGATTGCAGCAGTGCAGTGTTCTGAATGGTTTCAATCCTTCCTCTGATTTATTATTATTATTATTATTATTATTATTATTATTATTATTATTATTATTCCATTAAAATTTTTCACCTCAGCGTCAGCTGATGGTATTTCAATGGAGTTTGAGTGACAACAAGTCTCCCCAGGTTTCCAGGACTCTTCTGAGTATTCAAACCGATTGCATCAATGCAGTAGTCTGGATGGTCTCAATTCTTCCTCTGATTTCCAGATCCTCCAGTCTTTTTTCCAAGTTTTTTTCTGTGACAATAAGAGCACACATTGAGCTCTGCAAATTACGACATTTAAAAAACTGATACGTCGTAAGGAAGATTTATTCACCCGATCTTTGGATTATATATATATATATATATATATATATATATATATATATATATATCAGTGGTTGTACCTGTTAGGTCTCATCTATGAGTCAAATATATATGTTTGAATACTTGAAAGCACCATGTGCAAATTATTTGTATTAGATAGGAATACTTGATATAATCTGAAAACAAAATATTTTAGATGAATACAAGTGCAGTTTTATAAAAGTCAATATAACATTGAAAATATAGTTATTTACAAATACCTCAAATTTCAGGATTTAACAACACATACTTGATTGACTTTAACGGTATGTCAACCCGTCGAGGGCTATTTTATTCCTAGAGGTTTGCCAATTGCGTACATTGAGTTTTTGCACACGGTTATATGATATCAAGTAGGTATGTACAAAAAAACGAGTTAAAGGGAGATAATGATGTTTTCACACTTCAACTTTGTCAATGAAAATGGAAAACGTATGGGAGCCTATAAACGTCAATTTAATACAGTAAACTTACACTGCGCAGCCCCACCCCAAACAAAAACAAGAAAAAATAACAAGACAGCAAGGACACACATGGAAAGTTATTGCTGTACCTAGAATGAAAATTTGACCCCCCCAAAAAAAAACTATGAAAATACAAAAGCAAAAAAAAACAAACAAAACAAAATAAAAAACAAAACAACTTAAAACATTTTTCCTTTAGACTACACATTTCTTCTGTAAACGAAAAAGACAATGGTTAGTAATAATTTTTAAATATATAAAAATCTCGGACACCACGCTGCGAAAAATTGTGCATTTTTAATCATATATTCTTAGATAGATATTAAATAAATCTATATTCATGAGAAAAATATTGTGTACAACATAATGTGTACAACATACTATCTTCAAAACGTTTAAAAGCCACTATTGAATTTTTAAGTGAATAAAAATTCAAGTTGAATCAGAGAAAAGCCTTTTTTTTTGCATAAATTCAAAGAAAAATATTGTTTTTAAAACTATGAAAATAGAAAACACGATACAAAATTATTTTTTTAGTTAAAAAAAAGGACCATATGACCTTTTTGATCTCGATTCAGAAGGACATGTTTTTCATTTACACTGTCAATATCCAGTTGTTTGTTAGGGGTTAGGGGTTAGGGTTAGGGGTTAGTTTTATAATAAAAAAAACCCTCCAAAAATCGTCTGTTAAAAAACCAGATATTGACGGTGTAAATGAAAAACATATCCTTTCTTAATCGAGATCAAAAAGGGGTGCCTAAATGTCATATGGTAAAAAAAAAAAAAAAAAAAAAAAAATAACTTAAATTTTCAAATAACTTTTTCGAGTGATGAAATTTGAATTAAAAAAAATGCGGGCTTCTGGTTTTGATCTTTCTAGAAATATAAAAATTAGGGACTGGAGCTTTTTTTTTATTCAAATGACCAACGGTTGAAACCCATACTATAATCTAAATTGATTAAAAAAACTTTTTTTGCAAGTTTAAAAAAATAGAATAAACTATTCCTTATAAAATTAAGTCCTTGATGAATAAAATGCCGAAAGTTTCATTAAAATTCGACCATTCATTGATTTTTGATAATAGTCTTAAAATTAAAAAAACATTGAAACATTTTTATACCCGCCACCCTTTTTGGAAATTGAACATACCTAAATCAAGTATACCTATCTAATACAAATAATTTGCAAAAATATCTATTTGATTCAAATTTCTAGAACAGGAGCCTCACCATCAGATGCAGTTTAACATGATACCCAGGACACCTCCTTTCTTAGTGGGGTGGTGTCTTTGGCCATTGCAGGGGATACAGTGTCAACGTATTCTCAACTCTATTGATTAGCAACTAAACTATTTCGTTAGTTTAAGTAGCAAGGTCTAAGGGAAACAACCAATATTTAACGTTAATGTAACTCTTCCGCTAGTGAGTTAGATTAAGTCTTTACATGTGCTCGTGTTTATTTTCCAGCTGATATTTTGTTCTGCTTCTTGTTTTTAACCCTTTATTATTATTTCATTTTTGTGATTTGCCCCCTAAAAACTATTTAAAATGCTATTCGTACGTCTCCCTAGGACTTTATTACGTGAGTATTTATATTTCTGTCGTAGTATTTTGCTTACTTTTTCTTTCAATTAAGCATTTTTTGTTTCCCTTCCTTCACATTGCGTGCGTATTTATATTTCTTTAAATAAAGCATACACTTCTTATATGTATTTTTAGGGAAGGACATTGTCATAAAAAATGTAATTAAAAAAAAAAAGGATCTTCGCCCAGTTCGTTATTGGGAACCAAACAACTTTTAGACTGAATTTGTTTTTACGAGAATTATCGATTTACTTACAATTTTTTTTATTCACTACAAAACAGTAGGTAATTATTTATTTATTTATTTATTATTTATTTTTTTTACTGTCAGACCCATCTTCTACTCGAGGTGAAATTTTTCTCTTTTCTACAGTTTTGAACGAATCTAACCTTCAAAACCATCGAACATTACTCGGTTTTATAGCTACCACTCCAACCGTCAGTAATGGGGACCAGGAGTTCTCAGGTGGACTAACTACAGAAAACATTAATTTACGACTGATTTGAAGGTCAAATTCGGTCAGAACATTAACCATAACCCCTAATCCTTAGAAATTCAACACTTCTTTTGTTATCCCCATAAAACTCAGCAATACAGCGGTAATAATTGAAAGCGCATTTCTGACACAAAGCTATTCTGGTAGTTAAGGAGTTTTTATCGGTCATCAGTGTTTTTTTAGGAGACGGCTAGGGATGTCCAATTTGTCGTATAAAATTTAAACCTCCCCTATATTTAACACACAATTAAACTTGCATAAAGGTTAATATTATCTTCAAACTTTTGGACCATTCGAAAAAAGAAACATGAAAAAGTACTCCTGGAAAAAAAAAAAAAATATCAGCTTACGGAAATAATGAACATTATGAACGAAAACAATGTTTGCATTTTTGCACCATTAAATCAATTGAAATTTAACGTAGCCAAAACAACTTACGACTACCAGCTTTAAAAAAAAAAATATGAAAAATCAATTAAGAGTCCAATTTTAACGAAATTTCGACACTTATTCACGTGTTGAGAAACTTCTGTTTAAATAGCCTTTTCCAAAAATATATTAGGGGGAAATATTTTTACGAGGTCTCCTCCCTATTTCATTTTATGAAATCTGAAAAAATGAACCGATAAAAATGCTGGGACATTGGGCTGCAATTACATGTTCGTGGTTAATGGTTATCGAAATGGACATGACAACATGAGTTCAAATCCTGGACGAAGCTGTTTACATTTCATAGCGCTAATACCCTTGGGAAAAGTATGCATCCAACTATTCTCCCTCCAGCTATGGGTAAATAGTAGGGTAGACTAGGCACTTTAACCTTGGTATGCAACCAATCTTGGAGAAGGAAAAATTGACCTTGTGTCGCCTCCAACTTGTGTGGAGGGGTTAGGTAAATACATACTTGAAATATTTTTTCTCAGCCTAATTTTAATTTGAAAGGAGTTTAATTTTACTTTTTCTTATTTGATCTTTGCACTTAAAAAAAAGTTTAATAATTTTTTTCTTCTTTCAGGACAAGGCAGACATATCCTTCAAAACTATTTTTTCCATTTCAAATGTCCAGAATTCAACCGAAGCGTTCAATGTCAAAATGCTTGACATTCTAGTGTGTCCGTTATCTAAGACACCATTAAAGTAAGTACAATATAAGAAACATCTTTAAGTTTAACATATTATTTATATCAGTTGTCTGTACATATATAATGGCTGGGTTAGCTCAGTTGGTAGAGTGTTCGGCTGGAAACCAGAAGGTTTCTAGTTTGATACCGGCCCTCGGTAATATCAGCTAATATTAAATTAGAAAGGCTAATGAAACTAAATAAGAATACAGATAAAAAGATTTGAAACAGTGGGGTGTAAAATCAAAAAATTGAACAGTTGAGACTTACTCTTCTATCACTCCTATCTTTCATTGCTAAATTTTCCTGATTTAACTATTTAGTTAAAATAGTAAGTAAAGAATAAAATTAGTTATTTTATCTTTTTAATGGATTTCTTTTAAGATTTATCCCCGAGACTTTTGCTCATATTCATTAAGATAAACCCAAACAATTAGAAATCAATAATACTAAGCACATAATTATTAAAATCAAATTTTTAATATCAATATGCAAACTAGTCTTCCCGTTCATTCTGTAAACCGCTATTTTGTTGTATATATAAATACATTTGCATGTTATTAGTATGTAGATAAGGCCGACTGTATTAATAATTTAAAACAATTTTATTAATAATGAAGGCTTAAATAAAATCGAGTTATGGTGAATGTGACATATATAAGAAAGGGAATTGTGACTTGAGTAGTGACATAGTTTTGGTTACAGAAAGACAAACACACAATCTTCATTATAATAAGAATTGTAATGAACATGTCTTTTTATGAATTTGCCATATGTTGATTGTTTCATTTTTTTCTTTTTTATTTATTTTTTTATTTTTTTCAGATTTGATCCAGAGAAAATGAATTGATATGTGAAAACTTAATGTGGCTTATCCGATTGTTGATGGAATTCCAAATCTTATTCCACAAGATGCACGCATGTCAATGAATCTGAAGAATAGAGCAACAAGTTTTTTTTTATTGTATAAACCAGCAAATCTATGCATTGTCAGGTGTAGAGTAGTGAGACGTTTTCGTGTTCTTTTAAAACAAACAGAGTAGTGGTAGGAGTAAGCAGGGAGGGGACTCACAGAATTATAAGAAATATTAATCCTACTTACTCTTACTGCTACTCCTGTTTGTTTAAAAAGAACCACAAAAACATCTCATTACTCTACACCTAACAATGGCACTAAGTAGTGCTGAAAGTACTCGTGAAGAACCTTCTGTGATTCATTCACCAATTCCAACCAGACATAAAAAGATGGCCAGACAATTTGGAAAAGATCGAAAAGAAGCTTGTCAGACATGAAATGTCTGTTGCATTCAACCAAAACATCTATAAAGGAAAAAATGCTGCCAATATCTTACATATTATATATAGTAGAAAATATATACACCCTTGGGGTGCAAGTATTTAAGTTTTGATGTAATAATTGAAAACGTTTGATTTTCATTAAAATCGCTCTATGTACAACAGAATATCTAATAAATAAATTTTGATAAAAATATGATTCAGTGATTTAGAATGAAGTGTAAAATATCCATCTTGTCTTAGTTCAGAAATAAGACATTGCTGAACACTGGTGGAGAAGCAACTCCATGAGTTGACATTCCTCTATGACACCTACCACAATGGACACACCAAGTCTTCTGGGACAGCCAGCAAAAAAACTACATCAATCAGCTCTGCACAGATACTGAAAGCTGTGCAGAAGACCTTTCAGGAGTGTATGGCCAATAGGATGGATGCTTGACCAGGGAGAAAGAGTCATGGAACTGTGTGTCAGCAAAAAACTTGATGATGATGATGATAAATAGCCTAGATCAGATCGTGCATGTGCAGCAAGAATTTCACCATCGTGCCAAAATTTCAAAATAATTTCTATCCATTTCTCAAAAGAGAATCTTGGTTTATTAAATAGCATTTTTAGACATTATTCCAATTCTTAAATTTAATAGAGTGGCTGTGTTTTCTGTCCTGCTAACAAAAAACTATATTACTACTCTAGTCATAATTCCCCTTTAGTATTTACGTCACATTCTAATAATTTCATTTTTATTTAAACCTCCAATTATTAATAAAATTGTCTTTACTCTTATTAATACAGTTAAACCATATTTACATACTAATAACATGCCAATTGTATTATATTACAACAAAATAGAGGTTTACAATGAGGAGGTTAATTTGCATTATTGTTATAAGATTGATTAATATATGGGACTTGGGTATTATTGATTCTAATTGTTTAGATTCTCATCTTAATAAATATTGAAGCAAAAAGTTCAGGCATAAATTTGAAAAGAAAATCCATCACAGGAAGAAATAACTGTAATTTTATTTTTACCTTATCTAATTAACTAAATAGTTAAAGTTAGGGAAAATTTAGCAATGAAAAGACAGGGTATGGAAGAGCAAGTTCAGTGTTACTAATTTTCTATTTAACCCCCCTCTGTTGTTAAATCTTTTTTATTCTGTCATTTTTATTTTAGTTTCATTAGTCTTTCTAATTTTAACAATAATAT
>CM042138.1:86087928-86098723 GCA_023376005.1 Doryteuthis pealeii | reverse complement strand
ATTTTTATTAGTTTCATTAGTCTTTCTAATTTAAAATAATATTTTATTACATCAAAACTGAAATACTTGCACCCCAAGGGGTGTATATATTTTCTACTATATATGAAATATGATAAGTATATTTTGGCCAGCATTTTTTCCTTTATAGATGTTTTGTTTATGGTGGGTGAATGCAACAGACATCTTTCAATGTCTGACAAGCTTCTTTTCGATCTTTTCCAAATTTGTCTGCGCCATCTTTTTTATGTCTGGTTTGGAATGGTGAATGATATTCAAAACAGAAGGTTCTTTCACGAGTTACTCTTCAGCACTAATCTTAGTGCCATTGTTTAGGTGTAGAGTAATGAGATGACTTTTTGTTGGTTCTTTTTAAAACAAACAGCAATAAAGGCAGGTAAAAAAAAGGGGGGAAGGGGTCAAACCTAGCGGATAATATTTCTTTATAATTCTGTGAGTCCCACTCCTCCTGCTTACTTCCTACCACACTCTGTTTGTTTAAAAAGAACACGAAAACGTCTCACTCACCTACACCTGACATGCATAGATTGCTGGTTTATACAATAAAAAAAACTTGTTGCTCTATTCTTCAGATTCATTTGATCATGCGTGCATCTTGTGGAATAAGATTGGAATTCCATTCAAAACAATCGGATAAGCCACATTAAGTCTTTTCACATATCAATTCATTTTTCTCTGGATCAAATCTGAAAAAAATAAAAAAATAAATCAAAAAAGAAGAATAAATGAAACAATCACATATGGCAAATTCATAAAAAGACATGTTCATTAACAATTCTTATTATACATGAAGATTGTTGTGTTTGTCTTCTGCTAACCAAAACTATGTCACTACTCAGCACAATTCCTTCTTATATATATGTCACATTCACCAGAAACTCGATTTTTATTTAAGCCTTCATTTATTATTACAAATTGTGGTAAATTATTAATACAGTGCGGCCTTATCTACATACTAATAACATGCAAATGTATTTATATATACAACCAAAATAAGCGGTTTACAGAATGAACGGAAGACTAGTTTGCATATTGATATTTAAAAATTTATTTTAATAATTTTATGTGCTTAGTATTATTGATTCTAATTGTTTGCGGTTTATCTAATGAATATGAGCAAAAGCTCTCGGGGATAAATCTGTAAAAGAAATCCATTAAAAATAAAAATAACTAATTTTTATTCTTTACTTACTATTTAACTAATAGTTTAAATCAGGAAAAGTTAGCAACTTGAAAGATAGGAAGTGATAGAAGAGTTAAAGTCTCAACTGTTCAATTTTTTGATTTACCCCACTGTTTCAAATCTTTTATCTGTATTCTTATTTAGTTCCATTAGCCTTTCTAATTTAATATTAGCTGATATTACCGAGCGGCCGGTATCAAACTAGAAAACCTTCTGGTTTCCAGCCGAACACTCTACCAACTGAGCTAACCAGCCATTATATATGTACAGAACAACTGATATAAATAATATGTCTAAACTTTAAAGATGTTTCTTATATTGTACGTACTTTAATGGTGTCAGATAACGGACACCACTAGAATGTTCAAGCATTTTGACATTGAACGCTTCGTTGAATTCTGGACATTTTGCAAATGGAAAAATAGTTTCTGAAGGATATGTTCTGCCTTGTCCTGAAAGAAGAAAAAAATTATTTCTTAAACATTTCTTTTTTTACAGGCAAAGGCATCACAAATAAGAAAAAAGTAAAATTAAACTCCCTTTCAAATAAATAGGGCTGAGAAAAATTATTTCAAGTATGTATTTACCTAAACCCCTCCACACAAGTTGGAGGCGACACAAGGGTCAATTTTTCCTTCTCCAAGATTGCGTTGCCATACCAGGTTAAAGTGCCTAGTCTTACCCTACTATTTACCCATACGCATGAGGGAGAACTAGTTGGATGCATACTTTTCCCAAGGGTATTAGCGCTATGCGGAAATGTAAACAGCTTCGTCCAGGATTTGAACTCATGTCTGTCAGTCCATTTCGATAACCATTACACCACGAACATGTCAATTGCCAGCCCAATGTCCCAGCATTTTTATCCGGCTTCATTTTTTCAGATTTTCATAAAATGAATAGGCGGAGGAGACCTCGTAAAAAATATTTCCCCCTAAATATATTTTGGGAAAAGGCTATTTAAAACAAAGAAGTTTCTCAACACGGTGAATAAGGTCGAAAATTTCGTTAAAATGGACTCTTAATTGATTTTCATAATTTTTTTTTTTAAAGCTGGCTAGTCGTAAGTTGTTTTTGCGCTACGTTAAATTCAATTGACTTTAATGCATGCATAAAATGCAAACATTGTTTTCGTTATAATGTCATTATTTCCGTAAGCTGATATTTCTTTTTTTTTTTCCAGGAGTACTTTTTCATGTTTCTTTTTTCGAATGGTCAAAAGTTTGAAGATAATATTAACCTTTATGCAGTTTAATTGTTGTTAAATATAGGCGGAGTTAAATATTTATACGACAAATGGACATCCTAGCCGTCTCTAAAAAAACGACTTTTGATGCACCGATAAAAACTCCTTAACTACCAGAATAGCTTTGTCGTCAGAAATGCGCTTTCAATTATACCGCTGTATTGCTGAAGTTTATGCGGATAACAAAAGAAGTGTTGAATTTCTTAAGGATTAGGGGTTATGGTAATGTTCTGACCGAATTGACCTTAAATCAGTTCGTAAATTAATGTTTTCTCTAGTTAGTCCCACCTGCAGAACTCCTTGGTCCCCATTCTGACGGTTGGGTGGTAGCTATAAACGAGGTAATGATTCGCATGGTTTTGAATGCGTTATGATTCGTTCAAAAACTGTTAGAAAGAGAAAAATTTCACCTCGAGTAGAGATGGTCCTGACAGCTAAAAAAAAATAAATAATAAATTAAATAAATAAATAATTACCTATGTTTGTACGTGAATTAAAAAAAATTGTAAGTAAATCGCATAATTCTCGTAAAAACCAAATTCAGTCTAAAAGTTGTTTGGTGCCAATAACGAACTGGGCGAAGATCCTTTTTTTCTTTAATTACATTTTTTATGACAATGTCCTCCCTAAAAATACATATAAGAAGTGTATGCTTTATTTAAAGAAAGTATAAATACGCACGCAATGTGAAGGAAGGAAACAAAAAAATGCTTTAATCTGAAAGAAAAAGTAAGCAAAATACTACGAAGAAATATAAAAATTACTTCACGTAATAAAGTCCTAGGGAGGACGCTACGAATAGCATTTTAAATTAGTTTTTAGGGGGCAAATCACAAAAAATGAAAAATATAATCAAAGGTTAAACAAGAAGCGAACAAAATATCAGCCTGGAATAAAACACGAGCCACATGTAAAGACTGTAATCTAACTACACTCGCGGGAAGGAAGTTACATTACGTAAATATTGGTTGCTTTCCCTTAGACTGCCTAACTTTAAACTAACGAATAGTCTAGTTTGCCTAATCAATAGAGTTGAGTGAATACGGTTGAACACTGTATCCCCTGCAATGGCCAAAGGACACCACCCACCCACTAAGAAAGGAGGTGTCCCTGGGTATCATGTTAACTGCATCTGATGGTGGCAGGCTCCTGTTCCTAAGAAATTTGAATCAAATAGATATTTTTGGTCACAAAATTATTTGCTATTAGATAGGTATACTGATTTAGTATGTTCAATTTTCCAAAAGGGTCGTCGGTATAACAAATGCTCTTCAATGTTTTTTTAATTTTAAGACTATTATCACAAAATCAATGAATGTCGAATTTAATGAAACTTTCGGCATTTTATCATCAAGCGACTTAATTTTTATAAGGAATAGTTTATTACTATTTTTTTTAACTTGCCAAAAAAGTTTTTTTAACAATTTAGTTATAGTATGGTTTCAACCGTTGGTCATTTGAATAATAAAAAAAAGCTCCCAGTCCCTAATTTTTTATTTTCTAGAAAGATCAAACCAGCAAGCCCCGCATTTTTTTTAATTTTCAAATTTCATCACTCGCAAAAAAGTTATTTGAAATTTAAGTTTATTTTTTTTTTTTTTTTTTTTTTTTTTACCATATGACATTTAGGCCACCCCTTTTTTGATCCTACCCTTCGCCCCGATTAAGAAAAGGATATGTTTTTTCATTTACACCGTCAATATCTGGTTGTTTTTAACAGGACGATTTTGGAGCGGTTTTTTTATATAAAAACTAACCCCTAACCCTAACCCCTAACCCCTTAACAAACAACTGGATATTGACAGTGTAAATGAAAAAACATTTGTCCTTCTGAATCGAGATCAAAAAGGTCATATGGTCCTTTTTTTTTAACTAAAAAAAAATTTGTATCGTGTTTTCTATTTCATAGTTAAAAACAATATATTTCTTTGAATTTATGCAAAAAAGGCTTTTCTCTGATTCAACTTGAATATTTTATTCACTTAAAAAATTCAAATAGTGCTTTTAAAAGCGTTTGAAGATAGTATTGTTGTAACACATTATGTTGCACACAATTTTTTTCTCATGAATATTGATTTATTTAATATCTATCTAAGAATATATGATTAAAAATGCACAATTTTTTCGCACGTGCGTGTCGAGATTTTGTATATATTAAAATTATTACTAACCATGTTCTTTTCGTTTACAGAAGAAATGTGTAGTTCTAAAGGAAAAAATGTTTTAAGTTTGTTTTTGTTTTTATTTTGTTTTGTTTTTTTGTTTTTTTTTTGCTTTGTATTTTCATAGTTTTTTTTTGGGGGGGTCAAATTTTCATTCTAGGTACAGCAATAACTTTTCCAGTATCGTGTGTCCTTTGCTGTCTGTCTATTTTTTCTTGTTTTGTTTTGGGTGCGGGCTGCGCAGTGTAAGCTTTACTGTATTAAATGGACGTTTTAGGCTCCCATACGTTTTCCATTTCATTGAAAAGTTTGAAGTGTGAAAACATGCATTATCTCCCTTTAACTCGTTTTTTTGTACATACCTACTTGAATCATAAAACCGTGTGGCCAAAAACTCAATGTTACGCAATTGTCAAACCTCTAGGAATAATAGACCCTCGACGGGTTGGACCATAACCGTTAAAGCTCAATCAAGTATGTGTGTTAAAAATCCTGAAATTTGAGTATTTGCTAAATAACTATATTTCAATGTATATATGACTTTTTTATAAAACTGCACTTGTATTCATCTATAAAAATATTTTGTTTTCAGATTATATCAAGTATTCCTATCTAATAACAAATAAATTTGCACATGGTGCTTTCAATTATTCAAACATATATATTTGACTCATAGATGAGACTAACAGGTTACAACCACTGATATATATATATATATATATATATATATATAATATATATATATATAATCCAATAGATCGGTGCTCAATAAATCTTCCTTACGACGTATCAGTTTTTTCTAAAATGTCGTAATTTGCAGAGCTCAATGCTGTGCTCTTATTGCGTCACAGACACAAAAACTTGGAAAAAAAGACTGGAGCGATCTGAGAAACATACAGAAGGGACCAAGAACTTATCGAGACCGATTCCTCAACCTAACTGCATCTCGATTGCATCGGTTCGAATGACTCAGAAGAGTGTCCGTTGAAAACCTGGAACGGACTTTTGTTGTCGACTCAAACATCCACTTGAAATACCATCAGCTGACGCTGAGGTGAAAAAATTTATGAATAATAATAATAATAATAATAATAATAATAAAATAATAATAATACAATAAAATCAGAGGAAGCGATTGAAACCATTCAGAACACTTAAGCACTGCCTGCTACATCTGCCAGAAACTACTCTCAGAAGCAGTCCTGAGACCCTTGAGGAACCGTCTGCTGTACCTCAGACTCCAGTAGAAGAAGGACACATCAGCGCTAATTGCCTAATGTGAAAATCAAAAGGAGCAGAATAATGAAATACAATTTAGCTTTAACTGTTATTTTCTATCATCATTGATACTTGTACTAGTTATATGGGTGGATCCAAATGAAATGACCCGTCGAGTAATGGACAACCTTTTGCGAATGTTTTCGACATTGTTGCGACCAATCTAACGGCATAAAATTTCGACTGCTGATGTCAATTCTGTATACAACTGAATAAAACAACATGAGATCAATGTATTAATTGGGGGAAAACAACTCTTTTTCTCATTGTCTATTCATTTAGCTTTTACATCACAACTTAAAAATGCTATCGGATCGCACTTTGCCCCACCCCTGTACAAAGAGCGTTAATAAATGGCGTTTCAGGCTTGAGAGATTTCTTCCGCTCGACTTTGAAACATAAAAGTGGCGAGGTAATCTACTGTTGCCTTGGGTATCCAATTTGGTTTATTTATTTATTTATCATGCATGAAATTTAGCGAGTATTGAATACATCCTTAATCTGCAAAAATTTGCTTTGGGATTTCCACACCATTCACCTATTCTTAGCTACAATATTTTTCAATAATTTAAAAACATATTTTGCGTCAAAACCCGTAGTAAAATATTTCAAAATTATCTACACTACATATTAATAAAACACATTCACTTCACTCACACAGACTATGCACACACGCCACATCACACATACCACGCACACGCACGCACGCACGCACACACACACACACACCACGCACCAGCACACACGCACACACACAACCACACACACACATATACTATATACTCTTATTTATATACTTACTATAATACTATTATATATATATAAGTTAAGAGAAAGGCGAAATGAAATCGAACGGTAGAGTAAGATAAAAGGATATGAAAACAAAAACCAATATGCTGTTAAAGTGAAAAACATTTTATATCATATTTCATAGCTAATATTTGTAAAAACAAGCTCTGAAGAGGATGTTTATAAATCCGAAATACTTGTTCAATGATTAGCTATGAATGATATATAAAATGTTTTCACTTTAACAGATATTGTTTTGTTTTCATATCAATCGATCTATCTATCTATCTAAATCTATCATACTATATATAATATACTATATATACTATATCATATACATACTATATCATATACGAGGTAGAGTCCAAACCAGTAATGCCTTTTGTTAGGGACCAGCGTATAATTTTACCAAACACACGCGGCCCGAACTGACATAGTCATCCATACCATCCAAAGATGAATGCGCCGTCCTCTACTGAGCACCGGATCACAGTCACATCTACCTTCTCTATCTTCTCCACCAGCCTCGGAGTCTTCTCCTCAACTTCTGACAGCACATGTCACCAGCCTCTTTCGCGCAAACCGGGAGCGATCGTGCGACATCCCCTATGAGAGCTTCCCCTGATACACACAGCCACCATCCCTGTGACATTCACAGCCTCCTCTGAGCCACTTCTTCCCACCTACACAGATTTCAAATTCCTCGTCAATGGGAATAATGTTTGCCTCTCAAACCCTCTTCATTGAGACCTGAATAGGAAGTGCGAGCAGCATACTGACTTCACTCGCTAAGCGGACTGAATCGTCGCCTCTATACACAATCAATTGCGTGAGTTACACACGCAGTAGCGACAGCCAGCTGGCCATCAAACGGTAAATGTTGTCCACACCGAATTCTGAGCACGACATTCTCCCTGCTTCTCGCGTCATGCTCATAGTGCTGCATTACGTCTCACTGTACACTACAAATGTGGTACACTGCACGGACATTGTTGACTGCCATGTAGGATCTTAACTCCAGCTGCTGCGGATCTCATCCCTGCTCTGGGCGCATGGAGTTCTTCTCACATACTGCAACACAAGCCGTGGTGCCAATATACACACGACATCCGCCCGCAATCGTACTATATTCTTACATAGAAAGATAGTACTCGTATGGCGTGATGTATCACGACACCTACCTCCGTGACCACTCTACTTCACTGAGGTATTGAGCTCATTCCTTACTTGTCACTATATCACTGATTGCTATATTAAGCCGCTGACTTATTCGAGTAAACTAAAACCAACCAAATATTTGTGAGACCAACCCATATTTTTACCGGGTAAATCATTCCTTTTACACACACACACACACACACCACACCACATATTATATATATATATATATATATATATCATAGTATATATATATATATAGCCTGGGAAGTCACCGCTCCAGCTTTCACTGCGAATCGGTGCGCCAATTGCCAGTAGTATTAGGAGAGTGCTCGATATAACAGAATAGAGCTATTATTATAATATAATATAATATTAATATAATAAATATATAAAGGTATTACATAATCTATTTATTTGATGAACAATAGAACAGTCACAACTTAGGTTTCATAAATGCAAATTCACATGCATACATCAGGTTGAACGGTGATCCGAATACAAGAAAACCGAAAAAATTCAAAAAGTTTTTACGGCATAAGATGTATGATTGGATGAAGTGATATGGCGTATTCCCTAATACACTAAATACATATGCATATCACTTGATCGAATCCTTAAACATCTTATGCCCGTAAAAACCTTTTGAATTTTTCGATTTTTTCGATTTTCCTTGTATTCGGTAATCAACGTCACCTGATGAATGCCATGCGATTTTGCATGCATGAAACCTACGGTTGTAACTGTCTATTCCTTCAAATAAATAGATATGTTTACTTTTATATATTTTTTTTATATATATATATATATATATAATATATATAATATCTATATATATAACTTAAGTATGTATGACTTCATTAAACACATATCCTCCAAATATATATATATATATATGATGTGGTGTGTGTGTGTGTGGCTGTGTGTGTGTGTGTGTGTGTAATAGACAAAAAATGAAAAACTAGACAATAGATAAAAACTGAACTAGTTATTATAATTGCCACAAAATTTAATGAAACTTCATGGACTTGAACACACATAGGAAGTTATTATTTTCCTTGATTATTGTTGTCAAAATTCCTTTTACTTGAAACGAAAAGTCCATAATTTCTAAAAAAAAAAAAATCTCAGATATATAAAAAAAAATAGGAAAATTTCTTAGAATTTCTTTTCCTGATTGATATTCCAAAGTGATTAGTCCTTGCTAATTAGCGTGTAAGCAGGCGATTTTGAAAAGGTAAAGTCATGGCACAACAATGACATAGCACAACGGCCATGATCAGACAGTCAGCCATGAAAAACTTTGCAACTTTCTCTAAGGATGATGTCCTATTGATCGAATATTTAAAAAATCAATTACAAAGATAAATACATCACCAAAACTGAATTATATGTTTAATGCAAAGTATCCTAAAACTTTTGACATCTCATTTAATGACAAAAATCTTTCATTTTTTTAAATGAAAACCAAATCGAATTTAAATTGCAGCAAGAAAAACATTTCGAGCTTGAAACGTGGACTTCAAATAATAAACATTGAAATTGCGCATAAATAAAATGTTTGGTGGCGTAATGACGCCGATTTGAATTATAACGAAATAACATCGAGTTCAATACCTGGGAGCGATGAGGACAACGGGCGTGGTGATGACAGATTGCAGGTCATGGTCACCCTTTCAGGATGAGAATTGAAAGACTGAACTCAGAGTCTGCTAATTACGCAATAAAACTTTCGCCTGAGCAAAAAAAGAAAATACCTAAATCATATGCACCTCCTAAAAATAATCATTGATACAATAAAACACCTACCTTACTAAACAACATCGAACTATCCAGCCGGCCAGTCGGATACGTAACAGCCACTGTACAACCGCATAAACAACAAATCAACCAATTAAACAAAGGCCAAAAGATAAAAATACCGCAAGAGTTGCCCAAGTTAAATAAACTAAAGTGCTCAATACCAAAATTAGAGCCCAGTCAGAATTATCCTGATAATCCATAAGTAAAACCTAGCAGCCTATTCTCTGACTCATTAGCTTTACTTTAGTTGCATGTAAGTCCATTTGGGGTCAGTGTTTGGGCGGGCATTCTATCTATTATCTTCCGTATATATATATGCGTGTGTGTGTGTGTGTGTGTGTGTGCTGTGATTGAATACAGAGGTGGGGTTTGTTGATGTGAGAAGGTAATTAAACAGGAAATGTCCACGGAGACATAGCAGACAAATATAAAAATGGGTTAATTGCCGTTAGTTGGTTTGGTTGGATTTTACGGCATGTTAACCTTGTTATTTTATGCCGAAGACGTGGTTTGCTTTTTTCATTCTAGTTGGATATTAAATTTTTTTAAACTCCATTTTTAAACACATTGTTTAAAAACTATTTTTTATCTATTAACCAATAGTGGGACCCTAAACAGGTTGTTACCACTATGGATTAAGTGAACCTGGGAGTAATGCGCCAATTAAAGGTACTCCACACTCCCCATGGATCCAGAATTGAAAACCTCACCATAACCAGTTTAACGTTATACTAGACACCAAATAATAAAGAATGGCTCTAAACCCAAAAACTATTCAGTGACTGGAAAAAAATAATTTAAATAAAGATCAACCAAATACTAAAAAAAACGTTGCAAATTTAAGCGATAAATTTTCAGTGATCTAAATCAGTGGTTCTCAACCTTTTTGCCTTTGGACACGTTTGATTCTTATTCTTATATGATAAAGTCCACTTAAGAAATTGAAACTTGTGTCCATAGGCAAAAAAAGGTTGAGAACCCTGATTTAGATCACTGAAATTTATCGCTTTAAATTTGCACGTTTTTTTAGTATTTGGTTGATCTTCATTTAAATTATTTTTCCAGTCACTGAATAGTTTTTGGGTTAATAGAGCCATTCCTTTATTATTTGTGTCCTAGGTATAACGTTAAACTGCGTCTAGTGGTGAGGTTTCAATT
>CM042138.1:86055428-86082928 GCA_023376005.1 Doryteuthis pealeii | reverse complement strand
AAAAAAACAAAACAAACTTAAAACATTTTTCCTTTAGACTACACATTTCTTCTGTAAAAAAAAGAACAATGGTTAGTAATAATTTTTAAATATATAAAAATCTCGGACACCACGCTGCGAAAAATTGTGCATTTTTAATCATATATTTTAGATAGATATTAAATAAATCTATATTCATGAGAAAAATATTGTGTACAACATAATGTGTACAACATACTATCTTCAAAACGTTTAAAAGCCACTATTGAATTTTTAAGTGAATAAAAATATTCAAGTTGAATCAGAGAAAAGCCTTTTTTTTTGCATAAATTCAAAGAAAAATATTGTTTTTAAAACTATGAAAATAGAAAACACGATACAAAATTATTTTTTTAGTTAAAAAAAAGGACCATATGACCTTTTTGAGCTCGATTCAGAAGGACATGTTTTTCATTTACACCGTCAATATCCAGTTGTTTGTTAGGGGTTAGGGGTTAGGGTTAGGGGTTAGTTTTATAATAAAAAAAACCCTCCAAAAATCGTCTGTTAAAACAACCGGATATTGACGGTGTAAATGAAAAACATATCCTTTCTTAATCGAGATCAAAAAGGGGTGCCTAAATGTCATGGTAAAAAAAAAAAAAAAAAAAAAAAAAAAAATAACTTAAATTTTCAAATAACTTTTTTCGAGTGATGAAATTTGAATTAAAAAAAATGTAGGCTTCTGGTTTTGATCTTTCTAGAAATATAAAAATTAGGGACTGGAGCTTTTTTTTTTATTATTCAAATGACCAAAGGTTGAAACCCATACTATAATCTAAATTGATTAAAAAAAACTTTTTTTGCAAGTTTAAAAAAAATAGAATAAACTATTCCTTATAAAATTAAGTCCTTGATGAATAAAATGCCGAAAGTTTCATTAAAATTCGACCATTCATTGATTTTTGATAATAGTCTTAAAATTAAAAAAAACATTGAAACATTTTTATACCCGCCACCCTTTTTGGAAATTGAACATACCTAAATCAAGTATACCTATCTAATACAAATAATTTGCAAAAATATCTATTTGATTCAAATTTCTAGAACAGGAGCCTCACCATCAGATGCAGTTTAACATGATACCCAGGACACCCCCTTTCTTAGTGGGGGGTGGTGTCTTTGGCCATTGCAGGGGATACAGTGTCAACGTATTCTCAACTCTATTGATTAGCAACTAAACTATTTCGTTAGTTTAAGTAGCAAGGTCTAAGGGAAACAACCAATATTTAACGTTAATGTAACTCTTCCGCTAGTGAGTTAGATTAAGTCTTTACATGTGCTCGTGTTTATTTTCCAGCTGATATTTTGTTCTGCTTCTTGTTTTTAACCCTTTATTATTATTTCATTTTTGTGATTTGCCCCCTAAAAACTATTTAAAATGCTATTCGTACGTCTCCCTAGGACTTTATTACGTGAGTATTTATATTTCTGTCGTAGTATTTTGCTTACTTTTTCTTTCAATTAAGCATTTTTTGTTTCCCTTCCTTCACATTGCGTGCGTATTTATATTTCTTTAAATAAACCATACACTTCTTATATGTATTTTTAGGGAAGGACATTACCATAAAAAATGTAATTAAAAAAAAAGGGTCTTCGCCCAGTTCGTTATTGGGAACCAAACAACTTTTAGACTGAATTTGTTTTTACGAGAATTATCGATTTACTTACAATTCTTTTTATTCACTACAAACAGTAGGTAATTTTTTATTTATTTATTTATTTTTTTTTTTTTACTGTCAGATCCATCTTCTACTCGAGGTGAAATTTTTCTCTTTTCTACAGTTTTGAACGAATCTAACCTTCAAAACCATCGAACATTACTCGGTTTTATAGCTACCACTCCAACCGTCAGTATTGGGGACCAGGAGTTCTCAGGTGGACTAACTACAGAAAACATTAATTTACGATTGATTTGAAGGTCAAATTCGGTCAGAACATTAACCATAACCCCTAATCCTTAGAAATTCAACACTTCTTTTGTTATCCCCATAAAACTCAGCAATACAGCGGTAATAATTGAAAGCGCATTTCTGACATAAAGCTATTCTGGTAGTTAAGGAGTTTTTATCGGTTATCAGTGTTTTTTTAGGATACGGCTAGGGATGTCCAATTTGTCGTATAAAATTTAAACCTCCCCTATATTTAACACAATTAAACTTGCATAAAGGTTAATATTATCTTCAAACTTTTTGGACCATTCGAAAAAAGAAACATGAAAAAGTACTCCTGAAAAAAAAAAAAAAAAATATCAGCTTACGGAAATAATGAACATTATGAACGAAAACAATGTTTACATTTTTGCACCATTAAATCAATTGAAATTTAACGTAGCCAAAACAACTTACGACTACCGCTTAAAAAAAAAAAATATGAAAAATCAATTAAGAGTCCAATTTTAACGAAAATTTCGACACTTATTCACGTGTTGAGAAACTTCTGTTTTAAATAGCCTTTTCCAAAAATATATTAGGGGGAAATATTTTTTACGAGGTCTCCTCCGCCTTTTCATTTTATGAAATCTGAAAAAATGAACCGATAAAAAATGCTGGGACCTTGGGCTGCAATTACATGCTCGTGGTGTAATGGTTATCGAAATGGACATGACAACATGAGTTCAAATCCTGGACGAGGCTGTTTACATTTCACATAGCACTAATACCCTTGGGAAAAGTATGCATCCAACTATTCTCCCTCCAGCTATGGGTAAATAGTAGGGTAGACTAGGCTCTTTAACCTTGGTATGGCAACCGGTCTTGGAGAAGGAAAAATTGACCTTGTGTCGCCTCCAACTTGTGTGGAGGGGTTAGGTAAATACATACTTGAAATATTTTTCTCAGCCCTAATTTTAATTTGAAAGGAGTTTAATTTTAATTTTTCTTATTTGATCTTTGCACTTAAAAAAAAAGTTTAAAATAATTTTTTTCTTCTTTCAGGACAAGGCAGACATATCCTTCAAAACTATTTTTCCATTTCAAATGTCCAGAATTCAACCGAAGCGTTCAATGTTAAAATGCTTGACATTCTAGTGTGTCCGTTATCTAAGACACCATTAAAGTAAGTACAATATAAGAAACATCTTTAAGTTTAACATATTATTTATATCAGTTGTCTGTACATATATAATGGCTGGGTTAGCTCAGTTGGTAGATGTTTGGCTAGAAACCAGAAGGTTCCTAGTTTGATACCGGCCCTCGGTAATATCAGCTAATATTAAATTAGAAAGGCTAATGAAGCTAAATAAGAATGCAGATAAAAAGATTTGAAACAGTGGGGTGTAAAATCAAAAAATTGAACAGTTGAGACTTACTCTTCTATCACTCCTATCTTTCATTGCTAAATTTTCCTGATTTAACTATTTAGTTAAAATAGTAAGTAAAGAATAAAATTAGTTATTTTATCTTTTTAATGGATTTCTTTTAAGATTTATCTCCGAGATCTTTGCTCATATCCATTAAGATAAAACCAAAGAATTAGAAATCAATAATATTAAGCATATATTTATTAAAATCAAATTTTTAATATCAATATGCAAATTAGTCTTTCTGTTCATTCTGTAAACCGCTATTTTGTTGTATATATAAATACATTTGCATGTTATTAGTATGTAGATAAGGCCGACTGTATTAATAATTTAAAACAATTTTATTAATAATGAAGGCTTAAATAAAATCGAGTTATGGTGAATGTGACATATATAAGAAAGGGAATTGTGACTTGAGTAGTGACATAGTTTTGGTTACAGAAAGACAAACACACAATCTCCATTATAATAAAATTGTAAAAACATGTCTTTTTATCAATTTGCCATATGTTGATTGTTTCATTTTTCTTCTTTTTTATTTATTTTTTTTTTTTTTCAGATTTGATCCAGAGAAAAATGAATTGATATGTGAAAAACTTAATGTGGCTTATCCGATTGTTGATGGAATTCCAAATCTTATTCCACAAGATGCACGCATGATCAATGAATCTGAAGAATAGAGCAACAAGTTTTTTTTTATTGTATAAACCAGCAAATCTATGCATTGTCAGGTGTAGAGTAGTGAGACGTTTTCGTGATTCTTTTTAAACAAACAGAGTAGTGGTAGGAGTAAGCAGGAGGAGGGACTCACAGAATTATAAGAAATATTATCCTACTTACTCTTACTGCTACTCTGTTTGTTTAAAAAGAACCACAAAAACATCTCATTACTCTACACCTAACAATGGCACTAGGTAGTGCTGAAAGTACTTGTGAAAGAACCTTCTGTGGATTCATTCACCAATTCCAACCAGACATAAAAAAGATGGCCAGACAATTTGGAAAAGATCGAAAAGAAGCTTGTCAGACATGAAATGTCTGTTGCATTCAACGAAACATCTATAAAGGAAAAAATGCTGCCAAAATATACTTACATATTTATATATAGTAGAAAATATATGCACCCTTGGGGTGCAAGTATTTAAGTTTTAATGTAATAAAATATTATTTTAAATTAGAAAGACTAATGAAACTAAATAAGAAATGTAGATAAAAAGATTTAAAACAGAGGGGGGTTATAATAGAAAAATAGAACAACTGAAACTTACTCTTCCATCACCCCTGTCTTTCATTGCTAAATTTTCCTAATTTAACTATTTAGTTAAATTAGAAAGTAAAGAATAAAATTACAGTTATTTCTTCCTGTTAATGGATTTCTTTTCAAATTTATGCCCGAGACTTTTGCTCATATTATTAAGATAAATCTAAACAATTAGAAATCAATAATACCAAGCACATATTTATTAAAATCAAATCTTATAACAATATGCAAATTAACCTCCATCTGTAAACCTCTATTTTGTTGTATATATAAATACAATTGCATTTATTAGTATGTAATATGGTTAACAGTATTAATAAAGTAAAACAATTTTATTAATAATTGAGGTTTAAATAAAATAAAAATCATGGAGAATGTGATGTAAATAACTAAGGGAATTTTGACTTGAGTAGTAATACAGTTTCGGTTAGAGACAGACACATCTCTATTATAATAAGAATTGGAATAAAATGTCTAAAAATGAACTTACCAATTCTCTTTGAGAAAGGATAGAAATTATTTTTGAATTTTGGCACAAATTCTTGCTGCACATGCAGATCTATGATTTAGGCTATTTTATCATCATCATCATCAATCATTTTGTGCTGACATACAGATCTCCATGACTCTTTCTCAACATCCATCCCTATCGACCATCACTCCTGAAAGGTCTTCTGCACAGCTTTCAGTATCTGTGCAGAGCTGATTGATGTAGGTTTTTTGCTGGCTGTCCCAAACTGGTGTGTCCATGTGTAGGTGTCCATAGAGGAATGTCACTCATGAGCTTGCTTCTCCACCAGTGTTTAGCATGTCTTATTTCTTGAACAAGACAAGATGGATATTTTACACTTCATCTAAATCACTGAAATATTTTATCAAATTTATTTATTAGATATTCTGTTGTACATAAGCGATTTTATGAAAATAAAACTGTTTTCAAACACCCAATAAAAATTTTCATCAATTTCTTTCATGATAAAAGCCCAACACAGCAGTTAAAACATTAACAACAATTCTTGTAAAACTCCGCCAAATGGGGCCACCTGTTGGCCATGGGTAGCAACCCGATGCTTAAGGACGGAGTCTTGGTGGATGAGCTGTCCATGACCTGCAACACTCCACTTAGAACCTTACTTAGGCTAGACAGGCGGTCAGAGAGGCCCCCTCTGATCATTCGGCTGGTCATGTCAAGCCCTAGCCCCTATATGATTGCCCCAACCCTTTTTATCATATGGGTGCTAGAAGGCAGTAGCTGAGGGTCTTCATGTCCTGGGAATGATGTTAAACTCTATCTGATGGTGAGGTTCCAGTTTTGGAGGTTTGGGTAATGTTGAGCACCCCTTCATCACCATTGGTCCCTGGTCCACTCTGACCCGGAGTGGTAGTACCTGTTAGGGTCCCATCTATGGGTTGAATAGAAAACATGAGTTTATAAAAAAAAATTGAGTATCCATTAAGAATGACTTTATTTAAAACTTTATCGGCATTAAATGACCCACTAAGGTTGATATGCCGTAAAACAAACAAACCAAACCCACAATTCTTGGCAATAAACATGTAAAGTTCTGAGTGTTCGAGAAGACATCAGTTCATTGTGAGCAAAAGAAAGAAATTATTTTTCTTTTCTTCTTAATTGAAGTCACATTTTCTGCTATCCTGTTTATGTTGGATTATTCTGGTGATTTAAGGTGTGCTGGAAACCACCACTTAAACTTATAAATCGGCATGGTCACGTGGATTAAACCTAGCCAATCAACAGCTCGAATATGTGGTTAGTTAACTATTTAAGCGCTGATCTTGAAAGCCATTCATTTGCACGTATTCACCATTGACGAATGACCTGCAACCTAGGACTTTGCTAAACCGAAGGATTTAATCAACACTAAGGGACACCAAGGAAGAACCAAATGATTTTACCCAACACTAAAGGACACTGAGGAACAACCAAAGGATTATTCACTAAAGATCAGCCTCTGCTTAACAGAAGGGATCTCCACTGTAAAGTACTCTCATTTGAAGCCTAAAATGGCCACAAAATTGTAACAGTTAGCAGGGGCTTAGAATACAGTGAGAAACAATATAACTGCATACAAACAAATATTGTAATATAACTGATTGTATATAACTGATTGTATATAACAAATATAACTGATTGAAAATTTATATATAAAATATATATAAAATATAAAATATATATAAAATATATATAAAATATTATATAAAATTATATATTATAAAATATATTAATTAAATTAAAATTAAATTAATTAAATTAAAATTATATATTATATATTATATATATATATATTATATATATATATATATATATAATTATATATATATATATATATATATATATATATATATATATATATATATATATAATATTATATATATATAAAATATAAAATATATATAAAATATAAAAATATATATAAAATATAAAAATATTTACAGGATTGTATATAACAAATATAACTGATTGTATATAACTGCATACAAACAAATATTGTATTTGACGCATTTTTTTCCAAAATTTTGGCTCAAAAAATTGCCCGGCTTCTTATACATCATAGGTGAAGTTTGAAGTTTTATTATTATTAATGTTATTATTACTACTAGTAAATATATGCACCCTCCGGGTGCAAGTATTTAACATGTAATATAATAAAATATTACATTAAATTAGAAAGACTAAAGAAACTTTATGTCTTAAACTATCTAGTTAAGATAGGAAGTAAAGAATAATATAGGAAGTCAGGAATAAAATTACAGTTATTTCTTTCTGTTAATGGATTTCTTTTAATATTTATCTCCAAGAATTTTTGCTCATATTCATTATGATAAAACCAAACAATTAGAAATCAATAACACATAGCACAAATTTATTAAAATTAACTTTTTAATATCAGTATGCAAATTAACCTTCCCGTTTACACTGTAAACTGCTATTTTGTTGTATATATAAATACAATTGCATCTTGTTAGTATGTAGATAAAGGCAATAGTATTAATAATGTAAAACATTTTTATCAATAATTGAGGTTTAAATAGAAGTAATAATCATGGAGAATGTGACGTAAATAACAAAGGGAATTGTGACGGGAGTAGTGATATAGTTTCGGTTACAGACAGACAAAAACACAATCTCCATTATAATAAGATTATTTCCTGCTGATGTCTTGTGTATGCTTATTGCTTGCCTGTACAGCCAAATTGTTTTTATACAGCTATGTTTCTGCTTATGTAATGCACAGCTAGACTGTTTTCAACAATATATACTTAAATACGCTAAAAACTTTTTTTCCTGAATCTGACCTGCTGAAATAGGTGCGTCTTATATGCCTGTGCGTCTTATATGCCGTCAAATATGTTAATTATTATTACTAAATAGGAATAGTTACTTTAAACCATATAATTATTTATATGTTTGCATCTCCATCGTCATAAAAAAAATCAACACAGCATCAATACAAAAAGTATATTAAATTCCGATACCGATGTTAACTTTTCTTAAAATATTAAATTTGTAATATGTAATTAACTATTAGTAATGACAATCAAAATTTTGTGAAAGTTTAAGAAAAAATAATATAAAACATTCCATCATATTTGTTTCTAAATAGGATATAAGGGAGCTTACTCACATTTGATGATTGTATAAGTTACCTCCCTTGTATTCTATGTTAGTTGACACGTTGATAAGTCCTTTCTTGGATAATCGTTTTTTTAATCGATTCAACAAAGCTTGAAGCAGCTCGTGCAACAGTTGATTAGTTGGTTTGTATTGCGGCATGCCACCTCTTGTTGGGATGCTTTAATCCAAAGACAGTTTAAAATTAGGTTTCCAAAGAATACAAGGTGTTCAGGATCAATTTGACATGTTTATATTTGGTTATTTTTCTCCGTAGGTAGGAAGTATTGACACACACTACGCATCATTTAAAAACTTAGACACTTCTTCATTCATAGATGTGATGACAGATAGAATGGATGACTGGAACCCACATGAATCATGAAGAGAATTACTTGTATCATGATGATCTGCGCCGGCCATCAAAATAAGGAGATTATGGTTGCTGCCCAATGAACAATGTAAAAACGAACAGGCATAACCTGGAGAATTGCAATGGAGACTACGAGGCTGTGGCTAGAAGAAAGCAACATAACAGACGATGTGATTGCGTTCGTACAGCAGAATTCCTCGAAAATCTACAGAAAAAAGTGTTGGAGGACCCTCAGATCCTACATGGAGTTGCTAAACACTGTAGTCAAGACCTGGATAACAATGGTAGCCAATGGTAGGCCATATGTATGGCAGCAGGATTCGGCCCTGCCAACACCTATGAAAAAGTTAAAAATGGTTGTCAGCGAATTTTTATGACTACACCAGTCCACAAAGTTTCATGCAAATATGACATAGGAAGGACGTCCTTCCCGTTGTATCAGATGATAAAATGTTATGCTTATTCACCACCATATATTCTTAAGACCAGAAGCTGACTTACAGACGTTGTTACAGATTGCACAAGACACATCGTTTGTTCCTGGAGTGTGAATGAATTGTCTCTGATGAGATTTCCTATGATTGACATATCCAGCCTTAGAAAGCAGAATTCCACCACATGTCATTGGACATACGTACATACATACATACATACATACATACTGATTCTTATTAAAAAAAAATAGATTCCTTGTTAAAGTTTGGCGATAAAGTTACCATCGATATTTCGATTTGAAAATCTCGGTAGAATCTAAAATGAAAGAACAAATCGAAATCTTTTAAATATAAGTTTTGAATTTTATCAGAAAAAAACAAAAACAAAACAAAACAACAAAAAAACAAACAAAAAAAACATAAAAACAATCACCCTCCCCCCCCAAAAAAAAACCCACGGACATATATGTATTAGAAGGCAATGGCTGGGTATGATGCTAAACTGCATATATTGGTAAGGTTCCAGTTGTGGAACTCTGGAGAGTGTGGAGTACCCCTTCATTACCATTACTCCTAGGTCCACTCTGACCCTGTTAAAGTCTCATCTATGGGGTAGATAGATAAAAATTGAATACCCAACAAGAATTAATAGAAAAAAAGTCTTCGTATAAAATAATCCAACAACGGTTGACATGCCGCAAAATAACCAACCAGCCAACCAACTAACCAACCAACCAAACCAATCATTTTAAATTTGTAAACACTAAATCTTTAGTTAAATTACAATATCTATGTTTTAATAGGCAATGTATTACTGGAGTTATTCATCAGTTTGAATACAGTTTTATAGTTTCAAGTATTCCTATCTAATAATTTGGAAACCATTATATGATTTAAAGTAAAATCTGTGACACCATTGAAGCCTATTTTGTGTTTTACTCAGTTTTTACTGCTAATTAAACTTATTATATTGTTGAATGGAGCTGTTCTTTCTTTTGCACATAAAATCTATTTCTCTCCCTCTCCTCTCGTAAAAGCTATATCTATCTATCTATCTATCTATCTATCTATCTATCTATCTATCTATCTTGTATGTAAGACAATTAACTGTTTCCTCACATCATCTAGTGAACTGTATTAGCATAGATAAAATATTATTGGTAAAAAGACAATTATACAGAGATCGTATCCAGGGATGTATTTCAAACTGTTTGATTGGTTGGTTGTTTTCATGGCACACCAACATTTGAGTTATTTAATGCTGAATCCAGTCTTTTATGTATGCAAATTCTATGGTTTGGTTCAGGTTCTTTGATTAATGGCATATCGCCCTTCGTTGTTTATTTAATGCTAAAGCCATCCTTGTAGAAGAACAGGAGCGGTAGTATTTAACACATATCTCGAGATACCAAAGATATTAGTCCAGAAGTTAACGCAATAGCAAGACTTAAGGCTTTATATATAATTATATATATATATATATATATATATATATATATATATATATAATATAATATTATATATTTATAAGTAAATAGTGCTCAATATCATTGATTGACCATGTATATCTAATTTGGGATAGCGTGGACATGAAGTTAAAGGCTTTTGGTAACTGACAGTCTAATGTCTCACGCCTCTACTGGCGCGTTTTTCGATGGGTCAAGCGGAATGTCACCACAAATCAATCATAATCCTAACGGTTAGGGTATTTTAATACTGAATCCCCGTTATTTTGAATCTAACGAACTCTGATTCAAAATTTATCTAACCACAGTACGTACATAATTCATAAGCTACCTATGAATTATGTAACACACACACACACACCACATATATATATATATATATATATATTAGGTTTTGCATAATAGAACATTATTGTTAATTATTGTTGTTATTGTTTGAATCTAACGAACTCTGAATCAAAATTTATCTAACTACAGTACGTAAATAATTCATAAGCTACCTATGAATTATGTAACACACACACACACACACACACACACACACACACACACACATACACATATATATAATATATATATATATATATATATTAGGCTTTGCATAATAGAATATTATTGTATAACATACCAGGTTTTGTGTAATTGAATATTATAGAATCAAAACATATTTGTTTTTATTCATTATTCCACTCTACCGAAGTGAATCTTTGTAACCAAAAATAGGAATATGTAGTTGTGCCAAAATATACCTCTGCATATTTTGCTTATAGAAACGTTGCAATTTTAATATTGTCTACTGAGTTTCAATGCTGTAGAGTTTGTTAATAAACAAAACCTGATAATATCCGTTTTTACTGTATTATGTTCCACTGGATATAATACAGGTGCAGCAGAAATATCTTTTGTGTCTTAAACTGTTACCGATGTGATGATGCAAATGAACTTAGGAGAGAAGTAATCGTGTTGCATTTGGATAGACAATGAATTATGTAAGTATTGTAGTTAGAAAGTTCATTAGATTCAAAATCAGCGGGAGTTAAGTGGAAAATTACCTTAACTGTTATGGTTATATTGACCGGTGATGACCTCTACTTAACCCTTCCAGAAACGCACGATTAGAAGCGAGAGATAGTTTAGTTTCGAGAGAAGACGCTGTCATCGGCTCTCGAGATGTCGCTCTCACTGCGCGGTCCGGAGCTAGGGGTTTTGTTCTTAATAAAGACTTAAAGAAAAACAACAAAGTCTTGTTGATTGATTAAAATAAGAATACACAGATACCCAGCCTAACTAGAAAGAAAAACTAGCCCGTGAAAATAGCCCAGCAAGAGAAGATCCCCAAAGACCTACTGTATGGCGATTTAGTAAGAAGGCCCCCGACCGGTAGGAAAACCACGCATGCCCTTTAAAGACGTCTACAAGAAGGACATGAAGACATGCCACATCAATACCAAAACATGGGCGGCTGGTGCAGAAGACCGTACGACCTGGCGCCTCCTCGTCAAACAAGGAACGAAAATGAGTGAAAAAAGAGAGGAAAGAAGCCGCCACAGAAAAGAGAGCCAGAGGGAAGGAGAGACAACAGCAACTCCAACAAGCATCACTGTTTGTTTGCAGTCACTGCAACAGAGATTGACATTCAAAAATTGGCCGGTTCAGCCACTCACGCAGATGCAGATAAAAAATTGTGGACACTATGTCATCGTCTTTAGCAGACGGAAGGATGCCAACCAGCTCTTATTAACCATGTCTTATTTTATTTTCAGATACAATCTGTTACGATCCTCGTTTGGACTGGTGTACATCATGTGTTGACTGTTGAAACGTTTTGTTCTTTTTAAAAGATTGGTAAATTTGTAATTGCTACTCAGATACATTTTCCTGCTCATTTCAATTTACGTCAGAATGATGCTGTTTCGGGTTGAATTTTCATCTTACAGCAGTATCGATTTTCTACCCGGAAAACATCATTCCGAACTAATATGAAATGAGTATGAAAAGTTATGTGTAACAATTACAGATTCATTTTCGATACAAAATGTTTCAACAACAATCGCACGGTGTGACCAGTCAAAGCTGTGATTGTAACTGACCGTAGCTGAAAAAAAATGGCAAGAATAGATGGAGCTACCATTACCACTTGCCTAAGTTCCCTTGATCCCTCACCGTGTATAACGTGTCAAGTATTTTTAACAGACCTTGTAAAAATCCTTGTATATTTTGGATTGGAAGAACATTATATTTTTTTTATGAAAGAATAATAGGTGTGTACATTAGGGTAGGTCGATTTTTCACTTTTAAAAGAAATATCAAATTCTCTCAAACAGTGAAAGTTGTGTGTTGGTATAATAAATACTAATACCAAAAATTAGATGTCTTATTTGCACCATTGTTTGAGGGAATAACATCAAGGATAGTCTACTAAAATGCACCAAAAATCCTCGTTTTCGCAAAATTTTAAGAGTATTTACGGGGGATTCGTTGGAGTCCTTATTCTTCGTAGTTGGCTATTTCGGACAAAAGAAAGAAACAAATACAATATAAAATGCAGACACTTGTATTATCAAAAGGTACAGAAATGTTGTTGCAAATTTTGATGGTATTTGCTACAACACTTATCTGTGAGGTTAAATACTGTTCGTTGGAGAAGGGGTGATAACAGGGGTATTCTGGTCGCTGGATGGAATGGTGTTAAGACGCTTCGTCAGGTCATTTCTCTTTCTTCAGCCTTCTGTTAGTATGCTATTGTATCAGCCTTAGAACGTTTGCTGATACAATGCCTAGAAAGTTTGCTAGTGGTAGAGTTCTTAATTTGCGACTTCCCTCAGTGACTGCTCTGTGGTAAGTGAGGTTTGGTTTGATTCTCGCGCCAACCTCCTGTTGGCGATTTGCCCCCTAGCGGCAGGGGAAGATAATTCTCTGTTGAATTTCCGATAATTTAGCCTAGAAATTGGTTAGAAAATTTAGCAATTTCAATATCTAAAACAGAAAAGATTGCCATTTTAAACAAAGTGAATAAAATATAACTAGAATTCAAATTGAAAATATACCCCCATCACCAACGACACCTCCAATATGCTGCTTTTACTTAATAAGTAAGCTGTAACAGTGATAACATTTTAAAAGATTGAAATCTATTTCCTCAAAAGAAAGCAAAGTTTTGAAGAAAAATATTTTGTGGGATAATTCTTGTGTTAATTTGCAACTTTCACCACATGGGAGACGTTACAGTTCCGAAATCGACCTACCCTAGTCTACATACGTATGCACTATCTTGTATATTAGACAACCCATCGCAACAAATGTTTGTTCTTCGCAGTACAAAAAAAAAAAAAAAAGAAGAAAAAAAAGAAAGAAAAAAAAAAAAAAAAAAAAAAAGAAAGAAAAAGATGACGCTGTGAAAATATCAGTCAAATAATTATTTCCTCTTCATAGCTTTTGTCTTAAGCTTTCATAAAATCACGCACAATCAGAGAATCATCGGAGTATCATATGTCAAGCGAAAAAAGTTGTACGAAAGAGATTTTCAATTTTTTCCAGCGAATTATTCTAGTGTAATACCATATAAAGAAAAATGGAATCTGGTATTTATAAATATTCTTTGAGACTTAGTGAATTGATAATTCTTTAAGAGAAATATCCATTATCCTCTGTCTAACTATATGAATAGCTAGTCTTAATACTACTTGTAAAATTTTCTTTTCTTTTTTATCATACAACGTGTAATAAATACTAATAAATAAATACTTATAAATAATGTACGATACCCTAATATAATAATATACTACCCTAATATATGTGTGATAAATACTAATAAATAAATAATAATAAATAATATGCGATACCCTGTCCTCATCATCCGCCAACCAGGAGTTTCGGTGGCTTAAGGTGGTACTGCCTACCCTTATCGCCACAGTCAGCTTCTTGTCATTGGACAGGGTATTTAAGAATAAATGGACAAATAACGTCCGTTCATCTTAGCAATTTCATTATAAATGTAAGTAAAAAGTGAGTCGTCGGAGTTGCCTTTTGTGAGTAAGAGCTGGACAGCGATGAAGTCTATCCCCTTTTCACTAACGCTTGATCAGGAAGATTATTTTTGTGTCTAAGGTGGAGCGCCCCACCTACCATCAGCTCCACACTTTACAGCACATATTAAAGCTGTTCTACTCATAAGCTGATGTGGCGAGGCCCAGTATCGAACCCGGAACGTTGTGGTTCCGAGGCGGATGCTCTACTGACTGAGCCAAACCGGTTTTGTGATGTTCTTAACTAAACATGTCAAGCCCTAGCACCTATATGACTGCCCCAACCCTAATGCCCTTATAGCAACCCCAATCCTTTTTATCATATATGAGCTAGAAGGCGGTGGCTGAGGGTCTTCATGTCCTGGGAATAACGTTAAAGTCTATCTGATGGTGAGGTTCCATGTCTGGAGGTTTGGCGAATGTGGAGCACTTCTTCAACACCATTGCTCCCAGGTCCACTTTGACCCGAGTGGTAGTACCTATTAGGATCTTATCTATGGGTTGAATAGACACATAAGTTGATAAAAAAATTGAGTATCCATTAAGAATGAATTTATTTTAAAAGCCCAACGAATCCAAAAATGCTACCATAAAAGTCTTAAAGTCAACCAATATTAAGTTATTGATAATTTCTGATTTTTCCTAACAAGATCAATATCCCGATGTGGCACTGCATCTATGACAAAATATTTTTCTATCATTATTTCACAAAATAAACAGGGCTGAAAATTACACTATCTAATAGCTCGCTTGAATTTTCTTTTTTAATTCGGTTGAACTCAAATTCTTTCACAGACCGACAGATGGTGGCTCTCCAGCCAGGTCTATTACAAGCTAGCTTCTCCCAGTCCTCCATAGCAATAGCAGTGTTCTTCAGAGTTCTTCTACTAGTACAAGTAGTATTATATATTGCGACAAAAAAATTAATGGTCTGCGAGGTTTACAAATCTACAAGTTATGCTGGTTCAAAGAACACAATTCCCCTGTCGGAGAATGTAAATTGAATGATGGTATTATGTATTAGAAGTTCTCCCACACAGTTCAATGTCCCCTTTCTGAGCGACAATGCCTTCGAGTAATTCTGAGCAAGCCAAGAATTCGAAGTCAAAAATCGTAAACATAAAATGCGTGTGAAATGTAACACTTCGGTATTCAACTCGGGGGTGGCTGCGTGACATCAAGAACGGTTACTACGAACGCGTAATGTCATTAATGGGCGAAAGTAAATGCGTTTAGGTTTGGTTAGGTTTGTTTTGTTTTACATTCAATGTGGAGAAGTTCCAACATGTAGTTTATGTGGAAGAGTATGTCTCTCTAGGGCTGGCCTAGTAAGTCATCTGAGAAAACACAAGGATACAGTGCCAAATGCTACTGGCACTCAACTATGAGAACCCCCCCAACCCCCAAAGAAAACAGGAATTGGCCTTACTCCAACACGAGTTGACAGCCAACAACAACACTTGTTACTAGCACTATTATAATCTCATTTACAGAAAGCGATGTCAACACACGCATAGGAAAGGAATAGACAGATTATCGACCCTAGCTATATATCTGATCTCTCTGATAAGATAAAACGATAGTTCTGCCAAGCCGTAGCCGTATAAGTGCTACTATACGACTGCACCACTTGGACTCTAAGGAAACGTCTAGAGAAAAAAAGCTAGATGGGAACAACACAAGAAAGCTGCATGCTTCTCTGAACTATGACCAGAGAGTCCCTGCGGAGTAATGGCAAATGTGCCGGACTGTGGCATCGTAGTAAGTGAATTCAAACTCCAGTCGTGCCATTACGTCCACTTTCGGACTAATACTCGTGGGAAAGGTATGAACCTCCTTATCCTCCCAGGTTAAATAGTACCAGTACTGTTCTTCCCAAAATGTGGCTTGGCATTAAATAACCCACAAAGATTGTTATGCCCCCTAGACTCTGAAACCAAACCAATGAATACGACCATTTTACTGTTCATCATCATCATCGAGTAAACCTTTTTCCATTTTTTGTACCCCTTCCACGTACTGTTTGTTCATAGAACAATATGGGCATATTTCTCTATGTTAATATACATTTGTGTATTCTTTGCAATCCCCTTTGTTATCCCCACTAGACTCTGAAACCAAACCAATGTATATGACCATTTCACTGTTCATCATCATCGAGTAAACCTTTTTCCATTTTTTGTACCCCTTCCACATACTGTTTGTTCATAGAACAATATGGGCATATTTCTCTATGTTAATATACATTTGTGTATTCTTTGCAATCCTGCTTGTATGTATTTTATGTATAAATATAATAATGCTAATATTGGTCGTTGGTGAGTAGGGAATATCTTCCCGACCTCTAAGCAACTCAATATTACTTTAGAGAAATTATACACGTGTTGAGAATGGAATAAATATGTGGGTTTATTTGATACTAATTGCAGTACACGATAATACCTGGAAAGGTAGCGTTATTCACAGTTCCCAGAATGCACCTGAAAATGCTATCAAACTTGGAACTATCAATAGCTGTTTAAATCATGTCTTCTTCCATCTGTTATAACCCACAACTCGGTGTATATAATGAGAGAGGAGAGAGAGAGAGAGAGAGAGAGAGAGAGAGAGAGAGAGAGAGAGAGAGAGAGAGAGAGAGAGACAGAGAGAGAGAGACAGACAGCAAGACATGGTAGAGACGATGATGAGGGATGATAGATTTGTTCTTACTTGTTTTTTTTATTTTGCTTGCTAACTCGTCGGCCGCCATAATTCTTCAGGACTGATTCTTACTCTAGTGGGCTCTGCTGTTAGGCTATTTTTCTGGGGGTTGATTTCTTCTCTGTTTGGGCTGGTGTCTACTCATTTCTTATGGATTGATTAATACGCAAGACTTCGTTGTTTTCTTTTTAGCTTTTATTAAAACAACCCCGGCCCAAGGATTCAACCGCGCGGTGAGAAGCGACATCTCGAAATAACATTATTTCTCGATGAGTAACTAGTCTCAACTAACTAAAAACTATCACACACTTCTACTGGTGCGTTTTTCGGAGGGTCAAGCAGGAGTCGCCACATGTCAATCATGCCAACGGTAATATTCCACCTATCTCCTTTCGGTTTTGAATTTTCTAACGAACTCTGATTCAAAATTTATACTACACTACTTACATAATTCACAGGCTACCCATGAATTATGTAACATGTAGCCATCAGAGTGAATGAGCCGGGTAAGATTGAGCTTAAAGATTATAGAACTTATTTAATAAACTTATATATAAGAATAGAAAACTTACTGCCTTAGCGCTCAAGAACAAATACAGAAAAATTCAGGAAGTCATCACAGTTATTAAAGAAAATATAATTATTGACTTCTCTCGTTGTTACTTGATTTCAACGTTGCTACTGCTCCCCTTATCCATCTCACTAAAATGTCCCCAGGGGTTCAGTTATTGATTCTTTAAAAAATCCAATTTGTCAATTCTTGAATATTAGCTTAACATTTGAGTAAAGTCTCATCATGATTGGATAACTGGTGTAAGCGCCAACTGGTTATACGCAAACTGACAGAAATTGCCATTTATGTATCAGATAACGAGGTTTTATGTTATCTCCTTCCAAGTAAGTGAAAATTGCGAACGCGGTCGTAGAAAGAATAAGAATGACACACCCTTTTTATGAAAAAGCAAAAAAGGGCGGATTTATAAAAGAGATTTATCGTTAACTTAATGAGGCATGCGCAGTAGGGACTTTGTCTAAACAAGTTAATTAAAAGGATAAACAATTTTTCTTTTTTCTGTAAAGGAAAGTTTTAAATCGACTGAATCAACATTTGCGATTTGTTGGTTGACAGTTATATTTGGCCATTAAATAAATATTCTTTCTTTTTTTCAACGGTGTTAGATAAATACTAATATTCTTTTTTTTTCTTCCTTTTTTTAAAAACTTTCTTTTTCCTTTCTTTGTTTTATTCGCTCTTGTCCATTTTCTTTCTTTCTTTCTTTCTTTCTTTCTTTCTTTCTTTCGCTTTTTTCTTTGTTAGCTTTCTTTTTTTTAACACTTTTTTATTTCTTTCTTTAGCTTTTCTTTTTTCGTTCAATCTTTCTTTTTTTAAAAATATTTCTTTAATTTTCTTTTATCTTTTACTTATTTTCTTTCTTTTTCTTTCTTTGGCTTTTTTTCAATTTTCTGTCTTCTTATTTTCTCCTTTTCTCTTTTCTTTCTTTTTCTTTCTTCACCTTTTCTCTTTTTTTTTCTTTCTTTTGTTTTTTCTCTTTTGATTTTATTTCTTTCACATTTTCTCTTTTCTTTTTCTTTATTTCCCTTTTTTCTTTTTATTTCTTTCGTCGCTTTTCTTTCTTTTTCTTTTTTTCTCTTTCTTTTTTCTTTCTTTCGCTATAATCACTTTTCTTTTTCATTCTTCGGCTTTTTTTCTCTTTTCTTTTTTCTCTTTCGTTTTTTTCCCTGTTTTCTTTTTTCTTTCTCTCATTTTTCTCTCGTTCTCATTTCTTTTTTTTCCTCTGCTTTTCCATTTTCTTTTCATTTCTTTCGCTTTTATTTCTTTTTCTTTTTTTTCTTTCACTTTCTTCGCTTTTCTTTTCCTTTTTTGATTTTTATCTTTTCTTTTCTTTCTTTCGCTGTCTCCCTCTTTTCCCTTTCTCACTTTTTCTTTTTCTTTCTTTCGATTTTTTCTTTTTTTCTTCCGTTCGCTTTTTCTCTTTTCTTTCTTTCTTCCACGTTTCCCACCGCTCCTTTTCTTTCTTTCTATATTTCTTTCTATCTTTTCTAATTCTCTTCTCTCTCCTCTCTCCCTCCCTCTCTCTCTTCTAAGATCTCTTTCTAAAGATCTCTTTCTAAAGATCTCTATTTGTTCCAATTTAATTTCCGTCCATGATTTTTATCCTTTCATTTCCATTTTCCATCTTTATTTGCATTTTATTCACAGTTTATCTTCATTTCTTTCTTCCAAGCCGTTTTCGAAGATTTTCCGTTTAATTTATTTCGCCCATTAATACAAGAATTACAAACATTTTCATGAAAAAAAAAGTCACTTAATCGATATGAGCATGCACTAACTGAATAGCCGTTGGCCTGTTAATATTGCAATTACTGAATACAAATGTCTTTTTAACTAAGGGTAGTTTTTTTTCTGTCCTTTCAAATTAGAAGATCTGCCATTTGTAACTTGTATTTTTTATGTGCAGATTATGTCCCGAAGTTTCTTGTTTGTTTTGTTTTACGGCATATCAACCTCAGTGGGTCATTTAATGCCGATAAAGTTTTGAAATAAATCAATTCTTAATGGATAATACAAATTTTTTATAAATACATTTTTCTATTTAACCCATAGATGGGACCCTAACAGGTACTACCACTCCGGGTCAGAGTGGACCAGGGAGCAATGGTAATGAACGGGGTGCTCCACATTCCCCAAACCTCCAAAACTGGAACCTCACCATCAGATAGAGTTTAACGTCATTCCCAGGACATGTAGACCCGCAGCCACCGCCTTCAAGCACCCATATGATAAAAAGGGTTGGGGCTTGCCATAAGGGCAATAGGGTTGGAAAAATCATATAGATGCTAGGGTTTGACGTGACCAGCCGATTGATGAGAGGGGCCTCTCCGACTGCCCGTCTAGCCCAAGATAGGGCCAATGTGGAGTATTGCATGTCATGAACTGCGCATCCACCTGGGCTCTATCCTTAAGCATCACTGGTCGCCACACACGGCTAACAGGTGGCCCCATTGGGGGAGTCTTACCCCTCTGCAGAGGTGCAGTCGGTGCATTCTAATGCCCCAGCCGACAGGGCAGCCGAAGTTTCTCTCCTCATCTATAATATTTCAAGACCAGAAGAAAAAAAAACAGTTATTTCTCCAGAGGGATGACATAACATCTTTATTTTTTCCCGTTTATTTTATACTAGAAGCGGCTACCCGGAATCGACTGGGTAGTATGGGTGCAAAAAAGGTAGTCTCGCAGATCTATTATCAGATCTATGTATAAAAGACGTTGCGTCAGGAAAAAAATGCTCAGACATTCTGAAAAGAAAGATTAATGTCTCCTATTTAAAATATTAAATGTAAAAAAGAAATTCATGCTTTAACCATTTAAAATTTATTTTTGATTATCTTCACGAATCAAATCTTCATTATTTTGCTCAAAAAGCAAGATCTAGTGATAGAGAATGTGTATATATATTTACTTTGTCATTAATTGTTTTATTTTCTCAGATTCCTCCGGACATACATACACACAACTGCCCTTTATATATGTACTAGCTAAAGTACCCGGTCCATGACCGGACTAAAATGAAATTTGGATCACCAGGGAGTGAGAGAGAAAGTGGAAGACAGTAGTTAGAGAGGGGGTAAGAGGAAAATAATTCTTGAAACTAAAATCATTGAGAATTTGTATATTTCAGGATTTGTATTTTCTGTTTTATAGTTTAAAATTATTATTATACAACAAATTGAAAGTATTCGTTTGTATATTTGTTGTTATTGTTTTAAATTTTTTGTACATGACAACAATTCACATTTAGTTCTTAATTGCATGTTGAGTTTAAAAAAGAAGCTGAGAATCGAAAATTTAAATTCTTCGTATTGCAATATCTATTTTTGCTAAAACCTAAGATAGTATTATAGGGACCCACCAATTGATCAGTTTAGGCCATCTTGAATAAAACGGAAATATTTTGTTATTATTTATAATTAATTGATTTTTCATAGAATTTAAAAAACTCTTATCGTAACTTGTTTTTAGCTACGTTAATTTTCAGTTGATTTAACAGTGCAAAAATGAAAACGTTGTTTTTCAATCATAATTTTCATTATTTCCGTAAGCTGAAAAAAAGTTAAAAAATCATCAAGAGTTTATTTAATGTTTTTTCTTTCAAATGGAAAAAAATTTTTCAAGAAAATATTAATTATTCTGCAAGTTTCATAGTGTTAAATATAGGGGGGGGGGGTAAATTTCACAGGGTAAAATTGGTGGTACCTAGTATTTTAAAAACATTGTTTAAAAACATTTTGGTGGACCTGATTATCTGGACTCCCCCCCATCTATTTTTTTTCCTTCAGTTGATTATTATCGATTACACACCAATCTATCAGATTGAAAAAAAATTCTTAAAAGTTCTTTATTATTTGAGTATTCACGGGTGCTCATTTCCTCGTATAAGTTTATAGTAAACTGATCCCCCATATCGGAACCGCTTGAACGGAACCCAAATTATTTATTTATTTTCCCATTAAACTAACCCTAACCCCTAACCCACCCCCCTAGTTAAAATTAAGTTTTATTACAAAATTTGTATTAATTACAAAACATCAATTTTCATAAAAGTTCAAATGTCACCTATGAAATCTCTATTTAAACATGTCAATTTTTCAGAACTGAAAAGTTGCACTATAAACTCAGCGATGTTTATTGACTTCACAATAAAGAGTAAAATCATAAAACTTAAAATTTAATTTGTAAGGCAAATTCTGAGAAATATTTTAAATTGTATTTTGAATAATAATTTAAATGTTGGTTGTTAGTTGTTTTGTTTTATCAACTTTTCGGGTAATTTACTAACGAATCATGTCATTTTGATAAACAAAGCGCTTACAATTTTTCGTACTTACATATAAAATTTTTTTGAAATGTTCCAATAACTGGATATTGTCGGATAAACTTGAAATAAATTTCGTCTTACAAATAATTGACTACTTATCTCCAGTCGGGCCTTCGACTAAAGATAAAACACCGGATTTTGTCCGTATTAGTAACCTTTGTTTTTTTTAAATGTGGTTTGAGAAAATAATTAGTTAACGAACCAAAAGAAAAACAGTTTTTAAGGAAATTCGTCAATCTTATTGTTATTTTTAACCCTTTAAAACTCTAACAATAAAAATTAATAAATAAATTAAAGAATTAAAAGTCATTTTATTCGAATGAAAATCTTAGTTTAATTTATATAAATATGTAACCGTACTTACGACGTAAACTGATTTTCATGATACTGTTATTTACGATTAAAAATTTTTTTAAATAATGTAACCGTAAAGCGTACATTTTGATTTTCTACAATTTTTATGCATTACAAAAATTAAAATTAAAATGAATGTACTGTACAATTTAAGAATATGGACAAACTCGCTGTAAAAAATAATTTAATCTATAAAAACACATACAAATTACATATTCAGAAAGACTAAAAAATTCCGAACTGCCTTATTCGTATTATCGCCTATACGTAGTTTTTTTTTTTTTTTTAAACTCGCTGTAAAAAAAAAATTAATCTATAAAAACACATACAAATTACATATTCAGAAAGACTATTTCATCTTATTACTAAGAATATAAATATTTTTAAAGATTAAAATCCTAAATAGGTAAGAGATTCCGATCTGACTGTTATAGACTGCACTGCTTGTATCGCAATAATCATAGGCAGCGTGGCTATCCGAAGCCATTTTTTTTAATTTTTTAACTCGCTGTAAAAAATGATTCAATTAATAAAAACTCACACAAATTACATATTTTTGAAAGAGTATTTTCTTATCTTTCTAACGATATAAAAATTATTAAAGACTGGACCATAAATAGGCCATAAATTCGGAGCTGAACGGCTTAGACTGCAAAATTAATTCATTAAAATCAAAACTTCGCTGCTGTTATCGCTTTAACAATAAGCAGGCAGAGACAATATTTTATTATCAGGAGGGCTGATATACGGACAGTTCCGCAAATTGGGTGATTTTGGATTAATTAATCGATTAAATCCCTTAATCAGTAAAAATCAATAACCAAATTTGGAATTTTTCTTAGTTAGAACGATATCAATGTGTATGCAAGATTTTGAATCTGAGTGACCTCCCGTTTTTTTGTTATACGTCGACACGTACATACCAAAATCTCTGTTTTATATATTAGATAGATTAGACACGCGTTTTAAATACTAAAAGTATTTTATAATTATCTAATTCTTATGTTTTTATGTACAGATAAAATACGAAGCACTGAATGAAAATGTAAGACCAGGTTGTTGGAAATTAACAAGGTTTTATTTAACACAGGATAGAGAATGCTTCAACCCTAAAAGTGATTTAATTAGCTCAACCGTGATGTGCATGCGTCCGTTCACCACGAACCCTAATCCAAAAGTGTCATAGTGGAAACCCCACTTCTGGGTTCCCATCAGCGCCCTATAGAGCAAGGGGAATAACTCTAGATTTCGTTAGGTCTGGGACCTAACACTAATGATTTTCTATAAATGTTTCAGAGTGACTGTGTTGCATCGTCACTTTTCTCAGCCGCCAGTCGTTTTTCACAACCATCTCTTCTTCTCGGCCGGTGCTCGCTTATTGCCATGTCGTCTTTCATCGTAAAACCACACTGTTTCAAGTTCCTACTGCTGGTGTAAATAACAAATACACATACTTTATTATCTTCCATGTCTTTTCTTCATATACATTTTAACGACTATGCGCAATAGGGTAGGTCGATTTTAAACTTTTTCTGAAATATAAAATTCTCTGAAACAGCGAAAGTTGTGTGTTGGTATAATAAATACTGATATCAAAAACTATATCTCTTACTTGCACCATTGTTTGAAGAAAGACACACACACACACACACACACACACCCACTACGAGCTTGAACGTACCCACTCACACATATTTTTACGACAGGCAATCATGCACGCGCACACACAAGCGCATTTACACACACACACACACACATATATATATATATATATATATATATATATATATATATATATATATATATATGTAAGGTAATCCAAATGACTGGTTGTAATTCTATTTTGAATCTTCGAAATCACCCAGTAAAACCATACTATATGATCTTATAAGTGTGCGTTGTGTGTAAAGGGCAAGAGAGAGAGAGAGAGAGAGAGAGAGAGAGAGAGAGAGAGAGAGAGAGAGAGAGAGAGAGAGAGAGAGAGACTTTAATTACTTTCCATTTTCTAAAATAAAGATTCTTTTCAATTTCATACAATCTGAAGAATTAAAAAAAGTCGAGAAAAAATCTTCGACACTCACATATTTTTCGATTGGGGCTTTAGAATTCACCGTACACCTCTGCAGAGGGTAAGACTCCCCTCCCCCAAATGAAGCCATTTGTTTGCCGTGTGTGGCGACCCGTGATGCTTAAAGACGGAATCCTGGTGGATAAACAGTCCATTACATGCAACACTCCACTTAAGACCTTACTTAGGTTAGACGGTCGGTCGGAGAGTCCCACTCTGATCAGTCGGCTGGTCACGTCAAGCCCTAGCACGTATACGATTGTCCCGACCTCATTGTCCTTATGGCAAGCCCCAACCATGTTTATCATATATGCACTAGAAGACGGTGGCTGAGGGTTTTCATGTTCTGGGAATGACGTTAAACTCTATCTGATGTTGAGGTTCCAGTTCTGGGGGTTTGGGGAATCACCGTTGCTCCCAGGTCCACTCTGACCTGAAGTGGTAGTACCTGTTAGGGTCCCATCAATGAGTTAAATAGAAAATGTGTTTATAAAAAAATTGAGTATCCATTAAGTATGAATTTATTTCAAAACTTTGTCGGCATTAAATGACCCATCCGAGGTTGATATGCCGTAAGAAAAAACAAACAAACAAACGGCAGGCAATTATGCGCACCCCCACGCGCGCGCACCCATATATATAATATATGAGTTAAGAGTAAGTAAATGAATCCGACGTATATGTAAAGATAAAAGGCTATGAAAAAATCGGACCTAATTATCATTATGCTCTGATGAGATTTTTTATAAATCGAAATATTGTCAATATCAGCAATGAAAATGATATAAAAAAATATATTCATTTTAATAACAAAGTGTGTTTTTCATACCCTTTTATCTTTATATATATATATATATATATATATATATATATATATATATATATATATATATATATATATATAGTATACGTGTGCCTCTCTCTCTCTCTCTCTCTCTCTCTCTATCTATCTATCTATCTGTCTCTGTCTCTCTCTCTCTCTCTCTCTCTGTGCGTGCGTGTGAAGAACAAGTGTAGAAGACTTTAATTACATTCCATTTTCTTATATTAAAATTCTTTTCAATTTCATAGAATCTAAAGAATTATAAACATCAGGAAAATCTCCTCCACAAAAGAATATTTTAATGTTTCACAATGTAAACAATTGTTAATCTCTTGCCAGATTAAGATTAATGATTCTACCGATCCGTTTCCGTTAATTCAGGAGGATTGAGAAATTTATGGCTGTAAAGTTTTCCATCTTCAATTTCCGAAAAAATATATCTTTATATTTCTATAAAATAAAATTAATTTAGAATGAAAGCACTTCAATTATTTATAGCAAAGAAAGGATTTGTAGATATTTTTGAAAAGCAATCTGTCACTTTTGACATCTTTGCTAATTACAAAACTATTTCATCCTCAATACATTTCATATACTCTCTCTCTCTCTCTCTCTCTCTCTCTCTCTCTCTCTCTCTCTCTATATATATATATATATATATATATATATATATATGGATGATTTCAAGTGTTTCCTTGATAGAATTCAAACAAAATTAAAAAGTCAGATGTACATATAAACATTTGCGTATGTATTTTTTTAAAATACATATACGAATGTTTATGTGAATTCAGGAACATTGTATACCAGGCACAAATATTCCCAAAAGAAAAAAACTGAGTAAAAAAGGGTCTATTTCGGCAGCACCATCACGCCCTGGAATTCTCGTTTATACAATCACAGACACACAACACACACACACACACACACACACACACACACACACACATACACACACGCACGCACGCATATATATATATGTGTGTGTGTGTTTATATCTATCTTTCTATGTATATGTATATCTATCTATCTCTCTGTCTCTCTCTGTCATAGTCTCTGTCTCTCTGTCTCTGTCTCTCTGTCTTTCTTCACACACACACACACACACACACACATATATATATATATATATATATATATATATATATATATATATATATATATATATATATATATATCCCTCTGTTCATATCTATATATCTATCTATCTATGTGTCATAGTCTGTTCTATCTATCTATCTATCTATCTATCTACCCAATTATTTGTCTAACCATAGAACTCGGAAAACTACAATAGCATAACAACGCTGTTAGCCGATCCCTGTAATACGTTTTACAGATGAAATATTGTGTAATGATTAGTAAGCTAGACTAGCAGGTGTTAGTGATTTCGATCCTCACTGGGTGCCTATATTACTTCGTTCCAAAGTATGCTTAGTCAACGATGACTAATACAATGCGTATTGAATTTGAATATGCGTTCACTGTTTAAAGTTAGTATTCATTTTCTATTACATATAATTCTTCATTGCCGTTTTGAAACAGCATGAAAGTAAATTTAAATTGTTCATTAATTAAAGTTGGTATGCCAAATGAATTTGTTTTATAACAAGAAACGATATTATAATGAGCCGATTTATATATGTATGTGACTATAGCACAACAAAAACGTAGCGATTTTTATTTTTATTTTCGCAATACTTTTAAAATGTTCCTACTAAGAGAATAAGACAGTTTCTTGTCACTTAGAAACATGATACTGATAATGTGGGTTATTCGTTCGCGCTTATACTTATACTGATACTGATAATGGAGGCGCATGGTCTCATGGTTAGAGTCATAGGAACTGGAATCGTCGACCAGAGTTCAATTCCTGGACGAAGCTGTTTGCATTTCACATAGCGCTAATACCCTTAGGAAAGGCATGAATCCTACTCTCTCTCTCCAGCTATGGATAAATAGTAGGACATACTGTGCTCTTTAATCTTGGTTAGACAACCGGTCTAGGAGAAGGAAAATTCTGAATTCAAACCTGTTGAACCCCTTTAAAAATTTCTTTATATTTTACAGTTAGCGTATTCTAGGCCCTGTCAAAAGAGAAATTAATTTAACACACACACACACACACACACACACACACAC
>CM042138.1:86042928-86050428 GCA_023376005.1 Doryteuthis pealeii | reverse complement strand
AGCAAGCTAGTCTCGCATATCCAATACTATGAATAGCGAGATTGATTCTCGCTGGATGCCCCACACTTGCGACCTTGTGTCACATACTTCCGGCAGCGAACTGGTCGAGTAAATGCCTACGTCTGTTTGTAAATATATACATATCTACCTGGACACTTCACGTGGTGCTGCGGTTAACACATTGGATTAGTAGATCATTGTCAGTAAATTCGATTTCAACTAGCTGGTCCTTACTTTCGGCCTTGTGCTACAGCTAATATATATATATATATATATATATATATATATATATATATATATATATGGAGGTATACAAAACATGGTAGTAAGGGATGATTCTATATGTGATTTCTAAGACACACTGTATTATTATTGTATGATCCAGTATGTATAAATGCAGTGAATCTTTAAATCACCACAGAGAGCTCAATGTATAGTAAACTTTTTAGATTATATACAGAGCAATATTTATCTTTGAAAGGAAGGAAAAACTCAACACCGTTATTCCATAATAAATTTATTTCGACCAAAATTGGGGCCTTTATAAATCTTATGCAATTCAAATTATTTTGATTTCCCATCTGATGAGACTGAATTCTGGGGAGCTTTATCAAATCAACTTAGATTTATAAAGGCCCCAATTTTGGTCGAAATAAATTTATTATGTAATAACGGTGTTGAGTTTTTCCTTCCTTTCAAAGATATATATATATATAATATATATATATATATATATTTTTTTTTTTTCAAAGGAACCGTTTCGTCTTACCTGATGAATGCTTTCAGCAAGAAACCGCTGGTTGTAATACCGTTCCCGTAATTAGATAAATAAAAGCAAAACTTTTATTTGTTTTGATTTCTCATTGAATATATATATATATATATATATATATATATATATATATATATATATATATATATATATATATATATATATAATATTAGTTATTCCTTGTTTATGTATAATATTGGTTATACCTTGTTCATTTAGTTGTATTTTTGGTGCATTTGATTCCTGTAATAGAAATTAATTGTTCTATAGTTTTTGTGGTCGTTGTCATTTTGTTGGACCCTCACCAATAATAATAAAATCCTTTGTAAAGATAACAACAGAAACGTCTACAAATCCTAGAAGCGATTTGTATAAAAAAACTAGCATTAATAAAATAGCATTTAATACTGGCACCAATATGTCAAACATCTTTAATAACTAACACACTAACCATAGCACCCCACCTGCAATAAATCCTCCCAACTGAATAAAAATAAGTAAACAAACAAAACAAAACAAAAAACCCAAACAAATAAAAAAAACAATACTCACGAAAAAACAAAACCAAACAACAACTACAATAAATAACCCCATTCGTGAAAAATATGGGACATCTTCTCTACCCCCGAGACCTCAACACAAGAAAAATTGTTCAAGGGCTTGAACATAAGAAATTTAAAATCATAAAGAAGAACTATTCCGCGATATTCAATTAACCAAACCTATTTGAATAATAATTGGCTGCCAACATATGCAATATACACTATACACTATATATAGTAGAATGGTCTACACTCGTCAAAATCAATAAGGCCAAATATTTTCTAGCATTCATCTCTGGTAAGGGAAGGTGAATGCTGAAAGACCCGAAACTCCCCTGTGACCCGAGTTTTGACGTCACTGACGACGCCCTCCAAAATGAAGTAATGAGCGTATATTTAAAGATTAACATTTTAGTTAAGTTTTTCTTTCAATCTCCTATTTTATAAAAGTACCGAGCAAGTCTCTGCGTGGCTGTTATGTATACCTGAGCCAATATATAAGAATTTATGAACTATTTGTAAAATACACAGAGCGAATCTGGAAAGGAGGCGGCCTAATAACATGTCAGATCTACCGGTGGAACATATATAATGTTGCAAAACCTGAAATCTCTAAGGATACTGGTGTCACTAATGACTTCCTCTAGTGCATTTCGACGATGTTTGACAAGATTATGTTGTTTTTTTAAAAGTTGGGCGTTATTACGAAGCATCTAAAAATAAATGAATGAACTCGATGTTATGGAGTATTAGATTCACTTATTTTTTTATTATTATTTTTTATCATAAATTTTCTGGTTCGTTAGATACCCTTTATCAAATGACTGTTGTTCCTGTTCAACGGATCTTTTGTCTCTGTTGTTATTGACAGCGGCAGCGTCTGTAAAATTTTTATAATAACGGAGTATTCCGATGTCAGCGTTCAGTCCCCTCACGTGAGTTTGTAATTATATATATATATATATATATATATATATGTAAACAAGGTTTGTTTAGAATGGCTTTTTGCCGATAATTTTTGGGAGAATAAGTGTTTAATTGGAGTCGTACCTAATTTTGAAAATTAATTAATTAATAATGAATTAGGCGGGAATACCTATTAAATGTATGGCTAAACAAATCGAGAAAAATCAATCTCTGTATGTACATTTCGGCCTATTAGGCCTCATCGGCAGAGCTATAGATCGGAAGACCGCCCTGTGCGTGATTTGAAACCGGACTGCCAAGCTGACAGGCCGATCCCATAACCCCTACACTAAACGGACTTCTTAGATTTTATGATTTGTTTAGAGTAGGTTAATATTCCTCTTCTAGTGACTTTTATTACACGACGATATGATAAGTTGTAAACAAGGTTTGTTTAGAATGGCTTTTTGCCGATAATTTTTGGGAGAATAAGTGTTTAATTGGAGTCGTACCTAATTTTGAAAATTAATTAATTAATAATGAATTAGGCGGGAATACCTATTAAATGTATGGCTAAACAAATCGAGAAAAATCAATCAAATTAATTAATTTTCAAAATTAGGTACGACTCCAATTAAACACTTATTCTCCCATATATATATATATATATATATATATATATATATATATATATATATATATATATATATATGTGTGTCTGTGTGTCTGTCAGTGTACATAAATGTCTTAGAGATTCTTCGACGACTTTGATATATAATGCTTTCTTTTTAGTAGAAAAATCAATATCAATGAATATTGAATTTGCTATGTTGTGATTTCAGATCGATATCTGCGGATATATACTTTGTTTTGTTTAGCATTGAAGAGATTTTCATTCTGGTTTTGCCAATCGATAATAGGATATTTTATTGTTGCGATTCAATTGATTTCTCTTCAGAGTTTTTTCTTTGTCTCATCAACATTCTGTTTGCTCTATTGAAAGTCGTTATATGTTATCTATAGTTCTAATGGTAAAAACGATGAGAAAACGCGGAACATATACTACTACTACTACTACTACTACTACTACTACTAATAATAATAATAATAATAATAATTAAGTAAAAACTCTTCCTTTCACATTATCACATTCCTTCCTACAACTCTAAGCTTTTTCTTGTTTTTCAAGTGATTATTGAAATCATTCAACTAAGATTGCTAACACAAAATGTTCTTGGTAATTCATTGTGAATTGTTCTTGCATATACAGTGTGGAGAAAAAAGTGTTCACTTTAAAAAAAAAAGAGTATTTTCCAACTTACCCAGGATGAAACGTTGATATTTACACAATATATGTGTTACAACATAATTTGAACTATTATACAAAAAAGTTAATGAAATGCAATTTTACTTAAATTATAAAAGCAATAACAAAAAAAATGGGTGAAAAAATTATTTGTTCAAAATCATAAATTACATTTGATATTTTGTTGCATTGCCATTATTAAGTTTTATTGTTAACAATTATTATCGATAGGTTCTTACAAGCTGTTTCTGTTTCAGTGGACCACAGAGTAAAAGTGGACCACAGAGTGAAAGTGGACCACAGAGTGAAAGAGAAAGAATGAGAAAATCTGTACAAATAACTTGACCATGCCAGAGATCTGAAAAAGCTGCGGAACATAAAAGTGACAGAAAGGAATAACTTAATAATTTATTCTATAGTCATTATTAAGTTAACAATCATTATCGATAGATTCTTACAAGTTTTTTTTCTGTTTCAGTGGACCACAGAGTAAAAGTGGACCACAGATTGAAAGAGAAAGAATGCGAAAATCTGTACAAATAACTTGACCATGCCAGAGATCTGAAAAAGCTGTGGAACATAAAAGTGACAGAAAGAATTAACTTAATACTTTATTCTATAGCCATTATTAAGTTAACAATCATTATCGATAGGTTCTTACAAGTTTTTTTTCTGTTTCAGTGGACCACAGAGTAAAAGTGGACCACAGAGTAAAAGTGGACCACAGAGTGAAAGAGAAAGAATGAGAAAATCTGTACAAATAACTTGACCATGTCAGAAATCTGAAAAATCTGTGGAACATAAAAGTGACAGAAAGGAATAACTTAATACTTTATACTATAGGCATTATTAAGTTAACAATCATTATCGATAGGTTCTTACAAGTGTTTTGCAACTCTGGGTATTTAAAATCATTCTTTTATGCAAATCTTCAAATCCTCGATGTTTTTGACTTACAAATGTTTTTGACTGTCCCAGTAATAATAACGATTATTGTATAAGTACCAACAATATTACTAGATTTGTAGGGACCGTGATTGTTTGGTGTTTGTGTAGTTGAAGAAGATCAGAGTTTTGATCCCCACAATTTAAATGTATATGACTACGGAAACTTCAAGAAGAAGATAAAATTATAAAAGAAACAACTTTATATACATAAATACAATTGGTAAAGTTTTGCTCTTTCAGCGGTGTTGCAGACTGTATGTGTCTGTACGTAGTTGTGTTTGCTGAGTGCGTAAGTTTTGTTTATATTTGTGCATTTGGACTTGTCAAATTTGTAGCAGTTTTGATAAAACCATGTCTGTGATTGAAACTTGTGTCGTATTGAGTAGGAGAGAGAAAATATGAAACGAAAAAATAGACGGACCTGTTGAGTCGTATTTTATGTCTCCGGACAGCGTCCTCTATCCATTGTGTCGAGTTAGGGGAGCATCCGCTCCCACTGTGTCGTGTTGGGGAGAGTGTAAGCTCCCCACTGAAGTTTTTCAGCTCTATGGGCCTTTTTATAATTTTCTTTTGTCATTGTTTACGTGATCATTAAGTTAAATTTAATATTGGAATTTTCAAATATCAGCTGTTTTCTAATGACGTAAATATCGGATAATTTTGTAACATTTCGATGGCGTACATATTTTCAATCGATTCTCTTTTGTTCACATAATTCTAAACTTAACTTATACAATTGTAAAATTACTTGTTTTAGAAAACTTAATTATTTTAATGTATCCAATTCGACATGCATGTAAATAGGGGGCCAACCTCTCCCCCATAGATTTCATTTGGCAATAGTCATTCAAACAGTAAGGTAATGGTGAAGACAAACGATCCATATACTTGTCAAAAGAAAGACATTTTAAGGCTTCACGGTGATAGTATGAGTTACAACGAAATTTCTAAGAAGTTAAACATACCTGCAAACATTATTAGTTCCTTAATTTTTAGATGGAAGAGGAACGGGAGTATTGAAAATTTGGTTGGTTGGTTGGTTGGTTCTTTTATCTAACGGCATATCAACCCTTTCAGATCATTTAATGCTGAATCAAGTAATTTTTTATCAGGTTGCTTACGGTACCTGCTGTTTCTTAAATGATCACTGTGATAATAAAAGACGTGATTACCTCCCTTTGGAATGGTTGGGTTATCTTCCCTTGATCGGGACTATATGAATTCAACAGATAGTGGCCATTGTAGTTGCATCTTTGCTGAGTTGTATTCAGTTGATTAAAGTTAAATTGTTATGTTACATTGTCTTTGTCTCATTTCAGTCACACTATTAAGTATTTGAACAGGCTCATCATTGATTAACTGCAGGGGAACTGGTGGTTTCAATGTGACTTGACTGTAAGCCATTCAAAATTTGAATTCCTGTTGACATGTCCATTTTCTAAGACAATAGCCATAATGTCATGCATCTGAGATGGAGAGCCACACCTACCATCTGCTCCCCACTTTACTGCACAGCTCCAAGCTTTTCCTTTATAATACATACTCAAAAATTGGACATTAAATTTGTTCCAACATAATACATTGTCACCCGCTACATATTGTTTTAAATTTCATTTTTTTTTGTTTTATAAATATAATATATGCGTTATTCTGACTATTGTCCTCATCTTCATTGTTATCTGAAGATCAGGTAGACCGTGGAAAATCTCACAGAGATCATAATAAAAACACTGAGAAAAATAAGACAATGACTGAAGATGATTTTCATGGAAGAATGGTCTCAAATACCCAAACATAGTTGCAAAAGAATTGTAAAAAAACTATCAGAAACAATTATTAGCAGTAAAACTTAATAATGCCTTGGCAACAAAGTAATTTACGATTTTGAACGAATAAATCTTTCAACTGCTTTTTCATTATTCCTTTTATAATTGGAATAAAACTGCATTTCATTCACTTTTTTGTATAATAGTTAAGATTACTAGCAAAAAACACCATCCGGGTGGTGTAAAAATTATTTTTTATAAGATATTTCCTGAGGGGGGGTGTTAAAAATTCGATGTCAGAGGGTTTGTATAATAAGTAAGTAAAACCATAAAATTTATTAAAGGAGTAAAAAACAATTTGAAATAAAAACTTAGTTCTGTCCCCCTCAAATAAAATGTTGCGTACATCTATTAATTATTAATTAAATAATAATTTTGAATACTTTGCACATAATTTTTATACAATCGTAGGTATTTATTTATTTGTAAATAACAATACTCTAAACATTTATTTCTTTTTTTTTTTTCTGTTGAAAACACTCCCCGTGTAACTTTACTGTATCTTTTTAACGTTAGTGCTTGTTTTATCTCATATATATATTTACCAACCCCTCCGCACGAGCAGGATGCCACACAAGGTCAATTACTTAAGCGGAGTTTAACATGTTTTCCTTCTCCTAGACCGGTTGCCTAACCAAGGTTAAAGAGCCCAGTTTGCCCTACTATTTACCCATAGCTGGAGGGAGAGTAGGATTCATTACACGTTCCAGGATTTGAACTCGGTGCGACGAGTCCATTTCCCATGACTTTAACCCTTTCACCACGCGCTTCCTGTTTTATCTCATATAACATTTAATCGCTCACTACTATATCATTCATTCTTTAGCTCACATTGTTACTATCTTTCTGTTGTAGAGTAGGTAACACCCCTTCAGCACTCTAACAGATGGACTGGCCCATGCCCATAAAATAGCCTACGATTAAAGTAGATTAACTAGCTGAGTAATATTCAGGCTGATTTTGCTGTGTTAGCTATACCGAGCTGACCCTTCCCTATTTAGTGTAAGTTTTGTCTTGTTGTTTGTGCTTATTTGTTCTGTGTTTGTATGTATCCGTTTGGCACTGTATGCTGATGCTTAATAAATGTATTAAGCACACCATTCTTCTATGTATCTTTCCACCTCGCGATACAAAACTTTCTTATTTAAAAAAAGTATTGATAATTGTAACTGATAAATTTTATTGAATATGTGCAAAAGT
>CM042138.1:86025428-86037928 GCA_023376005.1 Doryteuthis pealeii | reverse complement strand
GGAAAAAATCAACCATATTTTGTACATGAACGACATCAAGATTTTTGCCCAAAATGAACAAGAACTAGAAACCCTTATACAAACTATAAGAATATACAACCAAGATATAGGGATGGAGTTCGCCATCGACAAGTGTGCCATGCTCGTCATGAAGAAAGGCAAAAAGTAACGGTGAAGAGAATCGAGCTACCGAATCGAGAAGAAATTAGGACATTGGAGAAAAAAGAAAATTATAGATATCTGGGAGTATTGGAAGCAGACGCAATCAAACAAACAGAAATCAAAGAAAAAGTAAGAAAGGAATACCTCAGAAGAAAAGAAAGCTAATAGAAATCAAGCACTGTAGCAGAAATCTTATCAAGGGAATAAAGTAAGATTCTCGCGACAATTCCAATATACAAGAGAGGAGCTCCAGCAGATGGACCAAAGGACAAGGAAACTTATAACCATGCACAAGGCATAACACCCGAGATACGACATAGACAGACTATATGTGCCAAGAAAAGAAGGGCGAAGGGGTCTTGCCAACATTGAAGATAGTGTAGATATGACAATCCGGGCACTTGACGAAAACACTAGTAAAAGTAAGGAAAGACTAATTGCAGTAGCTAGGAAAAGCAATTGCAGCATATTGACAAGCAAAATACATCAAAACCAAAAAAAAAAAAAAAAAAAAAAAAAGACAGAAATAGGAAGGAAAAGCAACTACATGGTTACTTCAAGCGGCAAACTCAAGAGATATCACATCATGATACATGGACATGGCAAATAAGAACAAACTGAATCTCACATGAAGACAATGCCATAAGAACAAACTATACAACGGCAAAAATAGATAAGACGCAGCAGAATAGCAAGTGTAGAATGTGCGGGGACAGAGACGTAACAGTTAATCATACGATAAGCGAATGCAGCAAACTAGCACAAAAAGAATACAAGATTAGGCACGACTGGGTGGGAAAGGTGACCCACTAGAAATTGTGCAAGAAATTCAATTTTCATCATACAACTAAATGGTATATGCACAAGCCTGAACCTGTCCTAGAGAATGAAACGCATAAAATTCACAGGGACTTCAAGTTACAGACGAATCGTCTAATCCCGGGCAGGAGACCAGATATAGTATTGATTAACAAGAAGAAAACCTGTCATTTTGTGGATTTTGCCGTTCCGACTGACCACCGAGGGAAAGTGAGAGAAAGCGAAAAGAAAGACTTTTGTTGCTAGTCTCATTATAATGGAGATTGTGTCTTTGTCTGTAACCGAAACTATATTACTACTCAAGTCACAAATCCCTTAATTATTTACGTATGATTTTATTTTTTTATTCAAACGCAATTATTAATAAAATTGTTTTACATTAATACTATTGGCCATATCTACATACTAATATCATGCAATTGTATTTATATATACAACAAAATAGCGGTTTACAGAGTGAACGGGAAGGCTATTTTGCATATTGATATAAAAAATGATTTTAGTAAATATGCGCTTAGTATTATTGATTTCTAATTATTTGGTTTTATCTTAATGAATATGAGCAAAGGTCTCATGGATAAATCTCAAAAGAAATCCATTAACAAGAAAAAATAATTGTCATTTTATTCTTTACTTCCTATTTTAACTAAGTAATTAATTTAGGAAAATTTAGCAATGAAAGACGGAAGATGATGGAAGAGTTTTAGTTGTTCTATTTTTAGATTATACCCACCTCCGTTTCAAATCTTTTTATCTGCATTCTTATTTGGTTTCATCAGCCTTTCTAATTTAATATAATATTTATTACATTAAAACTTAAATACTTGCACTCGGAGGGTGCATATATTTGCTAGTAAGAATAATGCGGAAAAAACACCTTTTGTTTCTGTTTGAACAATTTAAAATGACAAGTTGACAGTTTCGAGAAAATGACAGTATTGTAAAAATTGTGAGTCAATATTGACTTCCATGATTTTGTGTCAGTAGTTACTTGCTATAAATCAATCAACTGTTCATCCAGTTTATTGATTTTTTCTTTTTTACTGGAGGAATTCCAGGCTTTTTTTGTTTGTTTGTTTCTTTTTTTAGTAAAATTTTTATTTAGAAAAAAAATCCTTTCATGTTGACCGAAAATTATTTCTCTTTCGAAAAATAGGATAACTATTTTTCAGCACTTGTCACACACAGACGAAACAAGAGGTCATCTTAACAACTTAAAAAGTTTTCAAAGAACATATTGAATTTATGTCACGCAGAATTATTGTAAAAAAAGATGATGTGTCAGAAGTTCTTGCTCGAATATTTGTTTGAATTGTTGGAGGTGTGTAATGTAATGGTTATCGTCGTAGAAAATGGACTCGTCTACCCGAGTTCAAATCCTGGCCTAGTCTTTTTGCATTTCAAATAGCGCTAATACCCTTGGGAAAGGTATGAATCCCTTCAGATATAGTAAGGCAGACTGGGCTCTTTAACCGTGGCTATATAATCAGTCTAGGAGAAGGCAAACTTTGAATTAAAACCTGTTAAACTCCGCTTAAGAAATTGACCTTGTGTCACATCCTGCTCGTGCCGAGGGGTTGGTAAATATATATATTTGTTTGAATTGGTTTCTTTGTTTAATGGCATCAACCTTTGTGGGTTATTTAATGTCAAAGCTGTCCTTGTATAATAACAGTAGTCTCACTTTTGTAGAGCATCCACCTAAGAACCACATTTCTGTATTCGATACCGGCCCTCACCAACACAGTGCACGAGTAGCACAGCTTGCATCTGTGCGGTAAAGTGGGGGAGTTGATGGTAGGTGTGGCGTTCTCCCTCAGACGCAAAACAATCTCCCTACTCTAGCACTAGTGAAAAGGGTATAGACTCCATCGCTGTTCGACTGGTACCAACAATAGGCCACCACCGACTTTACTTTATTATTCAACACATAGCTGGAAGGATGAGGGGTCCACATCTGCGACTGGAGCTCGAACTCGCCTACTACAATGTCGCAGTCCAGTAAGTTCGCCACAACGCCATGGGGCCTCCCCGCTGAATATTTATTAATATTTAAGTTTCTGAATAACAAACTTCAAGATGATTACAAACAACAGATTGCGTTTCAATTCGCACTAATGCCCTTAGGATAGGCATGAATCCATCTCTTCTTCCTCCCATCCCCCGCTATGGGCAAATAGTAAGGCAGACTGTTTTATAAAGCCTGGGTTATGCAACCCATCTAGGAGAATTCAAACCAAATAAAAAAATGACCTTGTCTCAAATCCTGATCGTGGAGAAGGGGGTAAATACACAACATCTATCTATCTATCTATCTATCTATCTATCTATCTATCTATCTCAGTCTGTTTATCTATATCTCAGTCTGTTCATATATATCTCAGTCTGATCATCCCTCTCTCTCGCTATCTGTTTGTATGTCTGTCTGTCTGTCTTTCTCTCTCTCTCTCTCTCTCTCTCTCTCTCTCTCTCTCTATATATATATATATATATATAATATATATATAGATATGAGCACACACACACACACACACACACACACACACACACACATATATATATATATATATATATATATATATATATATATATATATATAATATATCAATCTGTTCATATCTATCTATCTATTACACGTTCGCTATGGTTCCATTTTGATATTATCTGCTGACCTAGTGATTTCATATTTCTTGTGAGTTACTAATTCCGGTATTCACTCTCCCTTTTATTTTTCTCACTGGCAATGTTTAGCTTTACAAACTAAAAATACTTAAATGATAACCATTTAAAAATAAACACAGAAAACCTTTAAAAACAGCACAGAATGCGGATGTTTTGAGGACATAATTTATAATTAGCATTCCAAATTGAAGAGGAGTAGGCTAGAAAAAAAGTAATTGATAATTTAGCATTCGTCCGTATCTGGTACATTTTTATTTTTAGGAATGCCCAATAAAACAACAAAATGAAATAATTACAACTTCTTTTTTTCTCTCAGCAGTAAAGTCCTCCCCCCACCAATAAGACAATAAAAACAGTATGCATATTACGGAGATCTTCTGAAAAATTCTGGGCCCAACCAAAAAGTGAACGACTCATTTTTAAACCATCCACGTAAGACAAACAAGGCAACTTGGATACTGCTTAAAAATCTATGAACGAATCCATAAGCAACTTTTTCTTATGGATTCATTCACAGTATTTGCCAACCAGCAAAAACGGATGCTGGATGCCGTCTAGAGGACTTACCAAGAGCGATAGCTGAGAGAGAGAGAGAGAGAGAGAGAGAGAGAGAGAGAGAGAGAGAGAGAGAGAGAGAGAGAGAGAGATTCATTGTCAGCACGCCTTGATGATAATAATAATATTTTTTTAGAACGGTTAAAGGCACTTTAAAAACAATGTGCCACGTGTGTCACGTGGGATATTTGGAATGGCGTGACTTTAATTTGAATTAACTCATAGAAAATAGACTGTTCTTCACAGCCAGCTATTAATTCCAATTCCAATATAGCTGTTGTATTTCAGCGAAAGTGATAGTATGACAGAGAGCAGCTGGTTGGGACAGAAGTCACAGCGCAATCGTCACAGGGCAGAGCTGGTGGGCTAGAAATTAATTTCAGTAACTCTATTCACCATTTGACCCGTGTACTAAAAGCATACGCGTATATATATATATATATATATATATATATATATATATATATATACTAGATAAAACGTGACCCGTTGGGTCACCCATTGAGCTCTCGGTAAATAATTGGGATTAGGTAGGTATTACCAAAGATGACATCCGTATTTTAGAAAATAAATTTACCCCACTTCCCCGATTGAAAAAAAATTACCAAAAATCAGAGAATTATCTGTTTTTAATGAAATTTCCAGTGTTGATTTATCAATGAATAATGTCATAATGCATTAGTTATTTTATTTAAAATCTTTCTGATTTTTTTCAGGTCATTTAAATTTAACCCCCTTATTTTTGGGGCAAAAAAACAAAAAAACAAAAAAAACCCCAAAAAAAACCGTGGCATTATTTAAATGTGAAACTAATTACAGTATAAATAAAAAGCCAAAAGACCGAAGATGTGAATAGATGTGGGCCTAACTTTTCAATTGAGTTTTCTCCAAAGATTATTAAAGTAGACTCTTTATTGAATAATGACTTATTTTTAGAATCTAAGAATATGAAATTTGAAACTTAAAATTAAGCGATTCATATTTTAAATGAACTTTATCTATTAATTTGGTATATAAATTGTTTGTGTATGTAGAAATGGTAATATTTATTCTAAAGAATAATTTTGAATCATTTCCCTTGACTCAGTTTGATTGTAACGATTCAGTAATTAAAAAAAGAATTCGCCAACACAATTTTTTTTATCAAAATCAGATAATTCCCAGATTTTTTATAATTATTTTTCATCAACAACCTCCCATACAAAGATAGGTCACGTGACGAGGGGTGGGGACGTGTGGGGAAGTTGCCGTTTATCCATACAACCATATAGACCTACGCACAGATCTAGACGCAGACCCTAATCCTGCGAGACTAAGAGATGCTAATAATTCAAAATTCAGTGAAAACACGTATATACACGGTATTCATTAATATTAAGCACGTCTACTGACAGAGGAATTAACGAGGCATCCAGGAGATAGAACTTTTAATCGTTACACCAGCATCAGTCATCCATACTCTTATACTACTGATATGCCTAAAACCACAAAATTATCAATTATCTTACCCCTCTTCAGGGAATACAGTCAGCATATTCTAACCCTCACCGACAGGGCCAATTAACGTAGCACCCAGGAGATAGGACTTTAAATTGTTACGTCAGCCTAAATTATATGTACTCCTATACGAGTGATGTGCCTAAAAACACAAAATTGTCAATTATCTGCTCTTCTTCAGAATTACTTTTCGATTACACTAGAGGGCGCATTGCCTGTATTAGCCAATGGGAATTGACTTATAAAAAGGAAAAAATGGCTAATATTTTTTCTTTTTTTCCCCCTTCTAGCCAACTTCACTACTCTGACATCCCCAAAGACTGTGCGGTAAGCAATGTCATGTTGGAAATTATTTCTAAACCAAGTCGTTCTTTTAGTCACGTGCCTTCCACCTCAGTAAATATCAACAAACGTAATTTTTCCATCGGTAGCATGACATGACGAACAATCATCTAGAATTGTCTCTTTTTTTTTAGATATCTCTTAAAGGGCCGTCGATTTCATTGCATCCAAGTGAAATAATCAAAAAGCCAATTCTCTATAACAATTTCTATATGTAAGTATGTCCTTGTGCAAATTAATTGAAACAAAACTAATAATTCCGTTATTATCACAATATCCGCAATCTCTCTGTAATGTTTGCTAGTGTGTTCAGGAAACGTTACAAATTTCGTAGGCTTCAATAGAGTAACGTCCATCGCAAACAATGGCCGTAAGACAACTAATCGACAGTCGAGACAATAGTGTGTTGTGTAGAGGCCAAGTCGAGTTGTAGTAGTTTTAGTAGTAGTAGCCGTCGTTAGTTCAGAGTAACAACATACGAATGTCGTATAGTCAAAAAGGGGTTGTTTATTTCTTTCTAAACACGTGGGTTCTTTTTCAGAGAGAAGGAGAGTGAGAGAGTAAGGTCAAAGTGTTCTATTGTAAATCACGTTCATGTGCGCTGTTCGTTGCTAGCCTAGACATGTCATGATAGAGCCCCAACAAACACGTCCGACTCTTCATGGGTCCAGCAAGAGAGCGAATTTTCTTTACTTCCGTTTGTCATCCGGGGGTGGGGGAAGGTCACATCAGCTCAAAACCTGGAACTTCCGTTTTTATTTTTAAATTTAGTTCCGGGATCATTGGTAGTTTATAAAAATTCGGGAATTTGTTTAAGAATTATTTGAAATTTCTTGTCAAATTTTAGCTTATTTCAACATGGCTGCCTCCAATATTTCAGAGATATAGAAACTTATTCGAATACTAGAAGTGGTTACCCGGCGGCGCCTGGGTAGAAGGGGGGACAAAAGTTAGTCTCGCAGAATCATTATCACTGAATCACGAGTTGGATCCTCGCAGGACGCCCCATTAAAATCTCCATGTAAAAAAAGACCTTGTGTAGTGGGGCATCAGAAAAAAAAGTACGCAGACGCTCTGAAAAGACGCATTTTTCCCATTTGAAATATCAAATGCAAAAAAAAAAATCCCATGCTGTTACTATTTAAATTTTATTTTTTGATCATCTTCACGAATATAAATCAAATCTTCATTAATTTTGCTCAAAAAGCAAGGACTGATGATATCTAATGTGTATATATGTTTACTTTGTCGTTAATTGTTTTATTTTCGTAGTTTCCTCCGGATACACATACACACAACTGCCCTTTATATATGCATAGATTATGATAAAATTTCAAAGCATTTATCTAATTAAAATGATTATCAGAAAACTCTCAACTTTCATATTTAAATTCATGTTTTGATTTTTGCTTTACGATTTCAAAATCAATCAAAAACATCACTGATATGGAGAAAAATATTATGTTTTTATATTATTTAGATTTTTCGGACTGTTGTACTCATATTTATTGTTACATACAAAACGATTCAGCCGATGTTCCCTCCAGTCTTCTCCGGGTGTTTCTTGACGAACAAGGGAACCTTCTTATCGAACTCGGGAGCCTACATGTCGTATCTGGAGCCTTCACTGAACTTCGAACCGAAGCCTTTAATTTAATCCATTGGAGTAGGTTGTTCTCATTCCGTTAGTCATTACCGGATACAAGTATTAAGTCCGGAGTCATAATGTAACTTGCTGATTGTCATTTAGAACAGCATTAACTTTCAATTATGACATGAAGGCTCTTAAGTTCGACAAGAAACTCCGGAAGGTCGAAGAGCACATCGATCGGAACGTTGTGTACATAATAACAAAGATGAGAATAATAGTTTGAAAAATCAAAATAATACAAATTATCAAGACTCATCTCAAATTTTACAGAGAGCGATGTTAGTACACGGAAAGCAAAGGCATGGTCGGCCACGAATAGATTATCAGTCATATGGAGGTCCGATCTCCCTGACAAGCTGAAGCGACAGTTCTTCCAGACTGTGGTTGTGTCGGTGCTGCTATATGGCTGCACCACCTGGACCCTAACGAAGCGTCTTGAGAATAAGCTAGATGGGAGCTGCACAAGAATGCTGCGTGCAGTCTTGAACAAGTCGTGGAAACAGCACCCCACAAGGAAACAGCTGTACGGTCACCTGCCCCCCATCTCACAAACTATCCGAGTGAGACGGACAAGGCATGCAGGACACTGCCGGAGAAGCATGGATGAACTCATAAGCGACGTTCTCCTGTGGAAGCCAACACATGGACATGCAAGTGTGGGGCGCCCAGCAAGGACCTACATTGACCAGCAATGCGATGATACTGGCTGTTCCGCAGAGGAGCTCTCAGGTGCAATGAATGATAGGAAAGGTTGGCGAGAGATTGTCATGGATACCCGCGCTGCATGCGCGACATGATGATGATGATGATTATTGATTAATAGGTACACTCTAACCAATTCTTTATATAAATTATTTTTTTCAAAACCAAAGATTACAGCGTTTTATTATTTCTAGTGGGACATGATGCAGTCAAAACAGACATAAAGTAAAAATAAATCTATTAGATCTATTGTCAGTATCAGCCAAACAGCAAGGGTGTATATCCTCTTTTCACTAGTGCTACATCAGGGAGATTGTTTTTGCGTCTGAGCTGGAGCGCCATACCTATCATCAACTCCACACTTTACTGCACAGATCGAGGCTATTTCTATTCATGTGCTGAGTTGGCGTTGTCCGGTATTGAACCGGCAACCTTGCGGTTCCAAGTTGGGTGCTCTAACGATTGAGCTAAACTACTGATACTCTATAGCCAAAAATATGAATATGTGACAGCTCAGAATTAATTCCATCACTGATATTTATGCAATTTTATATTTCCCTTGCTAATTATGTCTAATAATACCCGTTTTAATTGCTTCATGTTCTACTAGATATAATAAAGTGTTGATAACTTTGTTTTAAAAGACATCTTATTATAATGGAGATTGTGTGTTTTTCTGTCTGTAACCGAAACTATATTACTACTCAAGTCACAATTCCCTTAGTAATTTATTCACATTCTCCATGATTTTATTTTTTTATTTAAACCTCAATTATCAATAAAATTGTTTTACATTATTAATACTGTTAACCATATCTACATACTAACAACATGCAATTATATTTACATATACAACAAAATAGTGGTTTACAGTGCGAACGGGAAGGCTAATTTGCATATTAATATTACAAATGTGATTTTGATAAATATGTGCTGAGTATTATTGATTTCTAATTGTTTGGTTTAATTTTAATGAATATAATCAAAAATCTCTTCAACGAATCTTAAATGAAATCCATTAACAAGAAAAAATAACCGTCATTTTATTCTTTACTTCCTCTTTTAACTAAATACTTAGATTAGAAAAAATAACACCGAAAAACGGGAGTGATGGAAGAGTAAGTTTAAGTTGTTCTATTTTTCGATTATACTCCCTCTGTTTCAAATCTTTTTATCTGCATTCTTACTTAGTTTCATTAGCCTTTCTAATTTAATACGATATTTTATTACATTAAAACTTAAATACTTGCACCCGGAGGGTGCATATATTTGCTAGTGGTTTTAATTATTCACGTTAAACGGTATCTATTCAAACATGGGAATAATTAGTTTGTATTTGAATGGACTAGAATGTCAAATATATTTGTTTAAACATTAATTGAGGAATGGTTAGTATACGATTCTAGGATGCAATTAGTATTGTGTTTGAGCCTTCAAATAAATATACACTGTCTGGTGTTACTCTATAGTTATTTACTAAGTGTAGCTTAGATATGGCACAAGGCCAGAAGTATGGAGTACCCAGTGAGAATCGAACTCATTAACAATGGTTTGCTAATCTAGCTTGCTAATCATTACACCACATGAGGTGCCCTATTTATTTATTAAGCGTAGCTTAGATGCGGAACAAGGCCAGAAATATGGGGCACCCAGTGAGAATCGAACTCACTAACAGTGGTCAGCTAATCTAGCTTGCTAACCATTACACCACATTAGGTGCCCCTGGTGTTACTCTATAAAATTGGGAATAGTGTGTTAATATCTTAAATTGTGTCCTTTTGTGAACACACACACACGTATATATATATATATATATATATATATATATATATTATATTATATATATATATATATATATATATATCAATTGTCACATGTCACTGAATATTAATCATAAACGTTTAAAACGTCAGCATCTCTCGAATATAAAAAAGAAATATTATTTTTTTCGAACACATATGTATTCTTACCGTTTTAATTTCAAATATCAAACATCCTGCCCTGATGACAGCCGTTTTTCTGTATACTTAATAAACTAAAAAAAATGTATTTTTTATTATCATTATTTCATTTTATTTTGTATTTAAAATAATAATAAATAGAATATATTGTGTACAAGAACATCCTCTCGACCGAAACACGTGTCAGCATTTCATTAAACATTTTTATCCATTAATCATTTCCTTTCTTTCTTTCTTTATTTTTCCACATATTGTCGGATTCATTTCGATTTTTTCAACTCTCCCTCTCTCCCCTCTCTCCCCTCTCTCCCTCTCTCCCCCTCTCTCTCTCTCTCTCTCACACACACACACACACATATATATATATATATATATATATATATATATATATATATATATATATATATTATTCTGAAGATCCTTTCTGTGAAAATTATATAGGTAATTTCTGATTCGGTTCCCTAAACAAACTCTACAAAAATGAATTGAGCAATTTCTAATATCTATTATCTCGACTCATCCAGTGTTTTCTTTTTCCGACGGTTAAAATTGTGGCATTTTCGGTTTTTCTTTTTTTATCCCATTCATATTCCCCCGCAAAACTACTATAAACACACACACACACACACACACACACACACACACACACACACACACACACACACACATATATATATATATATATATATATGGAGGATATGTGCTAAAAAAATTAGGTTTGACTTCAATTAAGCAATATCCTCCCAAATATTGTCGGCTGAAAATAGCCATATTTGTTTACGATATATATATATATATATTATATATATATATATAATATATATATAGAGAGAGAGAGAGAGAGAGAGAGATAGATAGATAGAGATGGTGGTGGTCATCATGTTTTCGGTAAACTCTTGCACAACTGACACTCGTATATTCAGTAAGTACACTAAGGTGCTCGCGTATAACGGTTATCGTCGTAAGAAATGGATATGGCAAACCAAGTTCAAATACTGGACGGGGCTGTTTGCATTTCACATACCACTAACGCTCTTGGGAAAGCTATCCATCCACCTTTGCTACCTCCAGGTATAGGTTTTTTTCCCAGTACCCCACTCGTACCGAGTCAGGCACGAAGGCCCTATTTATGTGGGACCACCCACAAGCCGAGACTCATGGGTGGCAGGTAGAAAAATTGAGTCGATCCCGTCAGCATTCCCCCTCAAGGGGGGCGCCTCAGGCGCTGGGCAATAAACCCAGCCCAGCCCCTTTAAGTCAAGGGGGCAGGTATTGCCTGGAGGGATGGCCCTCTGGGATCGACGCTATTAATTTACCATCTCACCGTTCCAGTGGCCGAAGCTCACTGGACCCCCGCCTGAGCGGGTTGTAGGTATAGGTATTTGGACAGACTGCTCTCTTTATCCTTGCTATGGCAACCTGTCTAGTTGAAGAAAAACTCAGAATTCAAAGATGTTAAACTTTAAAAAAAAATGACCTTATGTCCCATTCAGCTCGTTGCGGAAGGGTTATGTAAATATAGAAATTAAATGAATTTCTACCAATTTTTTTAAAAATATATTTTATTTTCATTTTAAACCAAACATACGAGATTTTCCCATGCAGTCGAGCTTCGTCTTGTATTTCCTTTGTGCCAATTTGTTGTGTTCACTTATCATATGAGTAGAGGCAGCTACCCGGCGGTGTCTGGGTGGTAGGAGGAGAGGGGCAAAAAGTTAGTCTCGCAGATCCATTATTACTGAATCGTGAGTCGGATCCTTATTAAAATCCCTACATAAAAAAGACCTTGCATTGATTCCACCTGATGGGAAGCCAGAAAAAAAAAGTACCTGCACAGACATTCTGAAAAGAAAAATCAGTATCTCCTATCTAAAATATTTTTAAAAAAATCCATGTTGTTACTAATTAAATTTTATTTCTTAATTATCTTCACGAATATAAATCAAATCTTCATTATTTATATATATATATATATATATATATATATATATATATTTACTTCGCTGTTAATTGTTTTACTTTTGTAGTTTCAGTCAGGCATACATACATAAACACAACTGCCCTTTATATATACTATCAGCGGCTACTCGGCGTCGTCTGGGTAGAGGCAAGACCAACTTTTTTTAGTT
>CM042138.1:86017928-86020428 GCA_023376005.1 Doryteuthis pealeii | reverse complement strand
GACGTTTCACATCTCATCAGTGTGGATAGACTTAGCAACTACTTTTAGCCGGGAGCGAAACCCGACTGACTTTTCATTTGTCCGACTCCTTACCCCTCGGCCGTCAGTAACTGCCAGTAAAAGCGAATATTTAACTGTTAATTACATACAGTAGTATATATAAGTAACGATCACCAGAGAATTCAAATATGTAAACAACAGACCAGTATTGCCTTACGCTAACAGTGAAAGTTCATTAAAATCCCCTCTATAATATATACCTACCAATTTTAGAAATTAAAGGTTACTTCTTTTTTATACCAAAGATAATAGGATATTTCCAATTTCTAATGGATGTACAAGTAGTATGTGGAAGGACTACGAAAATCGGGAAAAAGTCTTACTTGATGATGGAAGGTAAAATGGCAATAGCTTGAAACACAAGGCAAAGAGATAGAGAATGCTTTTATGAACTGTGTCATACAAAAAAGCATGTATTATTAGGTATTATTTATTACCAAACCCAACGGCATTGGAACTCTGGGTAATTTATGAGGAAGTGCGTCCCGGTCTCCCGCCTCGAAAACCGCTACCCGGTGACTATCAAAATAACAACCCCAGCTCGTCGTAATTCTTGTTTATTTATTGCAATTTGTCGTAATTCTTGTTTAGATATGAAGATGGATATATAGTTTTGAATAGACTGAGATAGATAGATAGATAAACAAACAAAATAATATAGATAGATACGAACAAATGGAGATAGATATTTTCGACAAGTAAATGTATTGGGGGGGAGGGGTCGCTTCTTTTTTTGTCGTAATTCTTGTTTATTTAAACTAAAAAGAAGACATTAAACAAACATGAATAAAAAAATCTTAGTATTTAAAGTAATATAGATAAATATGAACAAATTGAGATAGATACATAGATGGATAGTTTTGAATAGACTGAGCTGGGTCGTTATTTTAATAGTCACCGGGCAAATCTTGAGGCAGGAGACCGGGACTCACTTCCTCATAAATTACCGAACTCTGTATCAAAAACATGAATTATCATCATCATCATCATCATCATGAAGTTCTTAAATCCAGAACTCTTTGACTCTCTCTCGTTATCCGTCTCTATTGACCAGAGTTCTTGGTAAGTCATCTAGACAGCATAAAGTGTCCGCCCAGAGCAGATGAATGGAAGTTTTTGCTAATCGGGCAATATTGGTTTTCCGTGTGTAGAAGAATATCGTGTATAGAAGAACGTCGTTTATGAGTTTCCCCTTATTTCTTTAGGCGACGGAAACAGACCAAAAATAAGTACACCTCTGATATATTCAGGTTACAGAGTTTTAAACGAATTGTATTTTTTTAATGAAAGTCAAACATGATGATAACATCATAATTAGAGGGAAAATAAAATCAACAAACAATTTTGCTCTACTTGAAAAGGATCTTGTATCTTCTTTTAATTAGTTGGTTTGTGTTTTTTCGAGAGGAAAAAATATGTTAAATCTTTCAAGGAGAAAATTGCTCAATCCTTTCATGTAGACGAAAGAACCGAAAATGACACGTAAAATATGTGATTAGAATAAAAATAGAATATTAAAAAAAAATATCTATAAGAAAACGACGAATCTGGCATTGGAATAAATATCAGCCTATAATTTGGTCCTCAGTGATTTTCAGTTAAAAGCTAAAAATATTTGATTTACGCAAGGATTGCTGAACATTTATTGGACAAATGAACTAAATATACACGTCCTGTCGTGGTGTAATGATTAGAAGGCTAGTCTCGCAAATCCGTTACTACTGAAAAGTGAGTTCGATATTTGTGACCTTGTGTCACATCGTATCTGTAGGGGAAATAGGCTTTTTATTAGTTTGGAGGCCCAGCGTAAAATGAAAATGAATTAAAAAAAAATAAGAAAAGAAAAAGAAAAAAGAAAAAAGAAATTACATGTTTGCTTTATTTGTAATAATGAAATTGTGAATTACAGAATTTATTTTGGTAATTTTAGCTTATGTCGTCCTGGCTTCCTGCCCTAATTTACGCTGTGTTTAGCAAGCCAGGACAGGCGAATTTCAGGCCCAACTTAGAATATTTTCTTAGTCGTGTTTTTGTCACTTTTTAACGGCAAATTAATGTAGATATTTTAAACGCCTCTCCCTATATTTTTATCGGCAAATCAATGTAAATCTTATACAGCCCCAATTTTAAGAGAGAGAGAGAGAGAGAGAGAGAGAGAGAGAGAGAGAGAGAGAGAGAGAGAGAGAGAGAGAGAGAGAGATCATTATACTTTTTACATATTGAACTAGTGCAATAACTCTTAAGTAAATACATCAAACGTTGTAATAATCAAATTATCATACTGTGGTATATCCAAAGGTCCTGTTAGTATACATTATAATACTATATTATTTTTTTTCAATAAACGGTTGGATTGTTAATTTTATATCATAAGCGTATTTTATCGTAACTTTGCCTAAACATTTGAAAGCCTAAAAAAACGTAGTAATGTTTTCTAATG
>CM042138.1:85992928-86012928 GCA_023376005.1 Doryteuthis pealeii | reverse complement strand
TTATTATTATTATTATTATTATTATCCTCATTTCAACTGCATCTGATTATTTTAATAATAATAATAACGTAAATCCGTATACATTTTGATAAACAGACCGAAACATATGTGTAAGTGATATCGATTAAAAGGGATATCGATAAAATTCATTTTTATCCATCTACATTTCTTTTCTTTACTCATTTTTTCCTCATATATATATATATATATATATATATATATATATATATATATATATATATATAATAGAATAATGTGTGTGTGTGTGATAAAGAACCGTTAATTCAGAATTAGTCTATTGGTTACAAGAAACTTTTGATAACTTTTTACTTGATAATGCGCTTTTAAAAAGTTTTGTTGCTATTCGCCTCAAAGCCATTTAGTGATTTCGGTAAATTCTGCAACTTCGTCTAACATTTGAGAATATATGAAAAAGACAACTGTTCTAGTCATCCATTAGTAGATTAGATAAAAGTAAATGCGCCGTTTATCAAGTAAATCCATTGACTACGTAATGACTCTTCTGAACTAACCAAACATTTTTAAATGTCATAGTATTATCCGTCTGTCCACTTCTATGGAAACTTCCTATTTTAACGCTGCTAGTTCGTCTGTCGTACTAATAGAGTATATGACTTTCACCATTTTATGTGTGCTTCTCGATGTGGCTTCTTTCTTCGTTTAATAAAAAAAACACTTTTAGTTATTTAGTAATTTTCTGGTAGATCTCTTTTCATTGTTAGATGCCAAGGCTGGTTGGTTTTATTTTACGGCATGTCAACCCTTGTTGGGTTATTCTATGCTAAAGACGTTTTGTTTTATTCATTCTTGATGGGTATTAAAATTTTTTTTTAATTAGATTTTTAAAAACATTTTTTAAACTCATTTTTCTATTTAACCCATAGATAGGACCCTGACAGTAACTACCACTCCAGGTATGAATGGACCTAGGAGTAATGGCGATGAAGGGGTACTCCATATTCCACAGAGCTCCAAAATTGGAACTTCCCCTCTTAGATGCAGTTTAACGTCATACCCACGACACTAAGACCCTTAGCCACGGCCTTCTAACACACATATGATAAAAAGGGTGGCGGGTTTGCCATAAGGGCAATAGGGTTGGGACAATCATATAGGAGCTAGAGCTTGGCGTGACCAGCCGATTGATCGGAGCGGGCTTCTTCGACCACCCGTCTAGCCTAAAACGGTCAAAGTGGAGTGTTGCATGTATTGACTGCTCAGCCACCAGGATTCCGTTCTTAAGCATCACAGGTCGCCATCCACGGTCAACAGGTGGCCCCACGAGGGGGAGGGAAGTTACTCCTCTTTCGAGGTACAGTCGGTATATTCTACACCCCCATCCGAGCATCTACAGGGCAGTACATGACTTACCAAAGGCAGGTGGCGTAACCGTTACCGTCTTAGGAAATGGACACGGTGACTCAAGTTCAAATAGTGGACGAGACTGTTTGCATTTCACTTCGAGCTAAAACTCTTGGAAAAGGTATGAATTCATCTCTTCCCCTCCCAAATATGGGTAAGTAGTACGGCAGACTGGACTCTATAGCCTTGGCACGACAACAGAACTAGGAGAAGGAAAACTCTGAATTCAAACCAGCTTTACTCCACTTAAAATTGACTTTGTGTCGCATCCTGCCCGTGGCGGAAAGGTTAGTAAAATTGTCGACTTGGTGGGAACCATAGACTAGGAAAATTTCAAATTAAATTTGTCTTTTATGCCTTTACAAGATTTATATGCGCAACGGGAAAAGAAAGAAAAAAGAAAGAAAAAAGAAAAAAAGAAAGAAGAAAGAAATATATGGAAGGGTGATAAATAGAAAGAAAAAGAAAGAAAGATAAGTAAAAAGAAATCAAAACAATTACAAAGAAAGAAAGAAAGAAAGAAAAAAGAAAGAAAGAAAGAAAGAAAGAAGAAAGAAATATATGGAAGGGAGATAAATAGAAAGAAAAAGAAAGAAAGAAAGAAAGAAAGAAAGGGAATCATGAACAACAACGAAAAGGAAGAAAAGAAAGGAAAGCAAATAGAAAAACGAAGAAGGAATTAAACGTTGTAGTCGTGTCAGTACTACTATATGGCCGTGCCATTTGGACTTTAATGAAGTGTCCGGAGTGAATCCTAGATAGGAAATAAACACGGATATTGTGTGTTGTTTTCAATAAATCCTGAACAGCAGCATTTACATCCTATTCCACAAAACATCCAAATAAGACGAGCGAGACATTTCTGGTAGAAATAAGAAAGTATTTCTCATACAAGATGAGAAAAGGCCAATTCTTGTTATCACATGCCACGAAGGAGAAGAGGAAAAAATCTCTTTAACAAACTCCAGCATCCCCTCCAACTGAACATGCTTTGCTTTTTCTTGGATGAGGTTCAGATGGTGAACTCATATAGCAATTGTTGCCTTGCTCAGCCACCCAAAAGATGTACCAATTAAGCAGACACCCAGTTCACATCATGGTGTTTTGGGGTGGTCACTGGCGATGGTGATATTATAGTTCAATTGATTTTCCCACATGGTCTTACACTGGACATGGAGGCGTATAGAGAAGGTAGTGTTATCCTGGATCAAGAGTGTGGCTGCTGGAAGACTCAACGTCTGGCCACAGGACTATGCACCATACTATACAAATAGGAATTCTCAGTGCTAGTTGTCAGAAAATGTCTGCAATCACACCAACCCTAACTCACCAAATTGCAATACCCTTATTTCTATTATTTGTGAAGTGCCGTTTGTTACATAATTCATAGGTAGCTTATGAATTATGTACGTACTGTAGATATATATTTTTGAATAAGAGTTCGTTAGATTCAAAATAACGAGAATTGAATGGAAATGACCTTAGCCGTTACCGTTAGCGTTGTTTGCAGGGAATAACCTTTTACTTGACCCCTTCCGGAAACGCACCAGTAAAGGCGAGAAAGAGAAGTTTTAGTCTTTTTTTTAATTAGTTGCGGCCAGAATTCAGTGTGAGCCTATCACACTGAGATGTCGTTCCTCACCACACAGTTGAATCCTTGGGCTGGCGTTGTTCAATAAAAGTTAAAAGAAAAACAACAAAATCTTGTTAATTCATTAAAACAAGAGATGACCAGCCGAACAAGAAAGATGAAAGCAACCTACAGGATCAGCTCTGAGGAAAATGGCAGTATAGAGAGAAAATAAATAAGAGCCTCTCATCATCGTCTCTACTCCATCTCTTCCCTGCCATTAGATATCCGATGTTAAGGAGTTTTATAACATGTTGAGTGAGAGACCAACAAAACTGTGCAACACTAAATAATTACGTGGATGACACAAGCCATGGGTAACTGTACCAGTTTAAACAAGGAGATTGTCCAAAAAGATCTCAGGAGATTCTGAAGTCGTCTGGAAACCGTTGTTGAAACCAATGGAAATTTCTTTGACTAAATTTAATTCATAGTATTTCAAGATATTTTCATGGAATTTTGGTAAATATATCTGATAAAGGGACATGCTAATGCTATTTTCATTTTTGCATAATTTAAACGAGAATTTTCTCATCGTATTTATGCGAAACAGTATTTCAGCACTTTCAAATATGATGACCCAATACAAATCTAGCCTTGTTGGGCAAACTGAATTGCGCATATATTTGTCAAAAAATGTAACCAAGAATTGATACTTTGTGCCAAGCAAGACAAGCACGTCCCTCTCATTAAATTACAATGTCCAAATATTGGTTGTGATTTTCATTAGATATTTTTGATAAATTTCATTTTCATTCACATGGAAGTCCACGCGATATACCCTGAAATAGAAATGAGTCCCAGCTCCGAAAGACCACATGCCAATAGGGACGGATGGATATATATATATATATATATATATATATATATATATATATATATATATATATATATATATATATATATATATATATATATATACTTAAGAATTAATGTAAAAAGGATTTAATCAATGGAATAAAAAATGAATGAAATGAAAAAAGATTTTTCCAAAGAACCTCTCCTAAAAGAAAAAAAAATTTAGGAGAGGTCCCTAATGGAAAAAGCCTTCTTCACCTCCACTGGACTCTTTATTGAAGTATTAAATTAATATAATTATTATATGAGATATTGGAGAAAATAAAATGTGTCTTACCTCTGCGAGGCTCTGTTGAGAAATATCTCAATTTTAAAAAAAATTTCTGTCTAATGTTGTCTGTTCTACTTCCGGTAAAAATTGCAACAATGTATACTTTTGAGTCTAAGACAAAAACTGGAAGATTTTAAATAACTTTTACAATTGTAAAAATAGATAAATAAAAAATAAATAATAAATGAATAAAATAAAATATATATATATATATATATATATATATATATATATATATATATATATATATATATATACAGTGTGTCTCAGAAGCTGCGCACCATCCTGGTTTTCACAAAAAAAATCCCACCTTTATGGATTTCAAAAACAATCATTGATAGTAATTGATGCAATTAATTTTCTATTCCTCAATTTGAGCATTTTTTGTCATTATTCTCATTAACAGTGAATTGACATCAATAAAGGTGTATTTTTTAATAACAGGATGGTGTGCAACTTCTGGGACACCCTATATATATATATATATATATATATATATATATATATATATATATAAGAGAGATAGAGAGAGAGTCAAGGAAATCAGTGTTGTCGGCACGCCTGGATGATGATGATGATGATGATAATGATGATGATGATTACCTTCCATGGAGAATTACGTAGCTGACCCAAGCCAAAGGAATGGATGCTAGAATGATGCTACCACATTACGCCATCATGTCAACCGCAAAATACTGTTATCTGTAATGGCACTGCCGTCATGTGACCAATTTTGCTGCATGAAATTTACGTGCTCATAATTTCTTCCGGCTTAAAGTTAGAGTTGCGTCTTTTATGCAATACCGCGTACTTCTCGTGATCAATTAGAGTTTTGTGTCACTGTAGAATAATATTTTCCCTTGCAAACCATCGCTATCTGTAGCATGATTTCAGGAAATTAACTCTGTGAGTGAGATTATCAAGTGTAAATGTTATTCACACTGACTCGAGAAGAAGAAGAAAGAAAAGGTAAACAAAGAGGAAAAGCAGGAATAACTATTAAGCAACAGAAGAAGAAAAAGAAGAAGAAGAAAAGAAGAAGAAGAAGAAGAAGAAGAAGAAGAAGAAGAAGAAGAAGAAGAAGAAGAAGAAGAAAAAGGAATAATAATAATAATGATAATAATAAGTGGCAACGGAGAAAGAAATTCAAAAAAATGAATTAGAATATAATAATAATAATAATAATAATAATAATAATAAGAAGAAGAATAAGAGAAAATGATAAAAAAGAAGTGGAAGAAAAAGAAAAAGAAAAAGAAAAAGAAAAAATCGAAAGATGAAAAAAAAATGTGAAAATGAAAAAAAAAGAAGAAAGAAAAATAGGAACAAAAAGATAATAATAATAATAATAATAATAATAATAATAATAATAATAATAATGATTCAAGCCTGGAGACCAGACCTAGTATTGATTAACAAAAAAAAAAGAAAAGAAAAAAAAAGAGAACGTGTCAACTGGTGGATTTTGCGGTCCCATCAGATCACAGGGTGAAGCTGAAAGAAAATGAAAAAATGGATAAATACCTGGACCTTGCCAGAGAATAGAAAAAGCTGTGGAATATGAGAGTGAAAGTGATACCAATTGTAGTTGGAGCACTTGGAACGGTACCAATAAACTTGGAAAAAAGACTGGCGGATCTAGAAATCAGAGGAAGAATTGAGACCATCCAGACTACTGCACTGCTGCAATCGGCTAGAATACTCAGAAGAGTCCTGGAGACCCGAGGAGACTTGTTGTCACTCAGACTCCAGTGAAATACCATCAGCTAACGCTGATGTGTAAAACTCAAAAGGAGTGAAAATAATAATAATAATAATAATAATAATAATAATAATGAAGGTGAAGGTCATAGAAATTGTAAACTGTGCCCTTGGATCGGTCTCCAAACCTCCGAAAAAGAATTTGTGTGCATTGTAAATCAGAGAAAGAATCGAGACCATCCAAAGAACAGCACTGTTAAGATCGGTTAGAATACTCAGAAGAGTCCTGGAAACCTAAGGAGACTTGCTGTCACTCAGCCTCCAGTGAACCACCGGCTACGACAGCTATGAAAACCTCAATAATAATAATAATAATAATAATAATAATAAGAAGAAGCAATGAAAGGAGAAAAATTAAAAGAAAGGAAAAAAAGGAGAAAATCCAAAAGAAGTCGAAGAATAAAAATGAAAAAAAAAAGAAGTAATGGATGAAGAAAAGGGAGTAGGAGGAAGTGAGTGATGAGGAGGAGGCAGATGAAGTCGAAGAGGAACGTTTGGTTTGTTTTTGGTTTCTTTGTTTAATGGCATATCAACCTTCTTAGGTTATTGAATTCCAAAGCCATACTTATAGAAGAACTGTAGTGGTACTATTTAACACATAGCTGGGTGGGGTGAAGGGGGTTCATACACTTCCTAAGGGTATTATTGCCAAAGTGAACGTAATAGTGCACGACTGGAGTTCGAACTCGCTTACTACGATGTCGCAGTTCAACTCGTTAGCCACTACGCCACATGGACTCAGAGGAGGTTGCAGAGGAAGAAAAATCAACAGTAGCTGGAGGAAGAAGAAAGAAAGAAAGAAAGAAAGAAGAAGAAAGGAAGGAAGTGTAGAAGATGCTGCTTTAGTGGAAGAAGCAACACCAATTGTAAGGAAAATAATAATAATAATAATAATAATAATAATAATAATAAGAAGAAGAAGAAGAAGAAGAAGAAGAAGAAGAGGAAGAAGAAGAAGAGGAGGAAAATTAAACATTAGTAAAAGCAAAAACAGCAAGAAGAAGAAGAAGAAGAAGAAGAAGAAGAAAAAATAATAATAATAATAATAATAATAATAAGAAGAAGAAGAAGAAGAAGAAGAGAAGAAGAAGAAGAGAAGAAGAAGAAGAAGAGGAGGAAAATTAAACATTAGTAAAAGCAAAAACAGCAAGAAGAAGAAGAAGAAGAAGAAGAAGAAGAAGAAGAAGAAGAAAGTTCAGATTCGATTTACCGCCCGGGATCACACTATTTCCTCATTTAGACAATGATCAGATAATAGTTCTTTGTCACTGAAATAACATTCCTATCTGGCTGATTGAGTGTTCAGTATTTTCTATCACGCCATTCCAAGGTTTACCATTCCTTTCGCCTTCTTCATATTACTGGAATTATTCTATTACTATTATCATCATTTAATTACCATAAATATTATCGCTTTTTGGATTTTCATTTTATTTTTAGTCTTCTCCACAAGATAACACGTGAAGCCGGTGGAATCCCGTGGAAATATAATCACTACACAAATAAACAACAGAGTTTTAAAACTAAAGAAAAATATTTTTCTGAGCGTCTCTTTGTAAACAATATTTCCCGTTCTTACTTCTCTTATAAATATACTGTGTTCATTTTCATTATCGCCTTGTCGGCTGGGGCTGTAGAATACCCCGACTGCACCTCTGCAGAGTGGTAAGACCCCTCAACGGAGTCACCTGTTTGCCGTGGGTGGCGTCGCGTGATGATTAAGGACGGAGTCCTCGTGGCTGAGCAGTCCATGACATGCAATACTCCACTTTGGTCCTTACTTAGCCTAGACGGGCCCCTCCGATCAATCGGCTAGTCACGTCATACCTTAGCACCTATATGACTGTCCCAACCCTATTGCCCTTATGGCAACCCCAACCTTTTTGATCATATATGTGCTAGAAGGCCGTGGGTAAGGGTCTTCATGTTCTGGGTATGATGTTAAAGTCTATCTGATGGTGAGGTTCCAGTTCTGGAGGTCTGGGGAATGTGGAGCACCCTTTCATCACCATTGCTCCCAGGTCCACTCTGACGCGGAGTGGTAGTACCTGTTAGGGTCCCATCTATGGGTTAAATAGAAAGATGTTTATAAAATTGAGTTTAGAAATTTTCTTTGAAACTATTGCTACGAATCTATCAAAACTTTGACGGCATTAAATGATCCACTGAAGTTGATATGCCGTAAAACAAACCAAACCAAACCAAACCAAACCATTTTCACTACTGTTTAAAAAATAAACTGCTTTACTACGTACCTCCGAGAGGAATCGCTTTTATAACTCATCTACTATTTGGTCTCTCGATCTATCGACATCATCGATTGATTGATTGATTGATTATAACGGCATGTCCACCTGTTTGCGGTTATTTTATGCACAGAGGTCAGGGAATTGCGTACATTGTACGTTTATATGCACATTTTTGTTCTGTTTGGATTCTGTGTTTAATATCATATCAAACTTTGTAGGTTATGTAATGCCAAATCCATCATTGAAAAAGAACAGTAGTTATACTATTTAACCAGAGCTAAAGGACGAAGGGTTCATGCCTTTCTCGAGGGTATTAGTCCAAAAGGGAACGTAATAATGCGACTGGGTTTCGAACTCGCTTACTACGGTGTCACAGTCAATCACATTAATTATTACGCTACGAGGACTTCCCTTACATTTTCTGTGTAGTTTGTTAATTTTTTCGTACCCAATTATATGATATCAAGTATTCCTATCAAATAAAAATTATTTACACGCATATCTATTTGAAAATATTTTTAAAATTCTATATTTAAAGTTTTAAGATAATTTGAAAAAATCTATATTTGAAGTTTCATTTCTTTGTTTTCCTTTCAGGTATAGAAATTATATCTAAAGAATTTTTCTAAAAAACCCAAAATATCTCGAGTGATATCAAATTTTTAAAAACACACTGTATATAGAAATCTTGAGATTTACTCTAAAAATCACATTCTTATAGCCTTTTCATGCATTCTATCAACATTTGGCTAAATATACAGGGTGTCCCTGAAAAGTCGATGTCATTTCGTAATCTAATAACTTGACTAATTCACCTTCAATCTTTCCCAAGGATATTAGCGATATGTGAAATGCAAACGACCTCGTCCAGGATTTGAAATCGTCTCACCATCCATTTCCGCTGACGGTAACCATTACACCACGCACCTCCTATATATATATATATATATATATATATATATATATATATATATATATGTATGTAGGAGACGCGTGGTGTAATATTTACCGTCAGCGGAAATATATAGTCAGGTCCACACTGATGAGAGGTGAAACCTCGAAACACGTGTCTGTGGATTACTTATTTATAATATATTACTCCCACTTTGGTTGAGTTCTCTAAATAGGGATTTAATTGCGAATTCACCGTTCTGGTGTGTAGCTAACCCTCACTTTGTTTACAAATGTTTGAGGACTCTAGTAAATTAATTTCCGCTTAGAAATGTAGTGATTAAATATTCTCCTATATTTGACAGCTGCCTCTGGCCGCACGAGTATAAAGGCTTGGCGAACGAAAGTTCATTCGGGTCTAAAACCCGACCACTACGGGTAGCTGTTAAGGTATAGCCACACTGATGAGAGGTGAAACCTCGAAACACGTGTCTGTGGATTACTTATTTATTATATATATATATATATATATACACCAACCCCTCCGCACGAGCAGGATGCGACACAAGGTCAATTTCTTAAGCGGGGTATAACATTGAATTCAGAGTTTTCCTTCTCCTAGACTGGTTGCCTAATCAAGGTTAAAGAGTCCAGTCTGCCCTACTATTTACCCATAGCTGGAGGGAGAGTAGGATTCATACCTTTCCCAAGGGTATTAGCGCTATGTGAAATGCCAACAGCTTCGACCAGGAATTGAACTGTCGTTGACGAGTACATTTCCTACGACTCTAACCATTAGACCACGCGCCTCCTTTTTTCATAACTATATATATATATATATATATATATATATATATATATATATATATATATATATATATATATATATATATATATATATATATATATATATATATATATATATATATATATATATATATATATATATATATATATATATATATATATATATATATATATATATATATATATATATATATATATATATATAGTTATATAGTTGAATCTGAAATAATAACAGTCAACTGAATATATATATATATATATATATATATATATATATATATATATTGTAGGTATTTCTCTCAAGGAAAACAAAGAAACAAGAGAAATCTTTAATAGAAAAAAAAATTACTGAACTCTTTTGAAGCATTAAATCAATATATGAGAAGATGATAGGAAATTTTAAACTTAAAGATCAAAACCAAATAGAATTAAACGGATACCAAACCTTTGTAAAGGTGTGTTGAGATATTATTCAACTTATTTATTGTAGCCAATTTTGTCTGTTCATTCATTTCCGGTTTAGATGCAACTTAAGTTATATTTGAATCTGAAATAATAACAGTCAACTGAATATATATATATATATATATATATATATATATATATATATATTGTAGGTATACAAAAATTTGGCAGTGAGTTAATTCTTGGTCTTTTCTTAGCGATGGAGATGTCACAATTGTGGATGAAGGCAGTTTTAAAAATAGGCCTGAGGTCTCTAATCCGTGTACATGTACTTTAGATCAACGTTGATCATTGTCGGTACGACTAATCTCCTTTAGTTTAGGAGCGGCGGTAATGCACCTGACACAGGTGCACAGTCCTATAGCTTCGGCGATTTACTGTCACGTGATCCTAATCTGCATCAACGGACTTCGCCTTCTAAATTAGGTCAACTTGCACGTGATGAACTGTCCAGTTAAAAGAAAAAAAAAGTCGTCGATCGCTGAAATTATCCTTGACTCCAGAACATAGTTATATGTTATACTCAAATCCTTGACAATGACAAACTTTGGTCGAAAGTCCATAGACACGGATTCTTCATCTATAATTGCAACATCTCGTTCGCCAACAATAAAAGACCAATATAAACTCAACAGAAAATCATTTTCTGTCACCTTTGATAATAATAATAATAATAATAATAATAATAATAATAATAATAATAATGAAAGTGAAGGTCATACCAATTGTAGTTGGTGCATTTGTAACAGTCCCAAAAGGATTGGAAAAGGGTCTGGAATGTTTGGAAATCAGAGGAAGGGTTGAAACCATTCAGAACACTGCACTGCTGCAATCTGCCAGAATACTCAGAAGAGTCCTGGAGACCTGAGGAGACTTGCTGTCACTCAGACTCCAGTGAAAGACCATCAGCTAATGCTGATGTGAAAACTCAAAAGGAGAAAATAATAATAATAATAATAATAATAATAATAATAATAATAATAATAATAATAATTTGAATGAAACGCATAAAATTCTCTGGGACTTTGAGATGAAGACGGATCATCTTATCCCAGCCAGAAGACAAGACCTAGTATTGATTAACAGAAAAAAAAAAGAAAAATTGTCAACTGGTAAATTTTTCAGTTCCAGCAGATCACAGGGTGAAGATGAAAGTAAAAGAAAAGATAAACAAATACCTAGACCTCACTAGAGAATTGAAAAACAAAACAAACTGAGACTGAAAGTGATACCAATAGTAGTTGGGGCATTTGAAACGGTCCTCTAAAGCTTAGAAAAAAGACTAGAGGAGTTAGAAATCAGAGGAAGAATTGAAACCATCTAAACAACAGCATTATTGAAGGAGACTCTTGGAGACCTGAAGAGATTTGTTGTCACTCAAACTCCCGTGAAAGACCATCAGCTAACGCTGATGTGAAAGGGTTGGAAAGGAGATCCACTGAGAATTATTCAACAAAATGGTATATGCACAAACCAGTATCCGTTCTTTAGAGAGAAACGCATAACATTTTCACTTTGAGATACAGACGGACCACATTATCCCAGCCGGAAGACCAGACATAGCATTGATTAAAAAGAAAAAGAGGACTTATCAACTGGTACATTTTTTGTCACAGGGTGAATAATAATAATAATAATAATAATAATAATAATAATAATGTCAACTGGTGGACTTTGCGGTCCTAGCGGATCGCAGAGCAAAGCTGAAGGAAAATGAAAAGATGGATAAATACCAGAGAATTGAAAAAGCTGTGGAACATGAAGTGAAAGTGATACCAATTGTAGTTGGTGCACTATGAGGCACAATATCAATTGAATTTAGTTGTTGTGTTGTTATATCCACTTTTTCCTCTATTCTCAACCACATTTTGTCGGATTTATTCAATCCTTCACTCCTCATATATATATATATATATATATATATATATATATATATATATATATATATATATAGTCATCCCCAGATACGTTTAGACTTATAAAGTTTATTCAGTGTGGCTAGACGTTTTGTGAGCTACCTACAGCCGGGGTAGAAATCCGATAGTTTCAGCAGCAGTCGGACAGCTTAACCCCTTGGCTATCGTCACCCACAGAATGCGAAGGCTTTTTTAACTGTTTTAATACACACATCTGTATGTTTGTAATGGCCGTCATAGAATGCTCATCCTCCTCAAATATGGACTCCTTTTAAATATATAACTATTTTCTCATTAACAACTTTATATATATATATATATATATATATATATATGAAGCAAATGGAAGTTAATCTGACAGTATGAATTTAACATTTTTAGAAAAAATAACATCTTTTGTTTTTCCTAAAAATGTTAAATTCATATATATATTATATATATATATATATATATATATATATATATAAAGTTCTTAATGAGAAAATAGTTCTATATCTAAAGGAATCCATATTTGATTTTATAATTTTGAATTTAAGTAATTTTTTTCGTTTTTAAATCGCTGATATAAAAGTTCACAGATACTTAAGAAGTACTTTAGTCATTAACAACAGAATGTCCATTGCCAAGAGCGAAAAATCAATATTATATAACGATATGATTTGAAGGAAAATATCTCATTAGTAATTTAACAGTTTTGGCCAAAAAAGAAAAAAAATCACTTCTCAAGAAAAGGACTGTAACTAACCTCTCTACATAAATACATACATACACACATACAAACATACGTAAATACGAGGAGCGTTCAAAGTTCTAAGCCTCACAAATCTACAATCCAACAACCTTCCTGATAAAATGAACCACCGTTAGCCACAGGAAATCAAACATGGTTGATGCGACATGCATCGCTTAGTGCGCCCTTTCCAGCACTCTAAATATACGCTCCTACATTTGGGGCACTGGTAGGTGTCGTCAGTGATGTAGTATGCATGGGTCACTGGGAAGTTTCTGGTCTTTCAACATCAGACTTCCCTTGTCATGCTGACCCTATCAGAGATGATCAAAACTGATACACCAACCAACCTGAGACGCTAATGGACGTTTGACATTTTATTGTTTCCAGCACTATGGAGGAGCAGTGTTCTCCCAAATAGGACTGCTCCAAAACAAGAATTCCACCTGTTGCAACTTTTTTGTATATAAGGTGTGCTACACTACACTACTTAGATTTATAGACTAAGCGAGGTCCCGTAGTTTAAGCCTCAGCCAATCAACAGCCCGAATGCGTGGCTGGTTGAATACTTAATCACGGATACTGAGAGACGTCATTTGCAATCATTGACGAAGGATTTGTAAGACTGAGGAGCACCAAAGAACAACCAAGGATTCTATACCAAGGATCGCGAGCTGCTTAACCCAAAGGATCTGCTGGACAATCGCTCTTGCTTGAAGCCTAACGGATGGCCACTAAAATTGTGTCCGACACTCCCATAAATAATTTCAATACATACATACATACATATGTATTTACCCAACTACTCCACCACGAGTAGGATGTGACACAAAGTCAATATTTAAGCAAAGTTTAACAGGTATGGATTCACAGTTTTCCTTGATCTAGACTGGTGGACATACCAGGTTACATATCCCAGGGTTCACAACTATTTACCCATAGATGGAGGGAGAATAGGTAATTTGCGAAATACATTGTGAAATACAAACGGGAGGACTTGAACTTGCGTCGTCGTATCCATTTCCTATGAAGATAACCATTACACTACGATTGTCTCCAAAAGACAGACAGACACACACACACACACACACACACACACACACACACACACACACACATATATATATATATATATATATATATATAATAGATACATGCATACAAACATGTGTGTGTGCATTCACCCATATATACATACACCCCAGTATATAGACATACGTGCATACATGCAAATGAAAATTACTTTTAGATAAACCACGTTTGATTTTCCTATCTTTTTCCCCTCAATCTCTATGTTTACTTTTTATAGTTAATATTTATCTCTGGTTTTTATCTCCTCATCTATGGTTTCTGTTTTGTCAGCATTATGGATTCATCTATTAACAAAAATCCCTTCTATAGAAAGGCAAAATCCTTATATATAAAGTCAACTCGATCACGTAAACGAACAAATACGTCTCAAGACAACAGCAAAGACAGATTCTCTTTTATTTGGACATTGTAACTTTGGGCGAATCATCCGTTCGCGCTAGAATTGAGAGACGCCTTATCTTGACTCGAAGAATAATGTCTACATCTATTTTCACACGAATTCAGGCTTGATAGTGTTGATTCGCTCAAAACAGAAAGTAATGGTAGAATATTCGTGGTAAACATTGAATCCCACGCAGTAATACGGAAAAAGTTATATCATTATAACTACTCTTTACATATATATAGATTAGTATTAGATAGTAATAATTGAAACCGTACAACTATGTAAAATATATTTGAATTAGATAGAAATACTTGATACCATATAACTGTGCTAAAACATCTTAAGAAAAAACTGCATGCAAAATGTAAATATAAATGCACAATGAGCGCAATTCCCTAACCTCTAGGCATAAAATAACAATAGATGCGTTTGCTGTATATTGTACGAGCGAAACAAAGAAAAGACGACAAAAATAATAAAGGACTTTTTCCCGGTAAAAGCGAAAAGAAGTTAAAAAACGGAAGATAGGGTTTCCGGTCAAGTAAGCAGGGAGAGAATAAAGAAATATATAACAAAGGTCCGTTATCAGATCAAAAGATAAAGATGCGTAGGCGTGTCGTCAATACAAAAGCCAGAGGGTCGAGTCGTCAGAGACAGTTAGTCAGTCAGAGCGGACGGCGAACAGGAGTGACCGACGCTCACGGTCCGTCGCAGCGAAGGGCAGTGAGATGCCACCAGCCATCCCTTTACCTCAACAAGCGCCAGTAATCCCAATAGTAGTAGTAGTCATCGTCAACCCTGGGCATTCCATTGTCAACACTCGCCACCCACCACGTACAGCCGAGAAGAAGAAATAAAGTCAAAACTCCACTACAGCATGTGTTGTGATTTCACGACAACTACATATATCGTCTAGGGTTAGTGACGATACCCACTACGTATCCAGATACACGAAGTAGGGCCGTGAATTTGAAGCCAGTATATAACAGATAGATATTTAGTGCCGGTAAAGAAGTCGCTACGTAACATATAGATATTTGGTACCGTGAAAACCCCGCTATGCAACACGTTGAAATGCTGTTAAAATCAATCAATCAATCAATTATCTGTTAATATCGACCCTGTCAATTAGAAAATTATTCTAGAATAGTAAAAAAAAAACAACAAAAAACCCAAAAAACAAACAAACGAGGAGGAACAAAACTTGAAAAGATATGTATAAAGGTATTTTTATCGAAAGTATTTTAATGCATATGCGGTCTTGTTTGCTTTAAAAAATACGAATATCAATTATAATAGAGAATCATTGAATGTTTAGATCTATTAATTTTCCCGCGCAGAAATCTATTCTTGCTCATCGGTTTCAAAGATGCCCAGTCAATATTGGAGACAATGTGGGAAAACATTGTTTTGTATCTGAAAACCTGATCGATCTGATGGTGTTTTTTATGCTTTTTATTTGCTGTAGTAAAAAGAAGCTGATGGCTTATTTGCGGTGAGTCAGTACAATTTACCAAATTATTTGCGTATCGATTTGGAAACTTAGCTCAGTCGGTAGAGCGTTCGGCTAGAAACCACAAGGTTCCTAGTTCGATACCGGTCCTCGCCAACTCAGCGTATGAGTAGCACAGGGATCTGTGCGGTAAAGCAAGGAGCTGATGGTAGGTGTGGCGCTCCACCTCAGACGCTAAAATAATCTCCTTGGTCTAGCGCAAGTGAAAAGGGAATAGACTCCCTACCGACTTTAGGCCGCCCCGACGACTTTACTTTTTACTTATATCTATATACAAACATTTAACACTTATACAACTATATTATATATTATCAACTCATGAGTTATCTAATGTCGAAATTTTGTTCATTTGTAAATGTGTCATATAGTACCTAAATAATGAGAATGGAATCGTTTGTTTTACTTACAAATAATGTCTGACGAAACCTCAGAAGAGAGAAACTACAAGATCTACAAGTTATTAATTCAAGCTGGCAATTGCTGATTATTCTGTTCACCTTTTATCTTTGCTTAGAAAACATTTTCCCTTTTTCTTCCAATTATTTCTCTGTTAACTCTGTATACACGAGTTACAACAAAATGTTTGATTGTAATTATAAATAATAAAGATCTTAACTCCTTACAATCCATTTATAACTATAAGCTTCATATCTTCTATAGAATACCCCCCTATCGGTTGGGGCAGTAGAATACACTGACTGCACCTCTGCAGAGGAGTAAAACCCAATAGGACCAACTGTTGGTCGTGGGTGGTGATCCGTAATGCTTTAAGACGTAATCCTGGTGGCTGAGCAGTCCATGAAATGCAACACGCCACTTCGGCCCTTATTTATGCTAGACGGTTGGTCGGAGAGCCCCTCTCCGTCCAACCGGCTTATCAAGCCTAGTATCTATATGATTTTCCCAAACCTATTACCCTTATGGCAAATCTCCATCCTTTTAACATATGCTAGATGGCGGTGTTTGAGGGTCCTAGTGTCCTGCGTATGATGTTAAACTGCATTTAGATGTAAAGTCCCAATTCTGGAACTATAGGGAGAGTGAAGTACACCTTTACTGTCATTACTCCCAGGTCCACTCTGACCCAGAGTGGTGGTATCTGTTAGGGCCCTATCTATGGGTTAAATAGATAAAAAATAGTTTTAAAAAAATGTATTTAAAAATGAGTCTGAAAAAAATTGAATACCTATCAAGAATGGATAAAACTAAACGTCTTCGGCATAAAATAACCCAAGAATTTGAATGCCGTAAAATCCAACCAACCAACCAACCAACCAACCAAACAAACAAACAATCTATAGAATAGAATACACAATAACCAGATGAAACTTTATTTAGTTTTTATATTGCTCTAATAATCAGCATTAAAACATATTAATACTACGAGGATAAGTCAAAAGGTAATGCCATTTTGTTTAGGACAGGTATAATTACCAACACAGAAACATCTATTATACATCAAAATGAAGCTGTTTCTCTGTGAATCACATCCCTACTTCTCCACATAGTCACCGTTTCTCTCAATAGCAATGTTCCACCTTCGAATGAGAGCATCTATCCCTGTACTGTAAAATGCTGTTGACTGTTCTTTGAGCCACTTTTTCACTACAGATTTCAATTCTTAGTCACTGGAATAATGTTTGCCTCTCAAAACCTCTTTCATGGGACCGAAGAGATGATAGTCTGAAGGTGCTAAAACTGGTTGTTCACCCAAATGAGGCGATTTTCTCCCTTGTCCTGATGCTTTTGTGTGATCGAGTAATGTCATGCAGAAGGAGAACATTGTCGATTGGCAAGTTGGGTCTTACTCGTCGGATTCTTGCTCTGAGCATCCTTATGAGTCTAAAAACCTGAAAAATTCTCATGAAATAAGGAAAATGGCATTAATTTTTGACTCACCCTCGTATATTTGATTTAGAAAACAGCAAGAGGTATTGGCCTCCACGTGAACTCATAAAACAGTTTATGTGTTACAAACAAGATGGAGATATCTCCACACTAGACAGTAGATTCCTGAAATCAGTGTGCCAATTCATATACCTAGGTAGCAATATCTCATCTTCAGAAAGCGATGTCAATAGAAGAACAACATAAGAAAGGCATCCACTGCTATAAACAGATTAGTGATCATATGGAAATCTGATTCTCTGATATGATAAAGCAAAAATTATTTCCAGCTTTTTCCATGTCAGTACTACTGTATATGGCTTTAACATTTGGACTCTAACAAAACGCTTAGAGAAAAAGCTAGATAGGAAATACACAAGTATGCTGTGTGCTGTCTTGAACAAATATTGGAAGCAGCACCTCACAAAAAAGCAGCTGTATGGCCACTTGATCCCTATCACACAAACGATCCTAATAAGGCGAACAAGACATGCTAGACACCCCGAGGAAGCAAAGATGAGTTCATAAGTGACTTTCTCCTGTAGGTACCTACATCGATCAGCCCTGTGCGGATACTGGATGCTGTGCAGAGAACTTTCCTGGAGTTATAGAGATCCGTACTGTCGGCACGACCTGATGATGATTTTAAATGATTGTTTTTTGTTCTCATGTGTGCACTATATATATATATATATACACACACACGTACATTATTCGCCTGGCACATTAAACAGTCACCTTAAGTTCACACTTAAACATTTTTTTACAATGGTTCTTTGTACCGACCAGGAAGATTTGTGAACGACTAACACAGAAATCACATCAACGAAGGAAAGGCGTACTTGGCTGAGTGACACGCATGGACAAAATGGCGCCGCTGAGATAAAATAAGAATTTTATTCTTATTTTTATTTTTAAATTTTATTTTACTCTATTCTTTTCTTTTTGTTTTCTTAATAATTTCCCAGAAAACAAACATACACAGCAGCAGTATTCAGTTTTGGAGATTTCGATGCACACTATATTCAACTCTGGAGGTAATGAAAATGGAAATGGTGAGACGAGTTCAAATCCTTTCCAAATAGCGCAAATACCTTTGGGAAAGGTACGATTCCAACTATTTTCCCACCAGCTATCGGTAAATTGTAAGTCATACTGGGCTCTTGGACCTTGGTATGGCAACCAGTCTAGAGAAAAGGAAAACTCTGAATTCAAAAGTGCTAAACTAAAATTGACCTTGGGGTTGGTAAATAGATACACATGATAAGCAACTCATAAAATGCTCGTGAATGCAGCAAGAAACCCCCAACCCACAAAAATCAAAGTTAGGGTATCATAGAAACCCTGGACCAATAGCTTCGTAGCGTAATCATCTGGGTGTGGGGGAGTAGAAAAGTCCCTGAGGTTCACATTTGATTGAACGACCAATTAAAACTATGTCCTTGAGCTGCATATCTCGGGTAGGGGACAAAAGCTCCACCTCACTTTTCTTTGATTGGTGAGCCACTCGATAATACTCTATTATTATATCATGGCCTTGTGCCACACTTTCAGATATAAATCCCGATCAATTTTGTACTTACTTGACACCTGACTTTTCAAACGAATATCTATGACAAGCCCCAAATCAAAATTAAACAATAATAAAAACAACCCATAATTTCACCGACTTGAACTTTTGATGTGACCTTAAATGAACCCAGCTACTTAGATGACCTTCACAGGTACGAACCCAATAATTCTTAAGATTATTCCTTTTTTACACTACCTCATCAAAAGTATTGTACCTAAATTTTAATAAATCATATAATTAATCTTAGGTATTTAATCTAATATCGCCAGTCAACTTATAACACTATGATAGTGTTATATTGTGCACTCTTCATCAAGTTTTTTCCCCAAACGTTCTGTCAAAGTCTAAGTAGTGCATCTATACAATAGTACTAACTCGGCTACAGTTTTGAAGAATTTCCGCTTTAATCTATCAGAGAGAATTCCATATGATCTATAACCTGTCTATAGCAGTGCATTTCTTTCCTATATGTATAGTGACATCGCTTTCTGTAGATGAGATATTCCTACTTTTGTATATGAACAAGTCTACTAATTTAAAAGTTTTACCATTTAATTTGGAGATGATTCCATCTTGTTTAAAACTCAGG
>CM042138.1:85977928-85987928 GCA_023376005.1 Doryteuthis pealeii | reverse complement strand
ATAGGGTCAGGACAATTATATAAGTTCTAAAGTTTAACGTGATCAGGTGATTAATTGGAAGAGACACTCCAACCGATCATCTAGCTTAAGTAAAGTTTGAAATAGAGTGTTGCTTTATTTGAAGTGAGCACATTTGTGCCCTCACTTTAAATTTTTTTTATTTATCTTAAAGTGAGATACAGCAAGTGTGCACACAACTCGGCATACAGTCGCGTTCGAAATAGAATGTTGCATGTAATAGATAGCTCAGTCACCAGGAGTGCGTCCTTAAGCATCACAGGTCACAACCAACGGCCAACTAGTTGCCCCTTTGGGACGGTGTCTTATCCCTCTGCAGAGGTGTTGTCGACGTATTCTACATCCCCAGCCGATAAAACTGACGGTTTTATTTAGCTAACAATTTGGGTATGTATACTTATGGGATCCTATGGAAAACTTTGATGTAAATCATTCCGCATAGTGAACTGGGTAATAAGCAGCAATTTGTATTAATTAGAATAAACAACTTTCAATTTATTTAATATTTTATTTTATCTAATTGTCTTTTAATCTTTTTTTAATATTAAATATTAATAATAACAAAATTGTATATTATATTTTTACTTGAAGGCAATTACAATGCATGTATCGCATAAAATTCGATACTTTTTCTTATAGAAAATGAATTTGACGGTGTGTAGAATATCGTACAGACTGTTTCGACTTTATTAAGTCTCATCAGCGAATAAAGTCGAAACAGTCTGTACGATATTCTACACACCGAGCGATCCTTTGCCGGGATTACACTTGTCAAGTTCATTTTCTATAAGAAAAAGTATCGAATTTTATGCAATACATGCATTATAATTGCCTTCAAGTAAAAATATAATATATACTTTATCAACAAGGCTTCTAAAAAAAACAAACACACAAAAATCTTAATAAGAAAAGAAATAACAGCTGTTTTTATAATTCAACATTTGAATCCTTTCCATTGTAATAATGGCAATTTAAATAAATAAACTATAAAATTAATTGTGTTATTACTTTAGATGGAAAAAATATTTGTGAAATTATTTTCTACTCTCTTCTTTTTATATCTATTTCGGTGGATGTGTTTCGCATTGTTTAAAACCCTCTTCGAGCTAATACAATTATGTATTGGAACTTATATAGAGAGACATTTTTAGTGGTAGCGTGGTGATAATAAATCAGTTTAATAAATTTGATGATTTCAAAAATAAAATTTTACACCGCCCGGAGAGTGTTTTTATTTATTTGCTAGTATTAGTTAAATGAGACAACATTTCGTTCCAAACCAACTGCGATTTGGCACCCAAATTATCAAAGAACCAAGAGAATCAATAAAACTAGATGTATTAAAACAACAAGTTAACAAAGGCAAAATATCTTTAAGACGCGTTAACAATTAGCACTTTCGATTGTTTCATCGGAGATACTACTTCCTAATTACCTTGCTTAATACTGTTTACGTTAAACTTCCTGACCAATAAAAATACTTTTACATTTGCTGTTGTCAAAAAAGAAAAAAAATCTTAATTTGCAAGTTGGAGCAACAGGTTGAAGTTTTCTAGTCAAGCTAATTAAGAAAAGTTCGATATAATTCCACTAGACAAATTCCAGTAGACACAAGTGATCGCTAATTGGAAAAACTATCGAACCTAAATAATGTTTTGCAATAGGTTGTGTTGATCTTAGAGAAAATGATTTTTTTTAGGTTCATTGCATTAAGAAGAACACCTGATTTTCCCAGTAAGGTAGTCGTTACAACAGGAATTGCCCGATGCTAGATCATTGTCTCGATTCGTGCACGGTATGGGGTATTAATGAAACTGATTTTTATTTATTTATTTTCCAAGTTGGTAACTCTGATTAAAAATCAGTTAATCAGTAGTGATCCGGAACACGTTGCAAAACATCTAGCTCGGCCTAGAATGTAATGAAACTGATTTTTATTTATTTTTCAGGTTGGCAACTCTGATTGAAAATCAGTTAATCAGTAGTGATCTGGAACACGTTGCAAACCATCTAGCTCGGGCTAGAATGTAATGGAACTGATTTTTATTTATTTTTCAGGAAGGCAACTCTGATTAAAAATCAGCTAATCAGTGCTGATCCTGAACACGTGGTAAACCATCTAGATCGGTCTAGAATGTAATGAAACTGATTATTATTTATTTTTCAGGTTGGCAACTCTGATTAAAAACCAGCTAATGAGTGCTGATCCTGAACACGCGGTAAACCATCTAGATAGGTCTAGAATGTAATGAAACAGATTTTTATTTATTTTTCAGGTTGGCAACCCTGATTGAAAATCAGCTAATCCTGCACTTGCTATTCTTCTGTGTTTTATCTATTTTTGTCTTTATATAGTTTATTCTAGTGGCATTGTCTTGTGCTGCAATTATATGGGATTTGGTTTCTCTTTTGAGGTTTCCTTTTCTTAGCCATGTATATGTAGTCTGATTTGATTTCTCTTGAGCTTGACGCTTAAAGTAATGTAGTTTTTCTTCCCATTTCTGTCTTTTAGTTTTTGATGTATTTCTGTTTGTCAATGTGTTGCATTTGCTTTTCCTGGCTGCTGCAATTAATCTTTCCTTGCCTTTATTAGTATATTCATCAAGTGCCCGGATTGTCGTATCTACACAGTCTTCAATGTTGGCGAGATCCCTTCCTCCTTCTTTTCTTGGTACATAGAGTCTGTCTGTGTCGTCTCTCGGGTGAAATGCATGGTCATAAGTTTCCTTGTCCTTTTGTCCACCTGTCGGAGCTCCTCACTTGTCCATTTTAGGAATGGTCCCGAGTATGTTACGAGAGGAACTGCCCATGTGTTTATTCCCTTGATAAGGTTACATAGCTTGGTTTCTAGGAGATTTCTTGTTCATCTGAAGAATTCCTTTCTTACTTTTTCTTTTATTTCTATTTGTTTGATGGCGTCTCTTTCTAATATTCCCAGATATCTATGGTCTTCTTTTTTTCTAAGTCTCCTAATTTCTTCTCGATTTAGTAGTTCTATTTCATTCGGTTTTCCCTTTCTTTATTACAAACACGGCGCACTTGTCAATGCCGAACTTCACCCCAATGTCTTTGGTGTATATTCTTATAGTTTGTATAAGGGTTTCTAATTCTTGTTCATTCTTGGCAAAAGCCTTGATGTCGTCCATGTACATTAGATGTTTTATTTTTTCCTGTGATTTACTAAATTTGTATCCTGCTGTACATTTCTTGAGTATATGGTTGAGTGGCATATGTGTGCCAATTATTTATATTGTATAGGAATATATATCATCATTTGTATTATATATATATATTCATCAAAATTACCTTTGCCGGTAAACATATGGTAAATTCATCATTAATTTCAAAGGAAAAAATGTTTTAGGTTTAGAGACAAAAGTCTATTTTTAGCAGACATAGATAAAAAAATATTCTTAGACCAGGCGAGTATACATAATATTAGCTACCTAAATTTCATTAGTTCTCTTGGGGAAGGTGGACATTGAACACCAAACCATGGTAGAGAGAAAAAACTTTTACAACTTTATATATATATATATATATATATATATATATATATATATATATATATATATATATATATGTGTGTGTGTGTGTGTGTGTGTATGTGTATATATGGAGTATTATAACGATATATATACGTTGTAAGGTTGTATAGTGTCAATAATTAGTTGATGAACAATGAAAATCTGTGCCTGAATATTGATTTGAAATTGGAATCAATTTAGCTATCGACGTACTCCCAAATTTATGTCCTGATTGCACGTATTCATCTCTTATTCTATCTATCTATCAATCTATCTGCTTGTTTATCTTCTACTTAGCTGAAAGACTAGGTGGCTCACGTGGTGTAATGGTTAACTAACCCGTCTCGCAGACCATGGCTAGTGTGTTTCAATATGATTGTATCAAACTAAATTTAGCTTTGCAAATGAATACTCTTCGTTGATATCTATCAGCAGATCTTTGTACATCTCTATGTGAATTGACATCATTCGATATTGCAACATGGGAGCGACTCTTTGTAAAACCGACTCATTTAATTCGTTTTTTGGAACATATTTTCGTTTAAAATTCTCAACATAACATTTAGCTAAAATTACAGTATTACATCTCAGGCTTTTAATACGATAATCTGAGTAGCGATTGTTGTACACATGAATTGATCAATGAATATTCCATTGTTTAATGATTCCAATAATCTTTTCATCGCAATATATTTTCCTACTGGGAAAAATTAGTAATTCTCATATATCGCTATATTTGCATGGTTATCTCCCCTTTCATCATGATATTTCTTTCTTTCTTTCTTTCTTTCTTTCTTTCATTTTTTTCTTTCTTTTTTCTTCTTTCTTTCTTTGCTCATTACAAATATCGTTTCTTTCTTTCTTTCTTTCTTTCCTTCTTTCTTTCCTCCTTTCTTTCTTTTTTTTTCTTTCTTTTTTTGCTTATTACAAATATCGTTTCTTTCTTTCTTTCTTTGTTTCCGTCTTTCTTTTTTCCTTACAAAAATTCTTTTTTCTTGTGTCGAAAAATATTTTTTTCTTTCTTTCTTTCTTTCTTTCTTTCTTTCTTTCTTTCTTTCTTTCTTTCTTTTCAAGAGACCCTTTAGTCTTTTTAAAGAGATCCTTGTTTGTTTGTATCTTTCTTTCTTTCTAGGCTCATTAAAAAGTATAATTTCTTTCTTTGTTTCTTTCTTTTCACTTTACATAATATCCTTCTTGCTTATTTAAACAAATATTCTTTCTTTCTTTCTTTCTTTCTTTCTTTCTTTCTTTCTTTCTAGGCTTTTTAAAAATAGCATTTCTTTCTTTCCTATCGCTTCACATATATTCCTTGTCTTGTCTCAACAAATATTCTTTCTTTCTTTCTTTATTTCTAGGCCTTTTAAAAATAGCATTTCTTTCTTTCCTATCGCTTTACAGATATTCCTTCTCTCTTGTCTCAACAAATATTCTTTCTTTCTTTATTTCTTTCTTTCTTTGTTTCTTAGTATCATCATCCTTTTTATCTTCTCAATCAATTTTCTCAACTTCATTTTAAATCTGATAGCTACAAAAATCAGACATTTGCTCTTTCCAATTAAGATAAACAACACATCCATACGTCACCATTTCATCCTCATCTCTTGATTGCAACGCAGTGTTTCCCCGGCCATTTTATAAATTAACAACTTAACTGCCAATTCCTCGAAAACAGAACAGCACGAGTCAACCAAAAACAGTGCCGTTTAACACGCACAAGTCAGTCACGAATCAAAACGTAAATCCATACTAGAACAATGTGTGTAGTTTTCACCATAAAATGTAACCCAATACATTCATTTTCTATTTGTTTTTCTCACATGAACTTTCGTAGGGCTTGTGGGCATAAAATGAAATAATGATGCTAATGAGGTCATTAGCCATAATTTAATGCGATGTTTTGAATAACAATACACGATTAAAAGAAACAGTGAAAATGTGAAATAACCCACAACGACTCTAGAAAAAAAAAAGAGTCGGCAATTTGGTTATTCGACGACGAAGAGGTAATTATTTCCGGAAAAGGTAAAAGCTCTTGTAAAAAAGGTACTTGTTCTTCTGTAGGCTTACATCAATTTTTAAATGAAATACAGTGGTACCTTGACTTACGAGTTTAATTCGTTCCGCTCATAACTCAATTTCCTCGTACATCAAATCAATTTTTCCCATTGAAATAAACTGAAATGCCATAAATCCGTTCCAGCCATACAAAAAAACAAAAAAATTACCCCCCCCCCAAAAAAAAACACCCCAAATTTTTGTTACTTCTTTTTTAAATAAATATTAAAACAAAATGAAAAAAAAACCTCTATTTTATAAAACATATTAAGATACAATGAATTATATGCTGTAAAAATCCCAACCCCAACCCTAACCCCTAACCCTAAACCCCCCAAGTTAAAATTAACAGTTTTATTACAAAATTATATATATATATATATATATATATATATATTATATATATATATCAGAAGTAAAATTTTTCAGTTGTGCAATTCAAATAACCTGATCTTCCATCTGATGAGACTGGATTTTGGGGAGCTATATTAAATCAACTTAGATTTATATAGGCCCCAATTTTGGTCGAAATAAATTTATTATGGAATTACGGTGCTGAGTTTTTCCTTCCTTTCTAAGATATATATATATATATATATATATATATATATATATATATATATATATAGGTCTATGTATGTGTTTTGTGGTAGGTATATATACCATATACCACTTTTTTTGTTAAATTCCTTAAAAGTGTGATGGCAATAATAAGGGAATTTAGATTGCACAATTCTGTAAAATTCCCATTTCTTTTCATTGAAAACTTTTTATCAGTTTCCGAATCTTCTTCCGTCACGTTTCCTTTTCTAAGGCTTTCTTTACGCTTCACCTAATCACACAATGATTTTCAAATTACTTTGAAAATCAACAAAATCACAGAAAATCCACAAAAAAGAATTTACCATTTTTCTTCCTGGCAGCATTTCTAAAAATGATTCAAGAACAATGAATGCAGTAAATTCTAAACTGGTTTCATTTAAATCTAAATCTCTTTTTTTAAAAATTTACTGTAATATTTCTCTGTCATCAGAAATCTGAATGGCATATATTTAAAGAAATCCTTTTTATCCCCTCTCCCCATTCGGGAATGTTTATGCTTTGTTTTTCTAAAATTTTGCACGATTATTTCAGTAGAACCAGATTACAATACTGTGCGTTTACTGAGATTTTTCTTTCTAAAAAGGAACACGTCGTAAATCCAGGTTACAGAGTAATGGTTACCGAACAGCACTTTCAGATCAATTAGTACTGAGAAGTCATTTACTGTTTAATAAAATCATCTTCAGCATAAAATAACTCAAAAAGGGTTGATATGCCATAAAAACCAAGCTAGCATTATTCAACAGAATGAGGAATTCTGTGAAAAGATCTGAGAACAATTCCATAAAATATATGATTAGGGAAAAGGTAGTTAGCAAAGCAAATAATTAAAAAAAAAGATAAATACGACCGAACGAAACCTTAAAATCATTTAGTTAGCTTTCTAAGAAAGGAAATGTTTGACCTCATTTAAGCTACGGGTTGCTGGTTGTGAAATTTAACATAGAAATACATTTCAAATTCTCCCCCCCCCTCTCTCTCTCTCCGGAGAAATTAACATTATATAACGAGGAGGTTGTCAAGAGATACATAGAGGAGAAGAAAGAGATAGACACCGAATAAAGTAAGAGATTGGTCAGTTTTTGACTTAATTGCAAATTACGACTAATTAGAACCAATTAAAACCGATTTTTTCAAACATAATTCAATCCTAAAAGTAAGGAATAATTTAGTATAATTTTCGTGTCATTAAACTAAACAGTAAAAAGCCTTTAGGAAGCAAAAGTTGGTTAACTCAGCTTTAGTATGATAATATATATTATTTTTGTTTTCTCACCCTGTCGGTGGGTTTTAGTATAAGCTGACTGCATTCCATACAGAGCTGTGACTCCCCCACCCCCCCAAAAATGGGTTGTCCTGGGCAGGACGCTAAACTACAACTGATAGTGAGACTCTAGTTTTGAAGAAAGAAATACAAAGAAAGGGAGTATAAGGAGAGAACGAAAAAGAAAAAAGAAAAAATAAGAAAAGAAAGAAAAATAAGAGAATAGAAAAGAAATTGAAAAAAAGGGAAAGATAGAAAAATAAGATGAAGAAAAAAAAATAACAAATATGAGAAAGGAAAATTAAAGTAGGAAATTAAAATAAAAACTAAGAAAAATAATAAAGGAAAAATAAGCAAAGGACGAAAAGAAAAAAGAAAGAAAGAAAAGGAGGGGAAAATAAGGAAAGAAAGAAAAGTAAGAAGAAGGAAGATGAGAAAAAGACGAAAACAAAAACCCCAAAAAGAAAACAAATAAAAAAAGAAAAAAGAAAGGAATGAGTTAACTTCAATTCTTATTCTGATATCCGATTTACAAATGGACTAAAATATATTCTTCCAAAATTTATTATTCTCGGTATTTGTTCCCCGGAGAGTTTTTCTCCTGAAACAGAGAGAGAGAGAGAGAGAGAGAGAGAGAGAGAGAGAGAGAGAGAGAGAGAGAGAGAGAGAGAGAGAGAGAGAGAGAGTAAAAAAAACAAACCCCAAAACAAAACGAAAAAAACAAACAAGACAAAAACATGTCAGTGCGTGAACTGATTTTGAAAACAAAAAGAATAAATGCATTAAATCGTATTTAAAAAAAAAAATCAATGCAAACAAAAGATGCCCCTTTTTTTATGACAATGAACAGTTTAATTCCTATCATTAACAGCACATGTCTTTGTTCCTATCTGCAGAACATTGATTTTCAACAGTCTTTACAATTGAAATCCCCCAGGCTGAGGCAAACTTGATTATTCGCTAGTTTGAATTTAACACAAATGGTTTGTATTCAGCACCTGGTAAAGGTCAACATTCGAGGAACGAATTCGTTACAAGAATGCTTTATATTCCTAAAAAGATTAGTACAATACAGTCGTTAGAAAAAGTATGCTTAATTTATTTTTATGTTAAACTGTCTTTCTTTGGCAAATGATTGTCTTTACAGATCTCCTTATTGAATGCCCCATATATATATATATATATATATATATATATATATATATATATATATATATGAATAAGATATAATGAAAAAACAAACGATGTTTACAACTGAAATAGGCTCATCTGAAGAGAAAGTGTGCAAACCGTTTCGGGGCCAATTCTCTTGACGGTTTAAAAAGCAACACCCGGCCCATCCTCAACTAATATGAGGACCCTATTGCATTATAATGTATCAACCGCACGTGGGTCGGTCATCAACAAAAATAAGACGGGAAAAAGACCGTTAGTAAAAACAGAACGCTGCTAGTCAAACGTTGGAATTAATCAATTATTTTTGTTGATGACCGACCCACGTGCGGTTGATACATTATAATTCAATAGGGTCCTCATATTAGTTGAGGATGGGCCGGGTGTTGCTTTTTAAACCGTCAAGAGAATTGGCCCCGAAACGGTTTGCACACTTTCTCTTCTGATGAGCCTATTTCAGTTGTAAACATCGTTTGTTTTTTCATTATATCTTATTCATACAGTCGGATTAATTTCCATTTTATTTTCACACACATATATATATATATATATATATATATATATATATTATATATTGGTTAGGAGGTTGATTTAGAAGGCTATCACAATGTAGGTGTAAAGAGAAAAAAAAAAGATAATACAGTAACAATGTTGTTGTGTGTTAACCTGTATTTTATTCTTGAATTTTCGAGATAATATCTCTTTTTCAAAAGATCACTGGAACTGAAGCAGTCTTGTTATGGCATTTCCTTTTAAATTAATTTTTTTTTGAAAATGATGGTATTTTTATATAACTGTATTCTCGTGTTGTATGTTTACGTGAATGCGTTTTTTTTTGTACTTGCGCGTATGTTGTCATGCGCGTGTCAGTATTCAATTGTATTGAAAGTTGAATCTTCTTCAGTCTACACCAATCTTTACATGGTGCTGCAGACTGGATTTTGATTGGCTGGTAGTTTTAGTGTGTATATTTTTATCCATATATACTGAACACTTGACCATGTCCTGTCAGTTGCTACAGAGTGTATTCGGTTAGGCTCTGTCTTTTTTTTGTCTGGTGACTGGACGCTAGTCTTAGCCTTCCTGTGAAGGTGAGTATGATGTTCATTCTACAAGTAGCAGGCGGAGATTATCAGGTAACCTTGGCACCCAACAGTCCCGTGTGGTTTGTCATCTTCAGGACATCGGCAAAAGCATCTGGAGGTGCTGAATTGTACCACACGTTACCAAAATATTGCAAAACTTCTGACTCAACCTATTATGCAAGAAGCAAATAACAAAAACAGAATGTTTTTGAGAAAAAAAAAGAAAAAAAAAATAAAGTAACAAAAAACAAAACTAGACAAACTAAGAAATGTAA
>CM042138.1:85970428-85972928 GCA_023376005.1 Doryteuthis pealeii | reverse complement strand
CCAACCAACCAACCAACCAACCAAACAAACAACCTACCAACTTTCAGCGGGCGTTAGTGGGGGCGGTTATCGGGAATAAGTGGTTGGGTAACCTTAAGCGTAGGATTAAGGACTTCAAGTATTGCCGACGGCTCGCCTTAGATAGGGCTTTCGGTTAAGGGTTGGTTTTTCTTTCTTGTTGGACTGATCATTTCTAGTTTTTAATAATCAATTAACAAAACTTGGTTGTTTTCTGATAAAGCTTTATTTCACAACCCAGCCTATGATTCCACTCGCTCTGAAATCTGTGTCACATTTTACTATCTCACGCCTAATCGAGCGTTTTTCAAGGATTCAAGTAAAAATGCTATTACCCGTCAATAACTGTCGAGTAACTTTCCATCGGACCCCGTTATTCTGAATCTAATGAATCATAATACAAATATCTGTATGAGGAGTTATTATTTAATATTCTGATACCCGAAAGCATTGTCTCGTAACATTGTTGTTTGGATAGTTGATTTATTTTAACAGATTTCTACGATATCGCAGTCAATCACATTAGACACAACGCCACAGGTTGGTTAGGTGGTTGGTTAGATTTTATGGCATGTCATCCATTGGGTTATTTTATGCCGAAGAATGTTTGTTTCATTCATTCTTGTTGAGTATTTATTTTTAAACACATTTTTATCTATTTAACCCATAGATGGGAGCCTAACAGATTGGACCTGGGAGTAATGACAATGAAGGAGTACTCCACACACCCCAGAGTTTCAAAATTTGAAACTCATCACCAGATGCAGTTTAACGTCATACACAAGACACTAAGACACTAATAATAATAACAAGTTCCATAACCAGCAACTGTATATTTTCAATATGATCAAAAGGATTAAGCAACAGCCACTTGAAACCCAACACATTACATTGAAAAATATTCAGCATAAACCTTTTGCTTTACTGCCTGAAAATATTTTCAGGTAAAACAGCATATCGGTGGTGTGATGTGGAGGAATATTTTCAATTTGAGTTCTAGTTATAATATTTTATTCATTTTATTTTAATATATCAAAATGGCAACATTTCCTTGTTTAACTATTTAATTTGCTAAACTTTCTAACCAATTTCAAGGCCAAATGTTGCAAATAAAGAGGATTTTTCGTGCATTTTAGCAGACGATCTTGATGTTATTGCCTCAAATTATAGGGAAAATAAGAGATCTAATTTTTGGTATCAGTAGTGAGAGAAGAGACCTACCTTATGCAACACGGTGTGACAGAGAGAGTGGCGGGCGTGAATACTTGCCGTATTCTCAGAGGAAACGGGCTAGCTTTGCCTGGCATGTAGGACTGACCTAGAGTCGAACCGCTTCCTTCAGAATGCGAAAGGGTTATGGACGAGCAGTGCAGAGTAAACAGTCGCACCGTGAGGATTGACGCGTACTTGCAGTGCTGACGAGTGTCGCACGTGCTGCACGGACAATTCAGAGTGAGTGGTGAGGATTGATGTATATTTAAGGACCTGCACTCCCAGACCACTAGAGAACAACTGCAATAGCATTTTGGCATGTCGTCATCGTGTAGTCTCTGTTCTTTGTTCTATTTTGTCCAGTTTTTGTTACAAGCTACGACCTCTTTGGTCGAGCTATTTCTAACCACCTCTTTTTAAACCTTTTTATTTTTTGTTTTCACTCAGTTAGTCCCTGTTAAGGGGAACCGTGTTTCATCGAGTTGTCAGACTGCGGGTCTGACAGCTCTGACAACCCAACAGCCCTTATGATTGCCAAAGAAAAAGAAGGAATCTACCCAACTGGGTAGCAACAACGAAAGCAGGGGAGCCACACTCTCCACTGGAGTGACAGACAGTCGCCATACAGCAGCTATTGAGATGAACGGGGTTATGTCCGGCCCAGGAGGGGCCAAGCCCGCCAATTTTAAGGAAGAGAAGGGCTCCCAGCCACCGAAGGCTGGCGCAAACCGTACCGACCGCACCGACAAAGCGGTCAAGATTGACGGGGTTATGTCCGGCCCAAGAGGGGCCAACCCCGCTCAACCAGTGAAAGGATCGGGTACCGTGCCACAAGCCTCAGAACTCACCTCTGAAGCTGACACAAAGGCCGGGAAAACCCCGAAACCAAAGGGATCCGCTTCAAAACCACCCCGGGCAGGACCCTCAAAACGGCATAAGAAGGGCGAGGAGGGGCCTATAACATTCCCATTTTCATTAGATGGGGATGTCTGGCCCCACCTCATCTCCGACACTACAACAACGAAAGAGTGCCCTTCTACAACAACAACGGCATCAACAACTCCAACAATAACAACTCTACCAACAACAGAACCAGCAACCAGTGGTCCGTGATAGTGAAAAAAGGAAGAAAAACCTCCACTATCACGACCACTCCTGACTCTCCTGTCATCACCCCTGTCATCACCACTGAAAAGTCCCTCCAAAGCATTCCTCTGAACGCAGGAGATCATCGGAGAGAAAATATAAAGGGGATGTCAGGGAATCCTCC
>CM042138.1:85962928-85965428 GCA_023376005.1 Doryteuthis pealeii | reverse complement strand
TATAAAAACTGTTGACTAAATAAAGGGTTAGGTTCAAAGTTCCGTGATGGCTCCCGATTACGACAAGAAAGTTCCCGAGTTCGAAAAGAAGGTTCCCGAGTCCGAGAAGGTTCCCGAGTCCGACAAGAAATACCCGAAGAAGGCCGGAGGGCATATCGGCCGAAACGTTGTACAAATAACAATAAAGATGGGACAATAGCCGAATAACACAGATGATACTAATCTTCAAGCCTCATCTCAAACATTCAGAGAAATACCCGAAGAAGGCCGGAGGGCATAACGGGTGAAACGTTGTACAAATAACAATGAAGATGGGACAATAAATATAAGTCGAAGATGGGGACAATAGTCCGAATAACACAGATAATACTAATCTTCAAGCCTCATCTCAAACATTCAGAGAAATACCTGAAGAAGGCCGGAGGGCATAACGGGCGAAACGTTGTACAAATAACAATGAAGATGGGGACAATAGTCCGAATAACACAGATAATACTAATCTTCAAGCCTCATCTCAAACATTCAGAGAAATACCTGAAGAAGGCCGGAGGGCATAACGGGCGAAACGTTGTACAAATAACAATGAAGATGGGGACAATAGCCCGAATAACACAGATAATACTAATCTTCAAGCCTCATCTCAAACATTCAGAAAATACCTGAAGAAGGCCGGAGGGCATAACGGGTGAAACTTGTACAAATAACAATGAAGATGGGGACAATAGTCCGAATAACAGATAATACTAAAAACTGTTGAATTTGAGAAGATTCGAATGATTATTTCATAATCTAATAACTCGACCAATTCCTGCTGAAACGATCTCAAATTTTAACAGAATGTTTAGAAACAACTCATAATTCTATGTTTAATGTTTTCATTTCTTTTCAAGAATGGATATGTTAAGCCGTGACACCAAACACAGGCAACTTTCCTATTCATGTTTCCGTTTTCTGTGTTGAATGGCAAATTAACCTTTATGCGTTATTCAAATGTCAAAGTCATCCTTGTAGAAGAACAGTAGTGGCATCTATGTCACCCAAGGCTGGGATGATGAGGGTGTTAATACCTTTCCAAATGGTATTAATCCGAAAGTGAACGTAATAGCGCAACTGGGGCTCGAACTCGCTTATTACAATGTTGCATTTCAGCACGTTAGCCATTGCACCACAGGGACCCCCCCCCAGCACTAATTTAACTTTCCTATAAAGATTATCAATAAAAATCTTGAGGATGTTAAAAAAGAATTGATATAATTTAATCATTTAATAACTTGACCAATTCTCGTTCAAATTATCTCAACTTTTAATCGCATGTGTAGAAACAACACAAAATTCTATGTCTAGCGTTTTATAATTCTTTATTTTTAGGTATATAGAAATTCACACAGAATGCTGTAAACTCTAAAAACAATGGAGAGATAGCAGAAAGGATACAAGCACATGTAGCCGAGTAAATAAAAGCCGGAGCGATTGACAATATATACTAAGTATGGTATTAAACTGCATCTGATGATGAGGCACCTATTCCGGAACTCTGAGGAGTGTGAAATACTCCTAAATTTCCATTACCACTCGCTGGAAAATAAAAGACATTTAAAAATTAACATGTTAAACATTGGATTTGTTTCTCTATATATATTTACCAACTCCTCCGCATGAGCAGGATGAGACACAAGGTAAATTTCTTAAGCGGAGTTCAACAGGTTTGAATTCAGAGTTTTCCTTCTCCTAGACTGACTACCTAGCCATGGTTAAAGAGCACAGTCTGTCCTGCTATTTACCCATAGCTGGAGGGAGAATTGGATTCATACATTTCCCAAGGGTATTAGCGCCATGTGAAATTCCAACAGCTTCATCCAGGAATTGAACCCGGGTTGACGAGTCCATTTCCTACGGCTCTAACCATTAGACCACGCGCCTCCATAAATTTGTTTCTATATATGCTCTTAAAATTTGAAATCCTTTGAACTAGAATTGGCCAGGTCATTAGATTACAAAAATGTTATCACTTTTTTTTATCACTGTATATCTAAGCATATAAAAAGTGCTGCATTACAGAAATTAAACCTACGGATTCTCGTTAAAAGAAAGTAGAGTATAAAGATTTCAAATAGTGCAATACAAAGAACTCAATTCAGAAAAAAAGAAAAAAAAAAAAAAAAAGAATCGAATGTTTCAAAACAATGAAGACAAATTCTGTAAATAGATTAATGGAGAGATAGCAGAAAGTACACAAACACATGTCGTAGCCGAAACAATAAATTCCCGAGTAAATAAAATCAGGAGTGATTGACAAACTTTAAATTAAAAATGAATAAATTGAAAGCGAGATATTATATCCGCATAAAAACAAACGAGTTGAGACATGTACTAGGTTTCTCAAAAATGCCAGAATTACGAGCATTAGACATTTACATGTCGGTTTTTCTAAACACATTAAGCTCGAGGTGCGCATGTATACAAAGCTTTTGCAATGTCTTAGTAAGTAAGTAAAAGTCGA
>CM042138.1:85947928-85957928 GCA_023376005.1 Doryteuthis pealeii | reverse complement strand
ATTATTACAGATACATTGACGATATTCTAATAATTTACCCAGATAAACATAATATACACATATTACTCAAAAATTAAACCAAGTTGAACCCACCATTAATTTCACGATTGAACTAGAAAAAAACAACTCCCTACCTTTCGTAGACATTTTACTAATAAACAATAATAACAAACTAACATTCAAAGTCCATCACAAAACAAATTGTAAAAATGTCTACATACATTTTTATTCTAACCACAGCAATAAGATAAAAAGTGGCATTCTTATAGGTTTTTTCCTTAGGGCCCAAAGAATCTGTTCTCCAAATTTTCTAAGTGAAGAATATGAATACATCAACAAATCTTTTATAAATTTACAATACCCCGTTTCCTTCATACATCGCGCCAAGTTAAAAGCTATTAAAATCTACAAAATAAACAATATTCTACTAACTCAAAAAACCCTAACATCCCCAAAACCAAAGTACATCACACTACCTCAAAGCCCTATAATGCCTTTAATTGAAAAAAAATCTAAATCATCTTGGAATTAAAACTGTTGCCCTCACAAGTCAAACAATTAGACATTTACTAAAATGCTCCACAAATAAACATGAATCCAATGCCGGTGTTTATAAAATATGTTGTGAACAATTCGATAAGGTCTACATCGGTGAAACTGCCAGAAATTAAAAAAAAGATTGTATGAACACTCTAAAGACCTAAAATTTGGAAATACATCGGGATTGAAACCCGACTGATTTTTCATCAGTCCGGCGTCTTGAACACTTGGCCATCAACCACCTGCAGAGAAGGGTAGATATTAACTAATAAATACATACATAGGTATATAGTTACAGTCGCTATAGAGCTCGCATCCGGTTTATAGGAGAGTCTTGCCCTTTTAAGCTTAATTTGCGACCGGTAATCAAATTTTACCCCAGAGAGCTCAACCAACAAGGGATTGGGATATATATATATATATTCTGTGTTAACATGAGTAGGTTTTCTTCTGTTCCATATGTTCTGCATTTAAATATATTTTCTGATTGACGTTAAAATATCTTCCCGTCTAGTTCCTCTTTTGAAATTTGTCGTGAGATTTGAATCCAGGGTACATATTACAACATCCAGAGAAGAGTCAATGTCTTAGATGGTTCTTTTAAGTGTTTAGCGGTAAATATATATATATATATATATATATATATATATATATATATATAAGAGATAATGACTGAACGGAAGAGAAAAGAAAAAAATAGAGCGAGTCACAATTTTGACAGTCAAAAAAAAAAGAAAGAAATCGAGTCGGAATAATAACGAATATAGAAAAGTGCTCAATACATCTGTTGAGCGGGTTTAGAGAATGAAATCAATAAAAAAGTTAACTACCCATGTTTAACCGAGAAATATATTCACAAAAATATCTGCTAGGAAATGATTGGCACAAACGGTTGTATATAAAAAAAAAAACAACAAAAACAACATTGGAGAAATTTGCATAAAAGAGAGGAGAAACGCAACACGGAGTTGGACTGATTACGGTGGAGGCGCCATTTACTCCCATGCCAACATATACATATTGGTCATACATGCGTGCGCACACACACGTAAATAAACACACACACATACGCACACACAATATATATATATATATATATATATATATATATATATATATAATAGTATCGAGATTGAAGCTGTATTTACCAAAATAGAACAATAAATGAACAATAAATGGAACGTTGATTTTTTTTCAGAATACAAAGTGTGTCAAAAAGTACAGATTTTAAGTGTATATTTGTTAAGATAGAAATGAACAATAAATGGAAGGTTAAATGTTCAGAATACAATGTGCCAAAAAGTAGGGAAAATATAGATGCTTTTTTGTATATATATATATATATATATATATATATATATATATATACACGACGAGAAACTTTCGTCGAAAATTTTAAACCATTCGTTTTTTAAAACGTATATATATATATATATATATATATATATATATATATATGAAAAAGTGTGAAAGTTTTACAAATTTAATGAATTCTATTTCTTTTACTTGAATGAAAGAGTTTTCTAAAAATAAAAAATTACAAAGTCTCTTGATAAGAAAAGTTAAATTTGTTTTGTCTCACGACTTGCACTGACAAGAAAATAGTTCATGCATTTAAAAATAGCAGTTTTGTTCGTTTAAAATCAGTAATAATAGATACGAATGTCAGTGTGTCACATTTTTTTAAACTTTAATATCTACTCAATTAAAGTCTAATTAAGAACCTTCCGTAGGAACTAGCTTAATTGCCACTTGATAGGGCGGATTTAAGCTAGTAAACAAAATTTGAGTGTTTATTGTCTTCCAATGTGTAACTATGTAGCACAAAAGCAATGTTTATAATGCTAGCTAGCAGATATATGCACCCTCCGGTTGCAAGTATTTAAGTCGGTAGAACACTTTCACAGGAATCGCAAGGTTCCGGGTTCAAAATCGTCCCTCGCCAACAGCGAATGAGTAGTACAGGGATATGTGTGGTAAAGTGACGCAAAAACAATCTCCTTAGTCTAGCTAGTGAAAAGAGGATAGACTCTCTCACTGTCAAGCTGATACCGACATTAGGCCACCCCATCGACTTACGACTTAAACTCCGCTTAAAAATTAACCTTGTGTCATATCCTGCCGTGCGGAGGTATTGATAAATATATACACTAAAGAAAATGTATTAAAATATTGCTTGATTTCTGCTTTGGTAGAAACGTTTTTACTAGAAATAATTTTTAAAAAATCGTATTTAGATTAATATATAACAAAGCAAATGTCTACGAAAAAAATATCTTAGATCCACCTTCAGAATAATTCATCTAAAAATAAAAGCATTGTTGTTTCTTTTCATTGGAAACAAATGTCAGAAAGGACTAAAAACATTTAAGCGTTTTTAAGGTATTTTTTATAGAATAGACACAACAAAAAAGGAGATTCTAAAAGTTACAAAACATAACTGAAAAAAAAAAAACCCAAATATTATTTGTTGTATATTATTTGTTGTGTAATTTTTTACGAATATAAAATATCAAAGACGATCAAAGATTGCTATTGTTGGAGGAGGGGAGGAGGAGAAGGAGAGAGAGAGAGAGAGAGAGAGAGAGAGAGAGAGAGAGAGAGAGAGAGAGAGAGAGAGGATTTGGAACATCTTTAGAATTTCTCAAAGTTTGGAAACAAAATTAAAATGATGGACAAAAGAGATGCAAAATGGTTTAAGAATAAAAAGAAAAGAAAATTAAGATTAAAACTATGAAGTAGCTTTATTGAAAAAAATCTTGGGAGAGACTTACTAACTTTGCTTAAATCAGGCACAGGGCCAATGTTATAGGTCATTCAGTGGGAAAAAGAACTGACTTGACAGGCACCATGACACAAACTAGCTAACCAATGTACCACGACAGGCGCCCAAAATACATCTCGGACAAAGTCAATTTTGTTACAAGGCCAAATTTACATATTAATTAATTCTAACGGCATGTCAATCCGTTTACGGTTATTTTATTCTTGTGGTTAGGAAATCGCGTTCTTTGTACGTCCACGTTTACATTTTTTGTGCAGCTGTTTTTTTTTTTTTGCTCACGGTCCTATCGAATACGAAAAATTATAAACATATTTATTTGACCCATAGATTGGACACTAACAGGTAATACGACTCCTGGTCAGAGTGACCTTGGGAGGAAATACAATGAATGGGTACTCCAAACCCTCCAGATCTCTAGAAATGGCGCTGGAGTCATGTCAACAGTTGAGGAGATGACGAGACACCGAAGGAAAAATATATCTTTATATTGTAAAGTAAAAAGCAATTGTAACTCCTATGGGGAATTTGGCCCCCTATTTACGTGCATGTGAATTGAATACATTAAAATAATTAAGTTTCCTGAAACAATACAATTGTATAAGTTAAGTTTAGAATTAAGTAAACAAAAGATAATCGATAAATATTAGTTTAGAAATATTTTAGCAACAATATAAACAATGGTTTAAATTCCATTGAAAATATGTACGCCATCGGAATGTTACAAAATCATCCGATATTTACGTCATTAGAAAACAGCTGATATTTGAAAATTCCAATATTAAATTTAACTTCATGATCACGTAGACAATGACAAAAAAATTATAAAAAGGCCCATAGAGCTGAAAAACTACAGTTGGAGCTTACACTCTCCCCAACTCGACAGAGTCGGAGCAGATGCTCCTAACTCGACAGAGTGGGAGCGGATGCTCCCATAACTCGAACAATGGAGACTGGACGCTGTCCGAAGACATAAAATACGACTCAACAGGTCCGTCTATTTTTCGTTTTTATATTTTCTCTCTCTCCTACTCAATACGATACAAGTTTCAATCACAGACATTGTTTAAAAAAAACTGCTACAAATTTGACAACTCCAAATGAAGAAAATATAAACAAACTTACACTCTCAGCAAACACAACTACCAACAGACACATCAAGGAAAGAACAATTGACTATCACTATATTAATTGTAATATTTTGTATATAAAGTGGTTTCTTTTATAAATTTTATCTTATTCTTTTGTTTTTTACGGAAACTACATTTCCGTAGTCTTATACATTTAAATTGTGGGGATCAAAACTCGGATCTTCTTCACACACACAAACACCAAGCATATCGGTCCCTACACTCCCTTCGATTTTAATTTTCCAAAGAACTTAAATAATGGTCCTGTATTTAAAAAAGGATGTTGTGGTGGTAGTGTAGTCATTCTTTCTCCAGTAACTTGGCCAGGAAATTTTGGAGATAGCTGCTAACTTTTGTTAAGTCAGGTACAGGGCCAACATTCTGGACCATAATATGAACAGAGTACGAAATATCATCAGAAATGTGAACATTCAACCGTGTAAAGACAATTATTTAAAAATCTAGTTGCGGATGTGAATGGCAGGATGAACTGCTGGCTACCTTCAGTGAGGCTGCCTGTACGCATTGATTAAAAAAGACAGCGCAGGAGAGGATGGCTGGCGCAAAACCGAGAACGTCCAATTGCAAAAAAAAAAAAAAAAAAAAAAAATCGCGTCAGTTGACTGAGTGGTGATTAGAATTTGCATATGCAAATGATTTGTGTTTTGATTAGCAAAATTACCGATGTTTTAAGGCTGGATATGAACAGACGGATTTCGGCTTTGAGCGTTTCGTTATATGTGCCGGTTACATTCGACCCTCGTTTGCGCTGTTTCTGCCTCGTTGTCTCTACCATTTGTCTCTGGGTTTTTTGGCTTGTTTTGTTTGTCTTCGGTGCTGCTGTTTGTTCCGTTCCGCCTGGTTTGTTTTCCCGCAGGAAAAAAACAATTTCAAATCCCTTTTATTGTATGTATCGGTGTAGTTGTATTTAGTTGAATTTCCTCCGCGTACTCTAATTTCAGCGTTGAGATGAATTTTTAATTTAGGAAACAACAAAACGTCTCATGGAGACAGGTCTAAATAATATGGGTGGTGCTGCACTTGCACAGTTCTGTTTAAAAAAAAAACGCCAAAAAACAAAACCCAAACAAACAAACAAACAAACAACAACAACAACAACAACAACAACAACAACAACAACAAAACAAGCAAAAAAAAAAACAAAAGAAAAAGACAAACGAAAACAAAATATTTCATTAACAGAAGTATCGAGAATGCTGATGAAAAAGTGTCTAGAGTTAGCATTGAATTTGTCTAGACAACTGTGATGACGTCTAGATATCACTTTAGTATATGCTTACCGTAACGGTTATATTCGTAGAAATGGAACAAAAGTTAAAATCTTTTTCGACGGTGTCTGCATTTCACTTCGCGCTAATGCCCTTGGAAAAGGCATTAATCCATCTCTCCAACTATGGGTAAATAGTAGGGCACACTTAGTTCTTATTCCTTGGCAAGGTAACCACACACACACACACACACACACACACACACACACAGAGGCGCGCGCGCACACACAAACACACATATATATATATTAAATGCATAGCAAGCGTTTCAGATTTTAAAATTCTCTTGAAGCCCTATGTATGAACCTGTGCTTGTAGGCGCAGCCACTTTAAGTTCGTGTGTATACATACACAAGCATGTGACAGTGCAACTTCCGAACAGCACTCAATACAAATATGGAAAAAAAAAAGAGAGAAAGAAAAAGTGCTAAGTTATATCTCTTTCTGGTGGAAAGTGTGTGGATACATTTGTTCTCCCACCAGACTGGGTTCTTTAACCTTGGTAAAGCAGCCAGTCTAGGAGAAGGGAAACTCTAAACCAGCTTTCCTCCCCCCGATTAAAATGATTGACCTAGTGTAACATCCTGCCGCTGACCAAGGGAATGGGTAAATACGAATAAGTAGTTGAACAAACATAATATTTACGTCGGTTATCAAAATACAATATCGCATATACATAAGTAGACCCCAAGTATTTGTTGTAATAAAAACTTAAATTTCTTCTAAACGAAAGACGGGGGAGTCCTCGTGACGTTGTGGCTGACATGATGGACTGCAACATCATAGTTAGTAACTTCAAACTCCTATCAGCTAGTACGCTCACTTCTGGACTAATACCCTTCGGAAAGGCATGAACTCTTCATCCTTCAGCTATGGGTTAAATAGTATCGTTAGTGTTCTTCTAAAAATATGTTTTTTAACATTAAATAACCCATGGAATTTGATATGCCATTAAATAGAGAAACTAAACCATCTACATTTCTTGTCTATGTGTGCATTATTTTCTACTTATAAGTCTTCAAGTCTTCGAGATATTTCTTAGATCTTTGTTAAAAGGTATGAATACACTTCCATTATATTTTTGGAGGAACATTTGGTGTTTTATTTGTTTTCACTGGCTGCACAATTGCATTCTTCGCAAAGTTTATTTTTCAATCTTGTTTGGGAATTCATCCAAATAACAATGTTAATTTGCCTTTCTAGTTCCCTTCCTGGTTTTATTCATTCAACAGTATTTTATCAGAATAGAAAAATAAAAAGATATTCCATTTAATTCATTTAAGTAGAGGAAGTCGGAGGTTAGTTCCGTTGGGAATTGGATAGAGGAAAAGGTGGAGGAAAAGGAAGAAAAACGATTTTATAAAATGTTCTCAAATTGAAATTTCTATGGAGCAGTGTTTCAAGTTGTTTTGTAAGTTGACAGTTTTCAACACAGCATTTAAATTAAGTGTGTGTAATTCTGTTGTAAATTCTTTGAGTAAGAAATGCGTCCTTTCAGCATAACCATTGTTAATTAATGTTAACTAACTTTTACCATGAAAAAAAAAAAAAAAAAAAAAAAGAACCAAAGTTGTTGTTTCCGGGTTTGCGTGTTCGAACGAATAAAACAAGTTAAACCTTTTTAGAAATATTCAAGGAAAAAGACAAAAATTTCAAGTGGCTTCCGCAGTGAATACAGTAAGCGTATTCTAAACCTCACCGACAGAGTGAAAAGAGAAGAAAGGGGAAAAAGGGAATAATTAAAGAGAAGACAACGGAGCAAAAGGTCAATGAAAAGGTCTATTTTCCAGACCTTTCACCAGGCCTCGAGGGCGGCCAAGTGGGACCACGCAATTTATATTTCTCACTCTCTTGATCAGAAGCCGAAATGCTCAGCCCTGTCAACTGGGACTGTAGAACCTCTGCAGACGGGTAAGACCCCACCTGATGTTGGCCTGTTGACCATGGGTAGTGACCCGTGATGCTTAAGGACGGAACCCTGGTGGATGAGCAGTCCATGACATGCAACACCCCACTTTGGCCCTTAGTCTAGACGGACGGTCGTAGAGGCGCCTCCGATCAATCAGATGATCACGTCAAACCCTAGCACCTATATGATTGTCCTGACCCTATTGCCCTTATGGCAAGCCACAACATATTTTATCGTATGGGGTATAGAAGGCGGTGGCTGATGGTCTACATGTTCTAGGTATGACGTTAAACTCTATCTGATGGTGAGGTTCCAGTTTTGGAGGTTTGGGGAATATGGAGCACTCCTTCATGACCATTGCTCCCAGGTCTACTCTGACCTGGAGTGGTAGTACCTGTTAGGGTCCCATCTATGGGTTAAATAGAAAAATGTATTTATAAAAAAATTGAGTATGCATTAAGAATTAATTCATTTCAAAACTTTGTCGGCATTAAAATGACCGACTGAGGTTGATATGCCGGTAAACAACTAAACAAAAAGCCGAAATACCTAATCTTGGTAAGTATATATTTTCCAAATCTCCCACCAAACCGGATTAACATAAAATCTTTTTAACGTGGGAAACCACGCACAAACCGAAGCTCATACAGTGGCTAATGCAAAAAGTGCGTAGTCCCGTCGGCATTCCCCCTTTTCCTGCGCCTCAGGCACCGGGCAGTATATCCGGCCCTGAGTGCGAACTGATCGAATGACAAACAGCTATATTTGACGCCTCCACAAAATATAAAGAAGGAGAAATGAAAATAAGAAAAATGATAAAAGAAAAAATTAAGAACAAGAAGAAAAATAAAGGGAATAAAAACTAGGAAGAAGAAATCATACAAAATGAAACGGAGAAATTTTGTAACTTTTTTCTCTTAATGGCCGAATCATCTACAGTAAATGGACACATAAATAAGTAAAATAGTAATAGATAAATGGCGATGTATGTACAGGGAAATATACAAGGTAAAAAATAATAAGATAATAATAGGTAAGAATTACAAAAAGTAATATGTATTACGCAATATATGATGGGTTTCTTTAATGATATAATAGGAGGTGCTCACCGTGTAATGGTTATTGTTGTGGGAAATAGACACGGCGACCCGAATTTAAAATCCTGGACAAGTGTGTCTGCATTTCATATAGCGTTAATACTCTTGAGAACAGTATGAATCTAATTTTTTTCCTTCTAACTATGAGTACATTGTAGGACTGGCTAGTTTATTTAGTCTTGGTATGGCAAACGGTTGAGGAGAAGGAAACCTCTGAATTCAAATATGTTAAAATCCGCTTAAAAATTGACCCTGTGTCGCATCCTTTTGCGAAGAGGTTGGTTAAATTCATAATGTAATAGTTGATATGTATTTGACAGAAAGTAATAGGCAAGAGGTAATATCTAAGTAAGTAAATTAAAGTCGTCGGGGTGGCTTAAAGTCAGTATCAGCCAGACAGCGAGAGAGTCTATCTCCTTTTCACTAGTGCTAGACCAAGGAGATTGTTTTTTTAGCGTCTGAGGTGGACGCCACACCTACCATCGGCTCTTCACTTTACCGCACAGATCCCTGCGCTACTCATACGCTGAGTTGGCGAGGGCCGGTGTCGAACCAGGAACCTTGAGGTTTCCAGCCGAATACTGTACCAACTAAGATAAAAGATGATTAATGGGATACTGGTAAGATCTGGCTAACTCATCCAAGTAAACAAGCCTTGTTAAGTCAAATCTTTGCAGAGAGCTCTGTGTCTATAAATGATGTGCGTATATTTATTTGTTCGTGCTTTCTTTGGTATTTACTGATCACTAATTTTAGGTTTGATTTAGTTTCTGTTGCTATAAAAAGGTTTAGTTGACCCATAGAGTTAGAAAAATGAGAACACACAACGTATTGTACGGAGGTAATAGACACACGTGCTTAAACGTTTGTTCATTGCATTGAACTGAATGTACAAGAAGGAATAAAGAAAAAAGAAAAAAAAAAAAAACAACAATTGCGCGCCAATTCTTGGTAACGCCAACAACATGTCACGTAATAATTTACAATGAAGTTCTGGAGACGCGACTTACAGGCAGTAGCCTCATATGCCAGACGGACTATTTTAGTTGATAAGAATTAACAGTATCTTTGTTTAATGGCATTTCAACCTTCATGGGTTATTTAATGCTAAAGCTATCCTTGTAGAAGGACAGTAGAAGTACTACTTAATCCTTCCGAAGGGATAAGGTCGTTCACACCTTTCCCAATAGTACGAGGGTGAGTAAAAAAGTAATGCCATTTTGTTTAGGACGTGTATAATTACCAACACAGGA
>CM042138.1:85930428-85940428 GCA_023376005.1 Doryteuthis pealeii | reverse complement strand
ATACCGGATCTCTCCAACTCAGCGCATGAGTAGCATAGATTGGATTTTTATTTAAAGTTCGAAGCTTATGGTAGGTGTAGCTTTCCACAACGAAAAAAATCTCTCTGGTCAAGCGCTAGTGAAAAGCGGATAGACTCCTTTTTTTTGGCTGATGCCAACAATAAGCGCCGCTTCGTCTACTTTTACTTGGCGTAATAAATTACACAAATGTTGAGTGTCTTAGTTAGAGACGTGAGGTGTGATGGTTAGAGTCGTAGGAAATGAACACGTCGATCCGAGTTCAAATCCTGGACGAAGCTACAGTTCACATAGCGCTAATACTCAAGGTATGAATAAAACTAATCTCCCTCCAGCTATGGGTAAATTGTACCGCAGACTGGGCTCTTTAAGCTTGGTTAGGCAAGAAGTTAGTCTAGGAGAAGGAAAAATCTGAATTCAAACCTGTTAAACTCCACTTGGGGTGGTCACTACTGTAATAGGCTCAGTCCAAATCAGTGATCTATTTTACTAATTGATAATAATCTACTAATATTTACAGTTGTCTGGAGATAGGTGCTTTGATTTGGTTGTATGTTAATGTTCCTTGAAATTGATCCAGATTTACCGTTGCAGTGAAATCTTTCTCGTTTGTTTGGGAACAGATAAGATTATCGTTGCCAGTTTTCTTGATTTTATTGTTTTTTTAATTTTAATTTTTAAGACATCAGCAGCAACTAACGGTATAGAAAAAGTAGCAAAAACAGACTAAAACCAAAACAACCAAAATATTTTCCCCAATGAAATAGACTGAAATACACCCTATTTTTATACGTTTTTTAATAAGAAAAATAGCACTGTATTATATAAAAATATAATAAAATAAATTGTAATGAATTATGTGCTGTAATATGTTTTAATATCAATTTTTTTTATGAATGATATTTTCTTTTGTGTAATAAATTTGGAAAGTTAAATACATTTTGTGCATTTATTAACCTCGCTCGTACCTCAAAACATAAAAGCAAAACTTCGACTTAGTGACAGAGTGTAATTCGGAAAACTCGTAAGATGAGGCATTCGTAAGTCAAGGAGCCACTGTAATTTATAAAGGGACGTGCACTCAGTTGTTGTACAAATAAACATACAGACAGAATTTTTATATATAGATTAATGAATTATGTAATAAAGCTAAAGACATTTACCAATGTGTCTGATCAAACAAACTGATTTGGGTTCTTTCCTATAACTCCAACATAAACAAATATTGACTGATAAATTATTTGTTTATGTATTGATCTACTAGGAAAAAACGAGGTTAGGGTTTAGGGTTAGGGTTTAGGGTTAGTTTAATGAGAAAATAAATAAATAATTTATCGGTCAGGAGTGGTTCCCCTTTGTTATGTTAGACTTATATGAAATAACCCTAATACCCTTGGGAAAGGTATGAATCCTAGTCTCCCTCCAGCTATGGGTAAAATAGCAGGGCAGACTGGGTTCTTTAACCATGGCTAGGTAACCAGTCTAGGAGAAGGAAAACTCTGAATTCAAACCTGTTGAACTCCGCTTAAGAAATTGACCTTGTGTCGTATCCTGCTCGTGCGGAGGAGTTGGTAAATATATATATGAAATAACCCTGATTTATTTATGAGTGACAATAGAATATTGAATTAGATTTGATCACTATTAATTAAAAAAAATATTTTCACATGGGTTTGTTGAATACGCCCACTGCACATTTGCAGAGAAATAAGACTCCCCTCCTCGGAGGGGGTAACTGTTTGCTGGAGGTGGTGACCCGTGATGTGACTCGTGATGCTTAATTCAGGATAGGCAGAATCATGACTAATCTTGCAAAAAAAGACAAACTACCTCATAAATAATAACACGTCGATTCGCCATTGAGCTTGCTGAATCTTCTCATCAGTGGTGGAGGTTGACGGGCGTCGCGTTTGTCTGGCCACTGTAAAACTTTTCTGTCCACTCATTCACACTTCTACGCAGTAGTGTACTCTCTGTGTATTGTGCTATAAGCCTCCAATGAATTTCAGCTCCTGACACTTCTTCCAACTACAGAAATCGGGTCACTTCCGGTGAGCATACTACTGGTAGGGTGACCATGTTTACAAATTTGTTTGACAGCAGGCAAAATGGCGCGATCAGGCTCAAACATGGACACCAACAAAGTGCCAATTATTAGTACGTGTGCGTATTATATTGAAATTGGATTATAAAGATACATTTTATGTACCGTTACTTGCAAAATGTCTACGATAGTATGATTAAGGAAGGGGGAGGGACTAAATCGGTGGGTCACTGGACATGGGATGGTCGTAATTTTAAACATTTTCGTAAAAGACAAGATAATTAACATAGATAAACTTTCAATTTCCACTGAGACACTTCAAAGTAATAATTAAAGAAAGTTTTAGATTTAGTAAAAAATTATTAATACTTAAAAGTTTTCCCTCGACTTATAACTTCGAAACGGGAGGTCACTCAGATTCGAAATCTTGCGTACACCTTAATAATCTAAGAAACATACCAAATTTGTTTATTGATTTTTTTTACTGATTAAGGGATATAATTAGTTAATTAAACCAAAATCAATCGATTTGCGGAACTGTCCGTATACCAGCAGTTGCTGATAATAAAATATAGTTCGTTGCCTACTTTCTATTATAGATATACCAGCAGTTTAGTCTAATTTTAGTGAACGAAATCGCAGTCTAAGTCGTACAGCTCGGAATCTCTTGCCTATTTATGGTCCAATCTTTATATATATAATCCGGTCAAGGACCGACTACTTGTGCTAATATATATATATATATATGTGGGGATGTATGTGTGTGTAAATATTTCGTATAATTTTATCTTCTCACTATTATTTAAAAAAATCGTTTTATTGTCACTATACGCATAGCGGCAATTTAAGTATTAGCCTATTACCCAATGTATGTAGGTATTTCAACTAGTTTTCAATATTTTCTGTAGATTCTCTCGGTATATAACGACAGAATTATTTTTATTTCAGCTTTTAGATACTTATATAAATGCAACACACACCCGAGGAAAATTATTTTGTAGATATCAGAATAAGTTTATGGAAGACCTCAAGCCACAGGACACTTAGAATCGAACAGAATAGAAACGATCAACAGAGGTTTGTGTGTGCGGGGTGGGGAAAGGGGTGGGGGTTTAATACTTTCTCAATACATTTATTCGCGTTCATTTGCAAATTGATGTCTGCAGCAAATATTAAATCCACATATGGGAAATGAATCCCTTGACACGGGTTATGTCCCTTGATACAAAATTATATTGATCGGTCTATTGCTTGTTCAGAAATTCCCATTCTGTGAGATATCGGATGGTTTATTTAAATCACTGATTCAAGTGAAACCCACCTGCACATTTATGTACATAAATATTGCGATGTTATTTCACTGACACTTTCTCATTCAATTTTAAGATTTTTCATTTATCAAACCAATTGGTGTAAGATGCATGTGGAAATGTACTGATGAGAAGGTACGATTTTTAGGACCATATGTCATTTAGGCACCCTTTTATGATCTCGATTCGTGGGGATATTTTTTTCCATTTACACCGTCAAAATCCGGTTAATTGTTAACAGATGATTTTTAGAGTCTTTTCTTTAATTATAAAACTAACCCCTAAATCTAACCCATAACCTTAACCCCTAACCTTAACGCCTAACCTTAACCCTAACCCTAACCCCAAAACAACCGGATTTTGACGGTGTAAATGAAAAAAGTGTCCCTGTGAGTCGAGATCTCGGGTACACAAAGGTCATATGGTCCGATTTTTAAAAGTATGTCTTTCTTTATTAAAGTGTTACCTATATCTCGATTCTAGAGATACTGATTTCTAATTGACCTGAAACTAGACATACTCAGTCCTAATTATCCTGATAATTGACATACTCCTCTCTTGTTGTCTTCATACTAGACATACTCATTTCTTATTATTCTTATTCTATATATGTTCATTGTTGTCTTGATTCTAGACATGCTCATTCCCTATTCTCCTTGTTGTAGACATACTCATTCCTTATTATCCTTATTCTATATCCGCCCTGTCGGCTGGGGCGTTAGAATGCACCGACTGCACCTCTGCAGACGGGTAAGACTCCCCCAATGGGGCTACCTGTTGGCCGTGGGTGGCGACCCGTGATGCTTAAGGATAGAACCCAGGTGGATGAGCAGTTCATGACTTGCAATACTCCACTTTGGCCCTATCTTGGGCTAGACGGGCGGTCGGAGAGGCCCCCTCCGATCAATCGGCTGATCACATCAAGCCCTAGCACCTATATGATTTTCCCAACCCTATTGCCTTTATGGCAAGCCACAACCCCTTTTTATAATATGGGTGCTAGAAGGCGGCGACTGAGGGTATACATGTCCTGGGAATGACGTTAAACTCTATCTGATGGTGAAGTTCCAGTTTTGGAGGTTTGGGGAATGTGGAGCACCCCTTCATCCCCATTGCTCCCTGGTCCACTCTGACCCGGAGTGGTAGTACCCGTTAGGGTCCCATCTATGGGTTAAATAGAAAAACATGAGTTTATAAACAAAATTGTATTATGCATTAAGAATGAATTTATTTCACAACTTTGTCGGCATTAAATAACCCACTGAGTTTGATATGCCGTAAAACAAAACAAACGAAATTATTCTATATATGTTCATTGTTGTCTTGATTCTAGACATACTCATTCCCTATTCTCCTTATTGTAGATATGCCCATTTCTTATTATCTTGATACTAAACATAGTGATTTTTTTATTATCCTTAGTCTACGTATGCTCATTCCTTTTTATACTAATTATATATACGAACATTTTGTCCTGATTTTAGCATGCTCATTCTTTATTGTCTTGATTGTAGACACACCAGTTACTTATGATCCTTATGATAGATTTCACTTCCTCGTCACTGGAATAATGTTTTTGCTTCTCTTCGGTCCCATAGAAGAGGGTTTGAGAAGCAATCATTATTCCAGTGACGAGGAAGTGAAATCTGTAATGAAGAAGTGGCTCAAAGAACAGTCAACATGATTTTACGAGGCAAGGATACATGCTTTCATTCGAATGTGTAACATTGCTATTGAGAGAAACGGTGACTAAGTGGAGAAGTAGGGATGTGACCCACAGAGGACCAGATTCATTTTGATGTATTGAATATTCTTGTGTTGGTATTATACCTGTCCTAAACAAAATGGCATTACTTTTTTCCTCACCCTCGTATATAGAGTTAATTCAGAAAACTCTGGTTATCAGCTAATACATAAATGGTTTATATGTAAATGGTAAACAAACTTCAACATACAAGAATTTATTCATAAAACCAAACCGTTGCAACATTAAAAAGGCTCTTTATCTTTGTTAACTTGAGCACAACGTTTCGACTGTAATATCCTCTAACCTTCCTCAGTAATCTTTTGTATTTGATAATTTTATGGTTTGGTTTATTTATTGGCCTATCAACTCTTAGGGGTTATTTAATGCCGAAATCTGATTCATTGTAAATGTTTTACTATAATCCAATCAATATTTTGTTTTGGATTATAAACAACCAACCAACCAACCAACCAACCAACCAACAATATTCTGACAGAACCCTGAAAAAAAATCTCTTCTACTTTCAGGGTTTTGCAATTTTATTTTCTGTCGGTATATAACAATATTTGCATTTACATTAAGATCATGTTTTCTTTTCATGAATACAAAACCACGAAGGCACGCGTATCGAATTTCTTATTTCTGTTAGAACAGAAACAAATGAATAAAAATTCCGGTGCGTGTCATAAACTAAGATGAATGGTACAAGTCTTTTAATATTGTAGGTGGGGGATTTCAAAATGAAATTATTTCAGCATGTTTACCTGTTGATGAATAAACATAAGATTGACACACAGTGAAATGCTGACGGGAAATCGGATATTAAAATGCTCTTCTTTATTCTATCACATCATCTCTACAAGGAAATTAAGTTGATTCAAACACAAGCGAGATTGTTCTGAAACCACAAATGATCGAACACACACACACACACACACACACACACACACACACACACACACACACACACACATTATCTCTCTATCTCTTTCTCTCTCTCTTAACACATACATACATACACACACACATATATTTATGTATTGTAGGTACATAAGCTTGAATCATGATTTTGAACTGTCTTTCCTAAAAAAATACCTAAAATTATGTATATATATATATATATATATATATATATATATATATATATATATGTTCTGATCCCATGATCAACAAACACACAGACACAGACAAATTCACTGACTCACTCCCCCCCCTCTCTCTCTCTCTCTATATATATATATATATATATATATATATATATATTGTAGGTTCATAACCTTGAACCATGATTTTGAACTGTCTTCCATAGCTACAATTCTGTATATGTATATATATATATTATATATATATATATATATATATATATATATATATCTGTGTGTGTGTGTGTGTGTGTGTGTGTGTGCATGTATATTGCTAATATAGTTTACTATATTCCTAAGTAAAGAGTGCTCAATACGATAGATAAGTATAAGTTAGGGTAGCGAAGACATGGAATCAACGGCACTTGGTAACAGACTGTTTCTCACCAAGTGCTTGGTTTGTACAGAAGTCCCAAAGAACATAGACAACAGACTGGGTTAACCGGATATTAAAGGAAATATTGAAACCATCCAGACCACAGCACTACTAAAATCTGCTGGAGAACTGATAAGACCTAGTGTCACTGAGAATCCAGTGAAAAGCCAGAGGTTAGTGTTGGTATAAAAAAAAACTCTCAAGGTGTACAATAATTATGATGATAAGTAGGTGCTGGTGATAGAAATTGTAGTTGGTGCCCTTGGAACGGGAAATGGAAAAAAGACTGGAGATCAGAGGGAGAATCGCAACCATCCAAAATCAGAATACTTAAAAGAGCCTTGGAGACCTGAGGAGACTAATTGAAAAAAAATCAGAAAGCTTAAAAGTTAAACTTATCTTTTTAATGGTTGTGGAATCTCCCACAAGTGTTTATTTCTATGGGAGTATGTTTATTAAAAAGCAGAACTGATATTACTGAGATCACCAGGTGAAGATTCCAATAATGTTTTGACAGGGATTTTAAACTGGTTGAGACGTTAAGATCATATCATAAATGAACACTCATAGAAATGTGAACATTTTCTTAAAATAGCCTGTATTTTCCTGTTCTATAAATCAGTAGTTCTCAACCTTTCTTTTACCTATGGACTTTCTGATTCCTATTTCATTCGGGTGACCCCCCCCCCCAATAGCCATTCAATGTTCTAATCCAATTGTATTTTTATGATGAAATAATTTTTACTTGACAGGACCCTAAAAAATATTATATGACCCCGGGTGCATATGAACACTGGTGGAGAACCACTGTAGTAAAATAAAACAAGGAGTGAAAATGGTGCTATTCGCAGAATAACGTCCCGGCCTCGTGCCTTAAAAAACACTAGGCGGTGATAGCTAAAAAACAACGCCACTTTTTTTTAGCTGTTTGAAGGCGTTAAAAGTAAGCCATATTTTTATGCAAAAATGCAAATATTGAGCCCCCCTGAAATATTTAAAGATTGGAGGGTTAAAATATTTACATTTACTTGTCGAAAAAAAGACTGGAGTGGGTAAAATATCGCATTACCTTTTCGGGAAAAAAACGCCTTAAACGCTGGTTGTTTTTTTCAATATTTTCAAAAAATATAGCTTACTTTTAACGTCTTCAAACCACTAAAAAATAATTTATCGATAAAAACGCCTTCAATCGACAAATTATTTGTTCAAATACAGCAGGCACCGCTTCAGCTACGGACTTCATTCGTAGGTGGGGTTGTTTTTTCAGCTATCACCGCTTAGCGTTTTTAAAGACAGGGGGCCGGGACGCAATTCTACGAATAGCACCGTGAAAATAATATAAAAAATTAAAAGAGGTAGAAAATAGATGCAAAATTTTAACGCAGCCAACAGCGGCAAATTCTCGTGTGACTTGGATTTTATAAATTTTACAAAGAAAAATACACTTGTCAAATTTAGATATTTGTCTATCTTTTAGCTTTCTTTCCTTTTCACTCAGTAGTCCACCGTACTGGCAAAATTCACTAAATGACAAGTCCTTTTTTCTTCTTAATCAACACAAGGTCTGCTCTTTTGTTCGCGATTCAAAGATCCGTTTGCATCTTTAAGTCCCTGAGAATATAATTTCTGGGACGGATGTGGCGGTACATCAGAGGCGTAGTGGTTCCCATGCTGGACTGTTATATCGTAGTAAGCTTACTCGAACTCTTGGTAACTGTCAGTTTCTCGCCTATGCAATTTACAAATCAACTTGGTTTGAAATTCGCATAGGCAAGAAACTGATATTTACCAAGCACCGTTGACTTTATGTCTACGGTACCGTGACTTATATATTATTATATATATATATATATATATATATATATATATATATATATAATATATAAGTAAAGAAATAACAAAAGACTTAGAGATTTTGCATTATAGCCTATTTCGGGGAGCTTAGACAAAGTGTCTAATTCTCCCAGCTCATCAGATGCGAAGGATGAATTCTTTATTACTTTTAAGGCATTTGAAAACATATTTTTTTTTATGAGCTGGGAGAATTGGACACTTTGTCTAAGCTCCCCGAAATAGGCTATAACACAAAATCTCTAAGTCTTTTGTTATTTCTTTACTTATAAATTTGCTCTGTGACTCTAACAATAAGAGCACACATTGAGCTCTCAAACTTCGACAGGTTGTTTAAAAAAAAACTCCTATGTCGTAAGGAAGATTTCTTCTCTGGACTTTTGGATTATATATATATATATATATATATATATATATATATATATATATATATATATATATACAAATATGAGGTATAGAAACAGAAAAACAATATTAAATAGCGTGCTAAAAACGTATGTTTCAACCTATGGGGTTTATAAAGTGTAATTCAATTGAAATCATTTTAAAATTAAAATTTAGACAATTGTAAAATACGCTTTATAAACACTGGTTTTATCAGAGCACATATTTGTGTTGAACGAAAATACACACACACACACACACACACATATATATATATATATATATATATATATATATGTATGTGTGTGTGTGTGTGTGTGTGTGTGTGTGTGTGCATATGCGTGTTGTTTTAAAGAGGAATTTCATCATAAACATTTTGTATTAAACAAATGTTTACCAAGCGTAATATCTGGTGTCAATTGAATAAAAATAGAATAATATAGCGTAATTAGCTCAGCATAAGTGATGACTTAAGTTATTTAAAATAGTAAGACCCCCCCCCCACCTGCCAGCAAGACCTTCCCATTACCCAAAGTTTATACTTCGTGTCATGTTTCCTAGAAAAGTGTTAATCTATAATCAAAATTAAGAAATAAATACTGGCAATATTAAATGTTTGCTGGGAAATGCTGAATCTTTTAAATCGAGGTGACGTGTGATGAACAAGAAAGCTCATGCAATGGGAAAGGTCAAAGAACGCAAATGGTGTGATAAAAACAATATATATATATATATATATATATATACTGATATCCTAGTCAGCCCATGGGACACAAGTGTGTTTACAGACTTCTCGAAACAAGCAGTTTATACCATATAACTTTTACTGTATTTCATATTGTGAAGGTGCCCTTTCGTAACGGTTATGGTTGTTATGTTTCTCGGAGACTTTGAGAGACAGACGGATTCCCAGCTAGGAGACCAGACCTAGTGTTAATTAACAAAAAAAAAACTTGTCATCTTATGGATTTTGCTGTTCCGGTGGATCACAGAGTGAACATGAAAGAAAAAAAAAGATAAATACTTAGACCTGGCCAAAGAACTGAAAAAACAAACTGTCGACATTGAAGGTTATTGGTTATACCAATAATTGGTGCCCGTGGAACTGTCCCTAGGGTTTGGAAAATA